>JARHVA010006474.1:360000-700000 GCA_037957365.1 Torreya grandis | reverse complement strand
ACTCGTTTGCATTACATTTATTCTAAATATTAGTGACACTAATTAAATAAATGAAGTACATCTCACTCATTTAATTAGTGACAATAATACTAGAATTATATATAAATATATTAAATACTTAAAATAAAAAAATTTAGCATAAATATTCATATAGGAAATGCCACCGCACTCATAAAAATTAAGAAATCCCTTTATTTTAATTTTATCTTAAGCATATTTATATTATTATAACAATCATAAACATCATAACAAAAAATTGAAAGACAAACTTGCCATAACATATTTCAAAAAACAACATAAATCATACTATATAAGTCTGTGATGTGTCTTCTTGTCACTTAAATGTCTTCTATCTATCTAATTTTGTTTTATAAATAACACCCTATAATTTCTTGATTTTAAATTGATTATTTAAACATAAAAAAGACTTCCACTTAGTACACAAGTTTTTCCTGATAATTATGAATGTATGTATGTAGACGCACACACACACATACCATACATACATACATATATATATATATATATATATATATATATATATATAGTCCCAAATATCATAATATTTTATTCTCACTATAGACAAATAAATTCATTAGAATATATATTTAACCTTAATATAAAATTCTATATTGATGTATCTATGAACTATTTATAAGATATAGGCATGAAAATGAATAGACGGTCCTTAAGCTTTAACTATAACACTAAACCTTCACAATTAAACAAAGATAACAAAACAATTTGGTCAGACACATAACCACACACTCAGTCCAACCTTTAATTTACACACATAGTCTATAACTGAGGAATAAAATTTACAACATGCACATATTCCTTCAACATCCTATACTCAAAAAATTGAGAAACTTGTTTAATTGAACCATAACTTATATGTTTAATTAAAAAGCTATTACGTCAATCATCAAACTATTCCATATGAAATAGCTTAATCTCACTAATCACTTAATAAATTAATTAAATATAGGATTAGTTCATACTTAATAATTTATATATATACACATATTAAATTTTATATACATATTATTTTTGACCGATTTAAGTAAATGATTCAATTGAAATCAAAACAAAACTATGACATTGAAAATTATATACATACACAATAATTTAATACTAATGAAAAATATTTTTGTACACAGTTTTGAGTCTCTATGTGTCCTTTAAATTTGGCCCTATGGGTGGGTTTAACCCATACCCACAGTCATGTTCAAATGACATCTATTTATACTAAATTTTAATCAAATAAATTTAAACTAAAACTCACACCCATGTTTGTTCATTTTAACTATCAAAACAACTAAAACAACAAGACTCAACAAAATTTCCTCTTTTTACACTAAAACTAGTAAGCTTGACACAATTTAAATCAATAGTTACTAAAATGATCATAAATATATACACAATCATACATCATTTAATAGTATTAAAAATCCCAACAAAAATCCATTGAATATTGAAACACTCACACCATTATGCAACCATACTAATTTCCTAAATTTCCATATAATAAATTTTGAGTATAAAATAAAGTATACAGTGATTTATATACAAATACATCAGATCGACCCTAGTTTAGAGTTTGAATCCAAAAAACCATAATAAAATATCTAATACTCATAAAAATCATAGCTTATAATATATTATAAACTCACAAAACCCTAGTTACAAAAATTGAGTTTATTTAAAAGTATACACACAACCAAATTAGACAAAAAGGGTTTATATATACATATATGTTTGGCTCCTAGGATGGGTCATTCTCATCCATAGGGTTGGAAATTGTTTTTTTTTAATTTTAAATAAAATTCCATAAACCTAAAATTTATATTGTGGTCATAGTAGTTTCATGGATAACATTATATTAAAAACCAAAATAATAAATTAGTAGACCCTACCTCGGTGTCCAACAAAGAAACCCAAAATTTCCTTATTACTTCCAAATTCCATTCTTTATACATGCTCTCTCTCTATTCTTTTTATATTCTATCATACCTTCTCCACCATCCCTAGCTCCATTTTATTTTCATTAGTTCCTAACTGGTTCACTAGGCTTTTTAGCATTATTTCACCATAGAATATCCTTAGTTAAGTGTTCCATTCAAAACCCTCAAAAAATGGATATGATGAATATATAAACTCAAGTCATGTTTTTTATAATGACTCGAAGAGTCTAGAACCTGATGACCTTTTCCTTGATTTTACTAAATATTCCAACCAAATAATGACTTAACGTTATAATTATAAAAGTTAACATTAACCCAGTGATGATAGCATAGTGGTGAGTGAGCTGAGTGTTAGAAGTGGGAGGTCTCAAGGTCCATTCCCTGGGGTAAGCACTCTCTATCATTATTCCCACACTAAGCTATGGTGGGTTATCTCATGAAAAGTATCCAAAATGTAATGGGCTATTGGTTTTATATTCAATGTTATAGGGGTCAACATGTGGTTTTAAAATTGTGTTCAATGTGACAAGATAAGTCTAAAGTTTATGGATAGGCATACTGTTCACCATTAGTTTCAACATTTTGATTCTAAAAATGTTAGCACCCAAAATATACTTTGAAGTGGCCATAGGGACACCTTGAGGTAGGGGTCAAAATTCTCCATGTGTTCCATGTAGATCACAATGGGGTGATTCAGTTATGGATCATTTGGAAGACATTATAGACCTAAGCCCACCCCCATTAAGCTTCAAAGGTAGATTAGTTTTTAGCCAATGAGATGTAGAAGTATTGGTGAAGTGGTTTGGTTATACCTAGACCCACCCAAATTTGAATCTCAGAGGGTGTGTATAGGTTATATGTGGTTATTTACTTGATGGTTTTAATTTAATCAAAGTTTTAGCTATTTATAATGGTTCTATATTTATCCTGGGGATTGGGTCCCTAATTTGTCCCCTAAAACTAGGTGTAGCTCAGAATAAATGCTAGCACTAAGCCAAAAAAAATCTAAAAGTTAACATTAACTTAACAATGAAATCATATAACATTCAAAAAGGTAATAATTCCAAGTTCATTTAATTGGTGTAAAAATCATGACCCTAATAATTGTGAACATAGGATTGAAATAAGGGGAGATTAGTATAGTGTTAGTGTATGAAACCAAAATCTAAACTAACACACTAATGGATAACACTTTAAGCATATCTCAAGGGTGGAATATAATTAACAAAACTAAATGAAAAACACAACTAGAATGCAAAATACAAATAATATTTCACCTCCCTTGAATGCTCTAAATGGCTTGTTAAAGTGGCTTGCTCGACTGGTGCTCAATGAGTCTTCATCAAATGATGCTTGGTGATATCCTCTTATCTTTGGCACCAATGACTTTATGATGGCTTTGGATTGGATCAACAATTGGGCATGATAACACTATATCAATTATTTGAGATATATTTTTAACATTATAACTTTACACTATTGAAGCTTAAAATTTAATAGGCAAGGCCTGTTATTTATATATTTTTTATAATGATCAAAGTGAACTTGAACTATCCATATCAAGATGAAGATGTGTGGCTAAGAATCCATTCAATTTTGGAGGCCAATTTCAATAAATTCCCTCATAAATATTTGGGATAGAGAGGAATTAAAGAGGAATGGAAGGGCTTAATGAGGCATGGGAGGGCTGAATGAGATATTTTATGCATTTATGGCCTAGGGATGCCTTCCCAAGAAATGATGTCACTTGATGATTTAGAAAATAGTAATCAATTTCTAGAAATAAATATTCAACAAGTTTTAATGAAAATAAACATAATATCTTGATTCAAATTAATTAGGCTTAATCATAATTTATCAATTTTTGTGCAAATCTTGACCATTGGTGCAAAAATTAATCAAATTAGTTAGAATTTCATTTCATTGTTTCAAAATTTGATTGGATTAAAATTAGAATGTGATGTTAGATGTTTTGGATCCATTATCCCATTTAGGATGTTGTCAACACAAAATAACAAGGGCACATGTCTCATGCAAGAAATTTGGTATAAAAGAGCAATCTAGAGCACCCAAGTGTGAAATCATCATTTTGAATTAAAATGACGTAATCAAAGATAGCTACCTCATAAATTGCATTGCCCCATTTAATGATACTCTTTACAAAATTGTCACTTGTATATGACAAGTTTAAAGCTTTTAGCGTATTTTAGTGTTTTTAGCCCAAATTGTGTATTTTGATAGAAATCGGTCAAAATCCTGGTTGGACATTATTGGTGGCCACTTATAAGTGTCTAAAATAATTATTTTAGTTTTTTGACCATGCACATTCCTATGCTTACTGCCAAACCTTTATCCATAAACAAAACAATGTAACTTTACCACAAACAAAACAATATACCTTATTAAAATGTCAACTCATGCCTTTGAACAATGCTAACATTAATACCTCATGCCTTAGTTAAACATTAAAGATTATAAAACATCATTATTTCTTAATGTTAAACAACATTATCAATGACACAAACAAATTTTTATTAAAATCAAAATAATGGATTTAACCAACTCCAACATGCCTTTTGGTTTAATTCTAGACCTCTAGTCAAATAATATGCCTTTTGAATAACATAATTAAATATTCATTTGATTATCATAATGGATTCCAATGAATAAATATATGTCTTGAGGTTTAGTTTAAAAACCTATAGTAGTAACCATGTTTTATAACGACTTGTTATTCAACCCACCAATAATGCTATTACATAGTCGATAGTAATTAATACCAAATAAAATGAAATTCATGTCCATACAATATAATCAAATTTTGTAGCACTTTTCCAAATAATATGGCATATTAATATAGTCAATGGAGTATGATCAACATATGAATTCCAAACCTATAAATGCAAGCACACTACCATATTAAACAATATGAAAACATAATGATCAATCACATCTACATGTTGAAAACACATTAATAACCCAAAATCATGATGCAAGTAACATAAATTAATTAAAAATTATCATATAACCATATTATAGATGGTGTGTTCTAGGTTTCATGCTTATATTCTCTTTCTCTTCACAGATCTTCATCTGCAACATCCTCTTTGATGACACCCTCCCTTGGTCATAGATACAAGGGTGGACTATATCCTACATCCATCTAAATAAAAATGAACATTGGTTAGATCAAATCATGTAAAAGATATTAATAACTATTGTAATGAAAATATATGTCTTAATCATGATTAAAATATACCATATGAAATACAACTAGCTAATTAATTAGTTAACAATCATGATAATAAGTAATAAACACTGCCCATAATCAACATATAACTGAATCTAGTTACTTAAGACATCAAATAAACCCATTATTAACCATAGAATCAATAATAATAATTTTAGAGGAAAATAAAGATGTAACATTCTTCCCCCCTAAAGATGGTCATCATCTTGATGACACTTATTTCAACAAAAGTTCTGAAATAAAATAATATTTAATAGAAAATAAAACATAATATTATCAAATTACTAAGTAAACAAATGAGGAAATAACTTATGAAACTCTTCAAAATATTTCCAAGTAGCACTATCTTCATAATATTGGTCACACTAGAACTTGTACTATGACACTTATCAATTATGAAAACTAAGTTTACAAGTCTTGATTATTTTAATTAGTACTACCATGACTGCCTTGGGATCCAAAACCTATAAAGCATTCTAATAAAACACATGAGATTGATAAGCAACATACTTATTAAGATAGGACACATGGAAAACATTATCCATGAGTGCTAAAGATGGTGGCAAAGAAAGCCTTTACACCATATGATTGACAACTTCTAAGACCTCAAAATGTCCCACATATATAAGAGATAACTTGGTTGATTTACTAAATTTTATTGATCTTTTATGTGGTTTTATAGAAATACTTTATATCCAATTAATAACTACCTTGTTGTTCTTTGCATATCAGTTTAACTATTATATCTATCACTATATTCATCCAACCTTTTCCTTATTATCTTAACATGCTCTTCCATTTCAAAAAGCATATCTAGAATAAAGACTACCTTGTCTTCTAACATATCCCAACTGATTGGTTTTCTACATCTTCTTCCATATAATTCCCCAAATAAATCCATTTACAACATTGATTGGTATGATTTGTTGTAATCAAAACAAACCAATGGAAGTTATTCTTCCCACTTTTACTGGCAATACATTTAGTATGATATTATAAGATTTTCTAATACCTAATTAACTCTATCTATTTATCTATCTTTTTTTGGATGGTACATTACACTAAAATTAAATATAGTACCCGAATATGAATTAAGAGTCATCAATAAACTATAATTAATCTTTGGATATCTATCCAAAATAATATTTTACATAATAGCATGCAACCTATACACTTCTCTTATGAATATCTTCACAATCATAGGTTTATCATTATAAATGTTACTAAGAATGAAGTGATCTAATTTTGTGAGTTTATCAATAACCACCAATATCATGTCATGTGAATTTTGACACATCAAAAACCCTTGGAAAAAGTCCATAAAAATGACTTGACACATCTATTCTAGTACAAAATGTGGGTATAGCAACCTAGTGGGATGTACATGCTCAGCGTTAACTCACTAATATTCTAGGCATCGAGAAACAAAGTTATTTACAACTTTATTAATTATTTTCCAAAAATATAATGGTCTTAGCTCTGATAAGAACTTAATCACACTTAGATGTCCTAAATAAGAAAAATTTATGTATTTCCTTAAGTACTAACTTATCAAATTATCCTTATTTGGTACACAAATTTATCCTTAATACCTCAATAAACCATCATCCTCAAACTTAAATCCCTCAAACTTAGGATCTTAAGCATTTTGAGCCAATTCTAACTTAACCTATTCATGAAATTCATCTCCCAGAGATAATTTCACTAGTTGATCACAAAGATTAATCCTGATAGTAGTCAAAGCTATTATATACCTTTGAAAATTAAGGGCATCCACAACCCTATTTTCCTTGCCTTTAATGTAGTTAATGCCAAAATCATAATTTAAAAATAACTCTAACCATCACCTATAACATGAATTTATGTTAGTTTAGATGAAGATATACTTGAATCCCAAGCTATTAGTCTTCAGCTAAAACAATTTTCCAAATAGATAATGCATTCAAACCTACAAGGAATGAACGATTACAACTAATTCCAAATCATGTAGGGCATAATTTATGTCATAAAAATTTAACTTTTTAGACTCACAAGTTAATAAATTTCCCTATTGCATGATAAATCCTTAAATTCCATCTCTTGAAACATAGATTATTGAATATAGTTGACCATTTGTATTGGAAACTCTATACACTGGTGTTGAGGTGAGTCTTCTTTTCAACTCCTAAAAATCTTCCTTACACTTTACTGACCATACAAACATATAATTTTTCACTAAAGAGAAGTAACAATATTTAAATATTATAAATGTTTGGAAAAAACTAATTACAATACCCTACCAAACCCATAAAAATCCTAAATTCATGGATGTTTTTAGGTGTTGGCCATTCCATAATGGCTTTAAACTTCAAAGGATCCATTGAAATTCATTCTATATATAAAATGTGCCTAAGGTACTATACCTTTTTATGAAAGAATACAAACTTTGACAACTTCCAAAATATCTTATGATTTCAAAAAAGCTATAGAACCAACTTCAAATGTTCTTGATTTTCATCCTCATATTGTGAATAGATGAGGATATAATCTAACATGACTAATACAAATTTATCTAGATAATTTTTTAACACACTATTCATGAGATTCATAGATGTTGTAGGCAAATTTATTAGCCCAAAAGGAATAACCATGATCTCATAATTTTAGTATCAGTTTTTGAAGGTTTTTTTTTAGAATGTCTTCCATAAAAATGCTCAATTAATGATAGCCTAATCGAAGACCAATCTTTGATAACATTGATGCTTCATATATTTGATTAAAATGTTCACCAATGAAAGGTAAGGACTACCTATTTTTTATCATCACCTTATTAAAATTTATATAATAAATACACATGTAAAGAGTTCCATCCTTATTTTTAATGAACAAAAATAAAAAACCCCATAGTGACATACTTGGTTGAATCGACCATTTAGAAAATAACTCTTTAAGTTGAGCCTTCAAATCCACTAACTTGATTTTTTTTCATTTAGTAAGGGGATTTACAATGTAGTTTAGACCTTGGAATGAAGTTTATTGAGAAATAAATTTCTCACTTAGGAGGTAAGCCTAGCATTTCTTCAGGAAAAAGATCTTGAAAATCTTGGATAAAAGGATAATATTCAATAGAAGACTCCTTTTATTCCTCCATATCATCTATTTTTATAATAAATCCTTAAAACCATTTCCTCTATCATTTATTGAACTAAATTTTATAAATATACCTTAGCTTAATCTCCCTCTTATCTCCCTAAATTTAGGTTTGATTACCCAAATCATCCATACATTCAACCATTTTAAATAGATAATCTACCTTGGCTTTATGTTGAGCTAACTAATTTACCACTAGGTTCACATCAAATGACCCCAAAGGATTTGTAAATAGATTTACTACTAAAGTTAACTCTAGTAGTTTTATCTCATATTCAACCAAACATTTATTAACCTTAATCCTAATTTCATTCCCATATTGAACTTACCAATAAATTTGCCATAACACTAGCTTTCCTAGACAACTCCTTAAGAATACTAAGAGTAATAAAACATTCAGTAGCCCTAGTGTCAATTAAAATTAAAATTGGTTGACAAAAAAAGGACCTTAAAACTCAATATGAGAAGTTTAAAACTTATCTTTATTATTGTCAATAGATTCATGAATCCTCTACTATAATTATCCTTGCTGAGGAGTGGAACCTTTCTTCTTACCATTTGATTTACCCCCAGTGCATTTCTTAGCATAGTGATTACCTTCATATATGAAGAATCTACCAAGTGGTCCTTTCATTTCAAATTGTTGATTCCCTTTGAAACCACCTTTCAAACCATTACTTGGTTTCTTGATCCTTAAATCACTAGTAAACTTGTCATTCTGACTCTTAAATTGGTTTTTAGTGTTTACATTCCTCTTCCAATTCTTCTTATTTATAGTAATTTTGGGACCTCAACTTTTTCTTGAATTTTTGTTTAACCTAAGAAAGTGACTTCAGTTTCTACTCCTAATTAAGTACCTTTTTAAAGACTTGATTCATTTTAGATGGTCCATGCACATCCACTTCATACCCAATTTGGGATTTTAATCCCATAAGAATTTAGTGATGTGAAACCTCTCATTTTCCTAATACTATAGTACATACATTGGGAACTTAGTAAATTGTTCCTAATACTCAGTCAATAAAATATCTCCCTATTTTAGATTTTAAAAATATATCATCTTTTAATTGAAATAGATTTGGGTTAACCATCATGATCTAAATAAGGTCATGAACTATTCCCATGTGGTGGTGGGATATTCAAGGTACATCTCTACTTTCTTGTTTTCCCACTATGTATCTACTTCACCAACTAATTGGTAGGCTCTATAAACTAATTTTGTAACCTTAGAGTAATTATAAATTTTAAAATATGTTTATATTTTAGTTATCCAAAATTTAACTCTATCTCCCAAAATGGTTCCATTGAACTTGGCTGGATTAACCTTCTTCATATATCATCTAAGATCAAAATTAACACATGTTCTTGAATCTTGATGTACCTCCTCTTGGCTAGGATCGTATGTAACTTATTGTTCAGTAGGATGTTCTTCAGGTTCATTATAATTGTTCTCCTAAACATAGCCATTAACTTCTTGTTCAAGGTAAACTATATAGTCCCTAGTCTCAATCATGGCTATGAGAATCTAATCATGATTTGTATCTTGTTCAGTGAAAAATTGATTTGGGTCAAATGGGGGGTTATCATTATTAAGATTTGATGCACCCTCACTAGGTAGCCATTGATGTGGCATTCTTATTTTTGAATTAAAAATAATAATAACACATTAACAAACTCATTAAGTATGTTTGAGCCTCAGCTCTAATACTATAATGTAACAACCCCTTAGGGTTAACTAGGATTAGGTATTTTATTTAAAACTAATAGAAAATAATACATTATTAAATATATCTAACTAAATGAATCATTTTAAATTAATTATAATTTCAAAAAAAAGAGGTTTAGTTGCTCATTCATTTATCTAGTAATCAAATTAAACATTTCAATTTGATTTCATAGAAATAAAATATAAATAGAAATAATTATCCATGATAATAATTCAAACAGTACCACTTAATTACTTCATTAAGTATAATAAGTTTATAGCCAACTATTGTCATTTTATTATTTAAATTAGAAAACTTACGAGTCATAATGAACTCAATTATATCTGAAGACAATATGAGTGAAGCCTCTATCAGTTGACTATTGGAAGGGAATGAAGATTATGATTCAAGTGATTTTCCACACCAATCATGGACCAGTTATCCCTCACAAAATATTACAATAAGGGATGACCCTCCCTTCATGGATAGGCGGATAGTGATAGAAAAAAAATTGATAACTTTAACTATAAACCCATGTGTTGTAAGATAACTATCACATCAAACATATCATAAAGAAAAGTGTTCTAACATGATATTATGAAATACATGAAAACTAAATAAAATAGGTGAAATGACAATGTTAAAACCATACAAATTATTTTGGCCAATGTTTTCATCTAGTTTTCAAATATCTAAGATAAATCAATTTCACACACACTACTCAACCAAGTTACATTTACTCTAGTGGCACTAATTAAATCAGTGAAGTCTATCTCACTCATTTATTTAGTGACAATAATACCATTACTATATATAAATATACTAAATACTTAAATTCAAAAAATTTGGCATAAAGATTCATATATGAAATGCCACCATATTAATAAATACTAGGAAACCCCTTTACCTAAATTTTATTTTAACATCTTTATATTATGCTAAGAATCATAAACATCATAACAAAAGATTGTAAGACCAGCGTACCACATCATGTTTCAAAAAGAAACATAAATCATAGTATATAAGTTCATGATGTGACTTATTATTACTTAAATGTCTTCTATCTATATACTTTTATTTTATAAACAACAACCTATAATTTCTTCATTTAAAATCAATAAATTAAACACAAAAATGCCTTCCACTTAATACATAAGTTTCACATGACAATTAATATTTAAATGAAAGATCCTTAAAATCAATTTAATTTTATTTTAGTTTTTGTCCTAAGTCCAAATAATGTAATAAATTACATTCATTGATATAGACTTTGGTATGAACAATAAGTCTAACCTTTTACAAACCTGACTATATTAATGTGTGTGTGTGTGTGTGTGTGTGTGTGTGTGTGTGTGTATTTTAGTTTTTGTCCTAAGTCCAAATAATGTAATAAATTACATTCATTGATATAGACTTTGGTATGAACAATAAGTCTAACCTTTTACAAACCTAACTATATTAATGTGTGTGTGTGTGTGTGTGTGTGTGTACACACACACACACACACACCTATAAGATAAATGGTATGCTGTGTGTCTACACACACACACATTTTTTTTTGTGTGTGTGTCTATATGTGTGTGTGTGTGTGTGTGTGTGTGTGTGTGTGTGTGTGTGTGTGTGTGTGTGTGTGTGTGTGTGTGTGTGTGTGTGTGTGTGTGTGTGTGTGTGTGTGTGTGTGTGTGTGTGTGTGTGTGTGTGTGTGTGTGTCTATATATATATATACCATTTATCTTATAGGTATGTATGTGTGTGTTTAGATACACACACACACACACACACACACACACACACACACACACACACACACACACACACACACACACACACACACACACACACACACACACACACACACACACACACACACACACACACACATATATTTACATACTCTATGTGTGTAGATACATAGATGCATACATGTATATATATGTTCATGTGCATGCACACACACACACACACACACACACACAAATACATATTGTTTGAAAAAGTGTTGTCATTTATTTCAAAGGTAATGACAAAGTTTTGATGTCATTGATGAAGAATAATATCATGAAGTGACAAGAAGGCTTTGAGCATGGAATGTATATTCTAGTGCAAGAAGGAACAAAAATGGTAGCTTGTTGAGGTAAGAAGCATGTGACTTATGTTAGCATGGATGGTATATTTATAATCATGGCATAAGTGCATTTATGATGTGGATGAGGTGTTGAGAGCATATACAGTGGTGAGAAGGTCATAATCAAGACCTAAGGTGACTTATATTTGAATGCCTAATATGTCAAGACACCAAGTGAGGTTCAAAATAAGTGTCAAAGTGAGTTGTAAAGATGGTAGAGAACATGTAATCTTTGAATAAGGTTTTAATAGGTGATTCAAAGGTGTGGATGAAATTTTAGGTTCTAAAGAGAAAGATAAAGTAAGATATCATGTTGGAAGGTCTCCTATGCATGAAAAATGAAGGCTTCCAAGCTCGAGAAGGGATTTCAGATGCTAATTTCAATGTGTAGAGTTTTCATGGTGACCTAATCCATTTGGATTAGTTGGATAAGGGTCCTAAGAAGCTTATAGAAGAATTTTATAGAGAAACCAAGTCCTTATATTTATGAACAAATGTTAAGAAGGTAATGAGGTTTTTATGCTCACAAACCCTCATATTGGAGTGATTGGAAATATGTGAATGGTTTTGGCCAAAAATGGATTGTTTGATCAATTTTGATGATTTGATTTTTTAGAGGAATCCTCTAGGCCACTTTAGGTGGTAGTGGTGTGTGTTGTGTGGAAGTGATTATTTCTAAAGATTTTGTTGTTATAGGAAGGGTTGACTTAGTCAACACATACTAGTTGATAAAGGTTGAAGCCCAAGACTTGTTCCTGTGATCCACTAAGTTTTTTTGGCAAGATATGTTCTCTTTTTTAATCATTTTATTCAATCAATTTGACCTATAACTAGTATACTAGATAGTGAAAATAATGAAGGAAACTAGGATTTAGTGAGAAACTATTTAGGGATGATGTGAAATTGACTATGGATGGATAAAATGGTTTGGGGTATTTTTTAAATACATGTTTCTCATTTTATATTGGTTAGTAAGTCTTGGTGATTCTCATACATAATCAAGAATGTGATCTCATGTTGATCAATTTGTATAAGTCAAGATAATGAAGGAGTATGTCTCATAGAATGATATATATGTTCATTATGTGATATTATATCTCCACATATTTTTTATTATATTTTTTTATAAATTTGTATATTTATCTCATGAATTCATTTGTATTTCAATAAAGTGATCCTATAAGTGTTATATGTCATGTTCACTATGACTATGTTTTTGAGCCAAGTTGACAGTTCTAGGTATGCTAAGGTAGTAATGTGTTTTAATCTTTATGTAAATATTTGATGCATAAAATTTATATTTTGTTATGTATTGTAACCTAAATTAACTATAAAATACTTTTGGAAGGTGTGTGTGTGTGTGTGTGTGTGTGTGTGTGTGTGTGTGTGTGTGTCTATACATATATATATATATATACATATACATATATATATATATACATATATATATACATATATATATATATACATATATATATATATATACAGATATATATATATATATACATATATATATATACATACATATATATATATATATATACATATACATATATATATATATATATACATATATATATATATATATATATATATATATAGGCTAAGTGATTTAACCATGAAATCTAAAAGGGTTTGTCTAGTTGTGTATGCACAATGTGAGAGTGGTTTGAGAGATTTTTCTATTAGACCAATTATTGATTCCAATATAAGAGATATAAATGATGTATAATTATATGGAGACAAATTAGGAAAAAATTATGTGGATTATATGTCATTAAATTATTCTTTCTAGTGAAAATGACAAGTTGTTCATGACTATACTTTTAGAGGCTACAAGCAGATTGAGTGGTCAGTTTGAGTAAGTAATTTTAAAGTTTTTTGACATGATTTTATGAAAAAAATGAGTTTTAATATGTCAAGTAAGTCTCAAAGGCTAGTTATAATGAATTTTAAGTCCTAATTTTTTCATATTCAAGTGTTAAATGTCAAAGTTGCTTGACTGTGTTTGACCAGTCTAAGTGGTCCTATTACAAAGGTGGTTTTGGATGCTTTTAGCCTTAGTGAAGGTGTCAAATGTAAATGGAGAAGTTTATGAAGTAATTAATTATCTATTAATGTGTTTTTTTAAGTGATTTATTTTATAAAAGTGGTTTTTTCTTCATTTCTAAGAGAGACTTTTCTATGTTTTTAGGCCTAATGGCGAGTAGGCTAAAATGGCTTGGTTCAAGTAGTGAGTAGAAGTTCCAAGTGGTATGGACATATGTGGGATTGAGTAAGGATATACTGGAGGAATTTTTTATGTTTGTAATTAATTTTTTAAGGAAAAATGTGGTGAAATATGTCACAAGTGTAACGTGTGGATGTGAAGGGTTAATTCCATAAGGTCTCTATTAGGCCTAATTGAGTTTTAGCCTCTATGGGCTATAAATAACCTATGGAGTATTTAGTTTTTATATTTATCATGTGAATGAACATATTTTAAGTGTTATACAAGTGTTTTAAGGATATTATTTGACCAATATGTGTTAGATAAAGTGTATGGGTCATGGATCATGGCCTATTTATACTAATTGAGTTGAAGAGGAATCAAGCAAATGAAATATCTCATTGAAGGAGCAGTGGTAGGTCATTGAGGACCATAAAAAGGTGCATAATATGAATCATTCATATATTATTAATTTTATTCAAGTGGATACATAGGTTAATAGACCTAATGATCCTAAAAGAGACATATTAAGCAAGTGAGCCCTAGAGGCTATTTGAATGAGAGTGAAGAGGAAAGAGTACAAACAAATGAGGTCATCATCAGTTGAAGAGTTAAAAATAGGTGTTCAAAATGATCATATATTAAATATGTATGATTTATTTATTGTTTTCCTAGGGGATTGGTTCCTCCTTGTAAGTTGGAGATTGCAGAAGATTAGTTGGGTGGGTGTTCAACTAGGTAGGGGTTAAAAATCCTTGTAAAGTGGGTGCTTCACTAAATGTTGAATCTTTTCATTATAGGATGGTATTTAATTTACATGGTTTATTGTTTTTTTATCCCCTAATAGTATTTCCCACATATATATTATGTTCTTTTTTATGCTTGTGTAGTTTTTTTTTATGCATTGATCTCTTATGTGAATGTATGCTTTATAGAATAGTAAATAGAATTGAATGGTCATTATTATTGTGCAACTGATTCACCCCCTTCTCAATAGATAATTTCAACAATTGGTATCATATAAGGTCATTTTTAATTATATCAACATCTTGAAAGTGATCATATGTAGCATAAGATGTTTAAGTAGTTGAGGAAAGAGAATCTAGAGTTGACGCCAATGGTCAAATGTCTTAAAGAATAGATTAGTCAAATTGAGATAAGGATGAGTAATTATAACCCTAAGGGTGTTGACCATGATATGATGATAAATAAACTTAAATATAATTCCAATTAATTCATGGAACATGAATAAAAGATAATCCATCTTCAAACCAATATTAAAGAAATGATTGAAACAACCAAAGAAGACAAAAAAATCATCAAGGATCTTAAATGCCAACTATAGGATACAAGGACAAATATTAGTTGAAAAGAGGAAGAATTTTATAATTTGAATATTGATTTAAGTGATTTGAATATTGATAATGAAAAAATTATATTCAATTTGAGAAATTTTGAGAAAGGCAAAGAGACAACTACAACCAAGGATGATGCAAACATAAAGGGAAACATGAAGATATTTATCAAGCAACCCAATGCTATAAGGTATGGAAATTAATTTCAAGGTCATTGATTTTAGTGACATAGGATTATTCATAGAGTAAAGGACTATATAAATACCTTAATAAATAATTTGTCTTTGGAACATGGAAGAAGGAACACTATTTTCTATAGTTGTCTTAAGATTGGTCATATTGCTAGATTCTACCCAGCTGGAGATCCTAAAATGCATGAGAAAAGGTTAACCCATGTATATAGACCTAATATATTTAAGCTTGATCAATATTAACCTAAGAGATAATATTGTATGTTTGCTAAATTAAGTCAATAAACTCTTTTGTCTGTATGTGTTATCAATTCCTACAAGATTATTCAAAAAGACAATGATTCTAATTAAATAAAAGAGAAGAAAGAAGATGTTGAATCCAAAGAGGATACCAAGTATAGATATTTTATAATATGGAAGAGGATAAATAGATTTAAATATTAAGTGGAGGGCTATAGGTTTCCTGGTTTCACATTGTTTTGAAATCTACATAAGTGAAGGTGTCTCTATCTAAGCTTCATAGAGGCATTCATCATGCAAAGAAGCAAGTGATGGTTGATCAAGGTCTTGTGGTATTTTAATGAGTGAGATGGATTATATTTTTTCCTTATAAGTGATTTTATATGTTTTAAAAATAATAATTTATCCTATAGCATTACAAGTTTCTTGTGATCTTGAAGAGAAGTCTACAAAGGTATTAATTAAGGACGTGTCTTAATTTTCTTTAGTTATTTAATGTTATGGTGATAACATAAGTTCATAAAATTATATGTTGAATTATTGAAAGTGTAATGATATATTCAAATATATAAAGTTGATTGAAGGTTTGTGTGTTTCATAACAGGGTATTGATTGAGTATAGACAATGTTTGAAGAGTTGTTCCTTGAAGAGTTCTATGAGAAGCTTTGGTGTCCTTTGTGCATGGAGATGAGATTCAAGTCATAGATTATCAATTTATATGTTGTTTGGCTCCTATTTACATATCATGAATTATTCAAAAGAGTATCATATGATTTATAAATTGAATGAGGTCTCATATACCTATTTTGATTGTATGATAACCAAGAAGGTTTCTTATAATGGTTTAAGCCATGATGGATTATGAAGATAGAAGAGAAGAGATTTGATGATATGAGAAGTATATGGAACTGTTTGAAGACATAGGTGTATGAGGTGACCTATTTAATATTTCATAAACTATATCAAGATATAATGACATAAAGATTCTAATTGAGGACTATGGATCTTTTATAAGGTAAGCAAATGAGTCTTATATCTATTTCAAATAAGTTGATTTGTGGTTTTAGAAAAATGTAATTTAGGTGGATTATGTATTTAGGGGAAGTTAACTAATATGGCTTGATAATATTTAAAATAAGAATTCTTGAACAAAGGGGGAGAATATTTGATATGTTCTAGTCATGATGGAGATATTGAGAAGTCTACTATAGATGTGAACTCAAGAGATAGGTCACAAAAAGTTGATATGATGACTTGATAAAACCAAGTCATAATTTTTAAAATGTATTGAATCTTAAATCATGAGCAAAGGGATCTTGTGAGATATATAAGTTAATATATCCAAGGATCAAGTAAGAAATAAAGAGTGAGAATCCAAAGACAAGATGCCTAATAAAAGAATAAGAAGGTATAGGATTTCTACATACAACGGATGATAAATATGTGTATGTCAAAGGGGGATCAATTGTTAATATTTTTGAATTAAAATTAGGTGATTATATTGATCACCTAAATTATATTTAAATGAAAACATGATGATATATGAGCTTTGTTTTTGTCTAGTCCACATTGTCATTAATGTTAAAGGGGGAGAAAGAGAAAAAGAAGTTTCCATAAATGACAAAGGGGAAGATTTTTGGAAATTTTTTTGTCATTGATGTCAAAGGTAATGAAAATTTGGTGATGTAATTGATGAATAACAATATCATGAAGTGACAAGAAGGATTTGATCATGGAATTCATATTCTAGTGCAATAAGGAACAAGCTTGGTAGTTTGTTGAATAAAGAAGCATGTGATCTACGTGAACATGGATGGCATATTTAAAAGAATGTAGTAAGTGAATTTGATATGTGGATGGTTTTTTTATATCATATACAATGGTGATAAGGTCATACTCCAGACTTAACGTGACTTGTAGCTAAAGGCCTATTATGTCAAGACACCAAGTGAGGTTCAAATAAAGTGTCAAAGTGAGTTGTAAAGATCATAAATCACATGTAATCATTGAATAAGGATTTAATATGTGATTAAAATGTGTGGATGAATTTTTAGTTTTTAAGGATATAGAGAAAGAAAGATATCACATTGGAAGTTCTCCTATACATGCAAATTAAAGGTTTCCAATCTTGAGAAGGAATTTGAAATGCTCATTTGCATGTTTAGAGTTTTCATGATGACTTAAGACATTTGTATTATTTTGGTAAATTCACTAAGAATCTTCTTAAAACAAATTTTTATAGAATCCAAGTCCTCAAATTTATGAACAAATGTTAAGAAGGTAATGAGGTTTTTGTGACTACAAACCCTCATATTGGAGTGATTTGAAATATGTGAATGGATTTGGACAAAAATGGATTGTTTTATAAATTTTTATGATTTTATGTTGTATATTAATCCTCCATGAACCTCCAGGTGGTAGTGGTGTGTTAGGGTAGTGAGTAGAAGGTACAGAAAAATGATTATTTCTAAACATTTTATTGTTATAGGAAGGGTTGACTGAGTCAATGCATACTATTTGATTAATGTTTAAGGAGAATATTTTTTATTGAGACCCATTCATTTTTTATATAAATATATGTTCTCTATTCAAATAATTTTGTTCAATCAAGTTGACCTATTTCTAGTATACCAGATAATGAAAATAGTGAATGAAACTAGGCTTTAGTGAGAACCTATTTAGTGATGATGTGTGATTGAATATGGATGGATAAAATGTTTTGGGTTAATTTTTTAATACCTATTACTAATTTTTACTTGGTTTATAAGTATTTTTTATGCTCATACACAAGTAAGAAAGTGATCTCAAGATGATCAATCTGTATATGTCAATAAAGTGAAGGAGTATGTCTCATAAAATGATCTATATGTTCCATATGTGTTATTAAACCTCCACATATTTTTTGTTTGTAGTTTATATAAATGTTTATAATTATCTCATTAATTAATTTGGGGTTCAATTAAGTGATCCTACAAGTGTTATATTTCATGTTCAATATGATTGTGTTTTTGATCCAAGTTGATAGTTCCATGTGTGCTAAGGTAGTATGTGTTTAGTCCTTATGGAAAGATTTGATGCATAAAGATGATATTATGTTATGTTTTTTTACCTAAGTTAAATATAAAAGATTTTTTTAAGGTATAAATATAGGTTAAGTTATTGAACCATGAAATCCAAAAGGGCTTGTCTAGTTGTGTATGCACAGTGTGAGAGTGGTTTGATAGATTGTTATTTTAGACCAATGATTAATCCAATAAAAGAGATATAACTAATGGATAATGATATATATATATATATATATATATATATATATATATATATATATATATATATATATATATATATATATATATATATATATCATAATAACCATGGATTTGTATTATATGTTATTAAATTATTCTTTCATGTTTAAATAATAGGTTATTCATGACTATACTTTTGGAGGCTACAAGTAGTCTGAGTAGTCAGTTTGAATAAGTGAGTTTGAAGTTGTTTGACCTAAGTTGAGGAAATAAATTAGTTTTAAGATATAAATTAAGTATATAAGGTTCATTATAGGTCATTTTAAGTCTTAATGTGTTTATATTTAAGTGTGAAATGTCAAATTTGCTTGACTATACTTTGATTGTGTTTGACTGGTCTTAGTGTTCTTGTTACAAAGGCAGTTTTGGATGATTGTAACCTAAGTAAAGGTGTCCAATATAAATATATAAGTTTTTAAAGTAATTAATTATCTATTATTTTTTTTTAATTTAGTCATTTTATAAAATTTATTTTTATGTTTCATTTCTAAGAGGCTTTTATGTGTTTTTAGGCCTAGTGGTGAGTACGCTAAAATGGCTTGGTTCAAGTGGTGAGTTGGAGTTATAGGTGGTATTTACCTATGTATGAGTGATTAAGGGAATATTTTAGGCATTTTTTATGTCTTGAATCCTTTGGTTAAGGAAAATTTTTGTGTAAGAGGTCACAAGTGTAACATGTGGGTGTGAAGGTCTAATTCAATTAGATCTCTACTAGGCCTAATTGAGTTTTAGCCTCTATAGGTTATAACCAACCAATGGAATATTTGGTTATAATATTTAATGTGTGTATTAAACTATTTTAATTATTATATAAGTGGTATAAGTATCTGGGCTGACCAATATGGGTTAGATAAAGTGTGTGGGTTATGGATCTTGGCCTATTTGGACTAGTTGAGTTAAAGAGGAATCAAGTGAATGAAATAGATCATTAAAGGAGAAGAGGTAGGTAATTTAGGAACATATAAGGATGAATAAGATCATTCATGCATATATTATTAATTTTATTCAATTGTATACATAATTCAATAAACCTAATGAGCCTAAAAGAGGCATATTGAGTGAGTGAGCCCTAAAGGTTGTTTGAGTGAGAGTGAAGAGGAAAGAGTGAAAATAAATGAGGTCATAATCAATTAAAGAGTCAACAACAGGTGTCAAATATTATAAAATATTTAAGTTATCTAAGTTATTGGTTTATCTCCTATGGGTTTGGAGCCTCCTTGCAAGTTGGAGATTGCAGAAGATTAGTTGTGTGGGTGCTCTAGGTAGGGTTTGGAGCTCCTTGTGAAGTGGGTGATTCACTAAATGTTGAATCTTGTAATTATAAGATAATATCCCATGTGCACAATTTAGTGGGTTTTATTCCCCAAGAGTATTTCCCACATACATATTGTGTCCTTTTGTATGCTTTTATATTTATTTGCTTATGCATTCATATCTTATGTGAATGTATGTTTCATATAATAGTAAATTAAATTGAATGGCCATTGTTGTTGTGAAAATGATTCATACCCCCTCTTGTTATATATTTACAAAAATTGGTATTAGAGTAGGTCCTTTGGAATAATCTTGATACCTTGAAGGTGATCCTAAGTAGCACAAGATGTCTAAGCCATTAAGGCAAGAGAATCTGGAGTTGAGGTCAATGGTCAAAGGTCTTAAAGAATATATTAGTCATATTGAGACAAGGATGAGTAGTTATAACTACTTTAGTGATGAACATGTGATGATGCTTAATAACCTTAAAGAGTAGGGCAAATCATTCATGGAACATGAATAAAATATAAGTCATCTTCAAACCAACATTAAATAAATGATTGAAACAACCAAATAAGACAAGAAAATCATCAAGGATCTTAAATGTCAACTATAGGATACAAAGACAAATATTAGTTTATAAGAGGAATAATTTTCTAATTTAAAATCTGAGTTAAGTGATTTAAATATTGAGCATGAGTAACTTATAGTCAATTGGAATAACTTTTAGAAAGGTAAAGAGATAATTATAGCCAAGGAGGATGCAAAAATAAAGGGAAACATGAATAAATCTATCAAGCAGCCTAACGCTATAAGGTATAGAAATTCATTTCATGGTAGTTTATTTTAGTGACATAGGTTTGGTTATAGAGTAAAGGATTTAGAGAGACATCAAGAAATAAGTTGTCTTTGGAACATGGAAGAATGAACACTATTTTTTATAGTTGTCTTAAGACTAGTCATATTTTGATATTCTTCCCAATTGGAGATCCTATAATGCATGAGAAAAGGATAACCCAATTATGGAGACCTAAGATATTTAATATTGATCAAGATTAATCTAAAAAAAAAGATGGTATGTTTGCTAAATTATGTCAAGAAATTTTTTTGTCTGCATGTGTTGTCAATTCCTACAAGATTATGAAAAAGGAATATGATTCTACTCAAATAGAAGTGAAGGAATATGTTGAATCCAAAAAATATAACAAATATAGAGAGTTTAAAATAAATAAAAGGATAAAGAGGTTAAAATAATAACTAGAGGACTGGGGATCTCCTAGTTTCACATTATTTTGAAATCTACAAAAGTGAAGGTGTCTTTATCTACACTTCATAGAGGCATTCATCATGTAAGGAAGCGAGTGATGATCGATCAAGGTCTTGTGATGTTGTAATGAGTGAAATGGCTTGTTTTTTTTGTTAAGTGATCTGAGATGTTCTAAAAGTAATCATTTGTCCTATAGTATCACAAGTTTCTTGTGATCTTGAAGAGAAGTCTATAGAGGTATTCATTAAGGATGTGTCTTACTTTTCTTTGGTTATTTAATATTATGGTGACCTCATAAGGACATAAGAGGATATGTTTACTTATTTAGAGTGTCATGAAGATATTTAGAGGTGTGAGCGTGATTTAAGGTCTATGTGTTTCATAATAGGGTATTGACTAGTTATAGACAATGTTTGAAGAGTTGTTCCTTGAAGAGTTATATGAGAAGATTTGGTGTCCTTTGTGTAAGGAGATGACCTTCAAGTCATAGATGATCAAGTTATGTGTTTTATGGTTCTTATTTTCATATAATTAAAGAGTAAAAAGAGTATCAGATGATTTCCAAAGTGAATGAGGTCTCACAAACCTATTTTGATTGTATGATATCCAAGAAGGTGTCTTATACTGGTTTGAGCCATGATGGATTGTGAAGATGGAAGAGAAACTATTTGATGATACGAGAAGTATATGGAATTATTTTTAGACCTAGTTTTATGAGGTGAGATCTTGAAGATGTCATAAACTATGTCAAGCTGTAATGACTTAAGGAGTATAATTGAGGACTATGGATATTTTTTAAGGTAAGAAAATGAGTCTTATATCTATTGTAAATAAGTTGATTTGTAGTTTCAAAAAATGTGATTTAGGTGGAGTATGTATTTAGGGGGAGCTAACTCATATGGCTTGATAAGATTAAAAATAAGCATCATTCAAAAAAGGGGGAGTATATTTGAGATGTTCTAATCATGATGGAGATATGAAGAAGTTTGTTACATATGTAAACTCAAGAGATAGGTCACAAAAAGTTGATATTATGAATTGATAAAATAAGTCATAATTTTTAAAATGTATTAAATCTTCATGAATGAGAAAAGGGATCTTGTGATCTCTATAAGTTAATAGGTCCAAGGCTCAATTAATCAAGAATGAGTGAGAATCCAAATACAAGCTGCCCAGTAAAAGAATAATAAGGTATAGGACTGGTACATAAAGAATTTTTCTAAGATGTGTATGTCAAAGGGGGAGAAATTTTTCATATTTTTCCATGAAATTTAGGTGATTATATTGAGTACCTAAAGTATATTTTAATTCATACATGATGATAGGTAAGCTTTGTCATTATCTACTCCACTTTGTCATTAATGTCAAAGGGGGAGAAGGAGAAAAAGAGGTTACCATAAATGACAAGAAGTGAGATTATTGAAAAAAGTATTTTCATTAATGTCAAAGGTAATTCAAAACTGGTGATGTCATTTATGAAGAATAATATCATGAAGTGATAAGAAGGCTTTGAGCATGGAATATCTATTTTAGTGTAACAAGGAACAAGCTTGGTATCTTGTTGAGGCAAGAAGCATGTAACCTATGTGAACATGGATGGCATCTTTAGAAACATTTAATAAGTTCATGTGAGATGTGGATGAGGTGTTGAGAGCATATACAATGGGGATAAGGTCATACTCCATACTTAAAGTGACTTGCAGCTAAAGGCCTGGTATGTCAAAACACCAAGTGAGGTTTAAATCAACTGTCAAAGTCAGTTTTCCAAATGGTAAAAAACATGTAAGCACTAAATAAGGTTTTATTGGGTTATTTAAATGTGGAATTTTTTTAATGTTCTAAGGAGAAAAAGAAAGAAAGATATCATGTTGGAAGGTCTATTGTGCATGTATAATGAAGGTTTCCAATCTTAAGAAGGAAGTTGAGATGCTCATTGGCATGTATAGATTTTTTATGGTAACTTGATCCATTTATATTAGTTGGGGAAGGATCCTAAGAATATTCTAGAATAATTTTTCATAGAAACCAATTCCTCATCTTTATGAACAAACATTAAGAAGGTAAGGAGGGTTTTGTGCTTGTAAACCCTTATATTAGAGTGATTCAAAAGATGTGAATGGTTTTGGCCCAAAAAAATTTGTTTGATCAAGTTTTATGATTATATTTTATATAGGACTCCTATAGGCACCTCTAGGTGGTAGTGGTGTGTCAAGGTAGTGAGTAGAAGGTATATAAAAGTGATTGTTTTTGAATATTTTATTGTTAAAGTAAGGGCTGATTGAGTCAATGCATACTAGTTGATAAAGGTTTTAAGTCCAATAATTTTTATTGATACCCATAGAGTTTTTTTTGAAATATATGTTATATGTGTCAATCATTTTTATCGCTCAAGTTTACCTATCACTAATATACCAGATAGTGAAAAGAGTGAAAGAAACTAGGCTTGAGTTAGAACCAAATTAGGTATGATGTGCAAGTGAGTAGGGATTTATCAAATGGTTTTGGGTATTTTTTTAAGACTTATGACTCATGTTACCTTGGTTGGTAAGTCTTTTTAATTCTCATACACAAGAAATAAAGTGCTCTCAAGTTGACCAGTCTATATAAGTCAAGACAGTGAAGGAATATGTCTCATAGAATGATCTATATGTTACTTATGCGATATTAAACTTGAACATAATTTTTATTGGATTTTATATAAAATATTATAAGTATATAATTATTTTATTTTATTTTAAGTAAGTGATCCTACAATTTTTAGATGTTATGTTCACTATGACCACGTTTTTTAGCCAAGTTGATAGTTCCATGTGTGTTATGGTAAGTGATGTGTTTTAGTCCTTTTGGAAAGATGTTACACATAAAATTTATATTTTTATATTTTGTTTCACATAAATGAACTAAAAAATAATTTTATAAGGTATAAATATAGGTTAAGTGATTGAACCATGAAAGACAAAAGGCCTTGTCTAGTTATATATGCATAATGTGAGAGTGGTCTAAGAGATTGGTCTATTAGACGAATGATTGATGCTAATAAAAGAGATATAAATAATGGATAATGATATAAAAACCTAATAATATCCATTTTATATATTATATGTCATGAAATTATTATTTTATATGCAAATAACAAGTTGTTCATGACTATACTTTTGGAGGCTATAGGTAGTCTAACTGGTCAGTCTGAAGAAGTGAGTTTGAAGTTATTTGACCTTATTTGAGGAAAAAAATGAGTTTTAATATGTAAAATAAGTATAAAATGTTATTTATAATTAATTTTAATTCTTTTTTCGTTTATATTAATTTATGAAATGTCAAATTTTCTTGACTGTACTTTGACTTTATTTGACTAGTTTGAGTGGTCCTATTATAGAGGTGGTTTTGGATGCTTGGAGCCTGAGTGAAGGTGTCCAATGGACATGGATATGTTTATAAATTAATTAATTATCTATTCATGTTTTTTTAAGTTATATATTTTATAAAAGTGATTGTATGCTTCATTTATAAGAGAGATTTTTTTGTGTTTTTAGGCCTAATGGCGAGTAGGCTAAAATGGCTTGGTTCAAGTGGTGAGTTGGAGTTATAGGTGGTATGGACATATGTGGGAGTTATAAATGGTATATTTGAGAATTTTTTTATGTGTTTCATCCATTTTTTAATTAATAAGGTGGTGTAATAGTTCACAAGTGTCATGTGTGGGTGTGAAGGGCTAGTTCCATTAGGTCTATATTATGCCTAATTGAGTTTTGGCCTCTATGGGTTATAATATGTAAAGTGTGTATGAAAATATTTTAAATTTTATCCAATTGGGTTAAGGATATTGTATGACCAATATGGGTTAGATAAAGTGTGTGATATAAAGACAAAGCCTAATAGGCCTATTTGGACTAGTTGAGTTAAAGAGGAATCAAGTGAATGAAATAAATCATTAAAGGAGAAAAGGTAGGTCATTGAGGAAAATAAAAAGGGTTAATAATATTATTCATTAATTTATAATTAATTTTATTTAACTATACACATAGGTCAATGGACCTAAAGAGCCTAAAAGAGGCATATTGAGCTAGTGAGCCCTAGAGGTTGTTTGAGTGAGAGTGAAGTGGAAATAGTGAAATAAAATGAGATAATCATTAGTTTAAGATTAAAAATTAGGTTTTAAATGTGATAAAATATTCAAGGTATATTATTTGGTTCTTCTTTTCGTAGGGGGTTAGAACCTTCTTGCAAGTTGGAGCTTGCATAAGACTAGTTGGGTGGGTGCTCAACTAGGTATGGGTTGGAGATCCTTGTGAAGTGGGTGATTCAATAAATGTTGAATATTGTAATTATAGGATAGTATTCAATGTTCATGTTTAAATGGTTTCTATCCCCCAAGAGTGTTCCCCACATATCTCTTTTATTCTTTTATATTCTTGTGTAGTTGTTTGCTTATGAGTTGATCTCTTATGTGAATGTATGTTTCATGGAATGGTATATGGAATTGAATGGTAATTTTTATGAAAATGATTCACCCAAATATTATTATATACTTATAACACATACATACATACATATATATATACATATATACATATACACACACACACACACACACACACACATATATATATATACACACACACACACATATATATATACACACACACACACACACATATATATATATACATATATACATATATATATATATATATATATATACATATATATATACACATATATATACACACATACAATAATATGTATAATATTTTATTGTATTTGGGATTATATATATGTGTGTGTATATATATATAGGTTAATGGAAAAATAGGTAAGGCCAACCCTAGTCTAGGTTTTGAACCCAAAATACAATAATAAAATATATAATACTCAAAAAATCATAGTTGAAAATGTATTATAAACTAACAAAACCCTGGTTACAAAAGCTAAGTTTAATTTATAGTATACACAACCAACTCAAATAAAAAGGATTTATATATACATATATTGTCAAATCTCTATATGGGGCATATTTTTCAAGCTTATCAAATGAAGTTCCATAAAACCAGACTTAAAATTGTGCTCACACAAGTTTCATGGCTATCATTATATTGAAAACCAAAATATAAAAAAATAGACCCTACCTCATTCTCCAACAAAGAAACCCAAAATATCCTTCTTGATTCCAAATTAACCCAAAATATCCTTCTTGATTCCAAATTACTTTCTTTGATCTCTCTCTCTCTCTCTCTCTCTCTCTCTCTCTCTCTCTCTCTCTCTCTCTCTCTCTCTCTCTCTCTCTCTCTCTCTCTCTCTCTCTCTCTCTCTCTCTCTCTCTCTCTCTCTCTCTCTCTCTTATTTTTCTATTATTATGTACCTTCTCCACCATCCCAAACTCTATTTTATTTCCATTACTTCATAATTAGTTCACTAAAATTTTTGACATGATTTTGCCATAGAATATCTTCAGTTAAGAATGGATATGAAAAAATAACTAAACTCAATTCATGTGTTCAATGATGAATCGAAGAGTCTAAAACCCAATGAAATTTTCCCTAAGTTCACCAAATATTCCAATTGAATAATGACTTAACATAATAATTCTAAAAGTTAACATTGACTTAACAATGAAATCATATAACATGCAAAATGGTAATAATTCAAAGTTCATTGAATTGGTATAACAATCATGACCTTGAAAATTATTTTAAATTTTTGACCATACACATTCCTATGATTAGTCCCAAGCCTTATCCATAAATAAAATAATGTAACTTTACCACAACCAAAATAATAAACCTTATTAAAATTTCAACTCATGCCTTCTAACAATGCCAAGATTAATACCTCATGCCTTGGTTATACATTCAAGCTTATAAAACATAATTATTTCCTATATTTAAAGAACCTTATTAAAAACCCAAAAAAAAATGTTTTAAAATCAAAACAATGGATTTAGCCAACTCCAACATGCCTTTTGGTTTAATTGTAGACCTTTAATCAAATAATATGCATGATTAATAACACAATTAAATATTCATTTGATTATCATAATGGATTCCAAAAAATTAATATATGTCCTAAGGTTTATTTCAAAACCCTATATCAATAAACGTGTTTTATAATAACTTGTTATTCATCCTGCTAATAATGATATTACACCATCCATAATAACTATTACCAAACAAAATCAAATTCATGTCAAGATAGTATAATCAAATTTTGCAACACTTTTCCAAATCATATGTCATGTAAATTTAGTAAATGTATTATGATAAACATAATAATTTAAAATTCATAAATGTAAACATAGTACCATATTAAACAATATGTAGACATAATGATCAAGTAAATTCACATGCTAAAAATGCATTAGTAACCCAAAATCATGTAACAAGTAATATCAATTAACTAGAAATTATCATACAATCCTACTCTACATGGTGTGTTTTGGTTTTAAATTTTTCATTCTATTTCTCCCCATATATCTCCATTTGTACCATCCTTTTTGATGGTACCCTCCCTCGGTCATAATCAGGAGGCTAGAATCCATCTTGTATCCACTTCAATAAAAATAAATAGTGGTTAGACCAGATCATGTAAAATAACACAATAATTATTGTAACAAAAAAATACTAATTAAATATGAATAAAATGTACAATACAAAATGCAACCAATTAACTACTTAGTTAAAAATCATGATTATAATAATAAACACTATCCATAATCAACATATAATTAAATCAAGTTACTTAACACATCAAGTAAGCCCATTATTAACCATAGAACATTAATAATAAGTGTAGAGGAAAATTAGGATGTAACACTAAGGTATAAGGTTATAAAATATCTCTATAGCAATCCATTTGGATGTTAAACTTAGATATAACATATGCTAAATTTATTAAACTAAGATAAATTAAAAATAATAAGCACAACTATGATAGATATGGAAAAAACAAAGAAATAATGTATTTAGTTTACTCTAATGCTAACATAGTTCTAAATTGAGTACATTTGGGTTGTAAACACTAGAATTATCCTTGGTTGGTTGTGTTGATTCTATTTTATAAACCTGACACATCCATCCTATATAGAATACCTAATGGAAAAGGATGAAACCACTTGTATGCTTCTAGGTTTATATTTTCTTTTGATTTGGTGCATTTAGACCTAGGTCATGGACTATCACTCTTTATGAATTTTTAAAACACTATTTCTCCATCATCATAGTGACCTTAGCTAAAAATAGGTTAGTCATCACACAGTGTCTAGCTAACACTAAAGACCCTTATGTCAATAAGCAATTCCTACATATATAATACTTTGAAGAGGGCCATATATTGATATAGTTCTCCTTTATGTGTTGGATTGTGTGTGAATCATGAAATATATGGTAATAAATTACAATAGTGATGTATGTTTTCACTTAGAAAATTAGGCTCTTGGATGATCCTTTAGTATTTCATACTTGTGTATGTGATTTTACTATGATTGATATGAAAATAGGAGAAAATAAGAAAGCTTTGACATATCGAGTTATTGTCTAAACACTTTGATAACTTGCCTTCATTTGTACTAGGTTTATTTTAGGTGAGGATTGAATTATGGTTGAAAATATATTTATATAATTCCCTTTAGAGAGATATCTAGAATTAAATCTCTTAGGCTAACTATTAGGATACATTTCATTTGAAAATTATATGACTTAAAGGTATTAGACACTTGTGTCAAAGTAGGACACTAGCATTGATCCAAGTATATATGTAAGATGCCAGTGTTCAAGGAATATGAAAGTAGGTATAAACTCAAAACTTGAAGAATTGGAATATATACATGTTTTAAGAATTATAGTCAATATAGTGTTGAAAATTGTTCCTGTTATTGAGTTTTGACATTGATGTTGTCATGAATTTCAAAGATTACTGAGAATCTCTTCATGAGGTCATTAAATAATGTATTTATCAGATATAATATTGATAAATATTGGAGTTTTTATAAGAGTTTAAGATATGTTTTTATGACTACATGAGTGATGTGAAGGTCAGCATGGAAGGTCCTTATTGTCAAAGTTCTCAAGTGATTGAGCTTAGTAGTATCTTGAGAAGGTATGTGCATAGGATGCATAGTATTTTAGATGAAATATTATGATGGCTTGTTGAGATGGATGCACAGAGGAATGAGAGGTTGTATAAGTTTTCTTGAACATGTATATGATGCATTATATCACTCATGAGGGTCTCAAGGTAAGACTACAGGGGTAACACATTCAAACCAAGTCTACACCTAGACCACTCCTAGAACCTAGATGGCCTAATGAGGCATCATGATCTATTTTCAAGGAATATGAAGGATTTATTATATATTTCAAAATTTATGAGTTTTCTTTAATATGTGATAGTGGTTGAGAGTGCATGGAAAGAGACACGAAGGTTAGTTTTAAGGCCTAATGTGTTTTGTATATCAAGGTCTAAGCAAGCAAAGAGAGAGAGTATGGCCTAATGGGGTATGAGGTTATATTTACAAGGAAAGTATGGATATATGATTATTATCATAGGTATGATTTTTTTTCAAGAATGTTGATAAATTTTAAAGTCATGGTTTGTAAGAAAAGTCATGAAAAGTAGTTTTGAGGTCTTTTGAGTGCACAAAATGAAGGGTTCTCTACTTGAGAAGGTTTTTATTGTGATCATTATATCATAAAACCTTTGAATGGGATCCTAATATATTCATGGTAGATGAGTAAGGTTCCTAGATAAAAATTCTAGGCATTTGTTTTTGGATTAAGGGGCTATGTTTTACGAATGATTGTTAAGAATAGAAATAGGTTTAAAACCTCTTATAACCTTAATAAGGACCTGATGTTGAAGATGTTGATAAAAAGTTCCCATAATGTATTTTTATGATTAATTAATATATTTTATATTGTATTAAACTCTCCCAGTCATCTCCAAGTGTGTTTGAGTTGTTAAGAGTATGATTAGACCCTATAGGAAAGTATGCTTTTCTCATAGATTTATTGTAATAGTCAGAGTTGACCAAGTCAAAATATAAAAATGGATGGAAGATGAATTTTTAGACTAATTTTTCATGTACATGAAGGTTTATAAATAATTTATGTCCATAAAATATGCTAAACTAGTCATCCAAGTTAGCCAGTCACTAACAAGCCTAATGGTGAAAACAATGAGAAATCCATGCAACAATGATAAGATGATTAGGGAAGTGTTATCATGAAATAGTGATTAAGTAAATATTATGGATATTATTTTTATTAATTTGAAGACATTTTAATTTTTGGTATAATTTTTGGATGTCTGTGGTTATAGTGAAAAAGTTGCTCACAAGTTCACCTGTCTGGTTCAGATGAGACAATGAGAAATAAGGTTATGAGATTGGTCTACAATACAAATATTTCCATTTTACCATATTATATTTCTATATTATAATGGTAAAATTATATAATATGATTATATAAATGAATCACAATTCATTTAAAATTTATATACATGTGTTGGGGTTTGAATCACCATGACTGGTCTTTGAGGATTAAGGTTGGTCCTCCATGTGGAGTTGGTGCTTCACAAAATTATGATATTTTGACTTATAATACCATAATAAATTTTTAGGTATTATTTATTTTTCTTATCATTGATGATTTCCACTCATATGTGTGTGTTTTTTGTGTTATGATCATGTGAATGACTCTTTATGAATTGATATATCTATGTATTACTTTGATGGTTCAAGTAATGTTAAAGTATATGTGAAATAAAGTTTTAATAGATTGATTAACCCACCACACCCCCCACCCCACCCTCTTATTAATTATGTTTTCAACAATTTATATTAGATCTTGGTCATTTGAATCAAACCAAACATCTTGAAGTTGATCCTAATAATCAAAAAATGTCTAGTGATAAAAAAGAAGAATACAACATATATGATGAAGTCTACTATGATAGTGAAGAAGGATAATCTAAATTAGACATTGGATTTGAGCTCATAAGTAGCTTTTATGTTTTTAAGCATCAAAATAATACTATCAAATATTTTAGGAGTTAGTTAGAAGGTGTCGACACAAGGTTTAGGTCAAAGGAAGTTGAGTATGACTAGTTGAAGACAGAGCTAGATTCCTTGAAGGTTGAGAATGAGAAACTCATAAACAAGATGAAAAATCTTGATAAAGATCATAAAAGTTCAAAATAAGTGAATATTACTAACATTAAAATACTAATTAGGAAATTGAATGTAATAAGAGATAAGTTATCATGGAACCATAGGAAAATGAGTAATTAGTCAAGAGGTAAGTATAGAAATGTTATTTGCTATAGTTGTCATAATATAGGACACATTTCAAGATTTTTCTCTAATAGAGCTAGAAATCCCTTAAGATTAAACAAGATATATGAATCTCTTAGAGTGAATGAGAAGGGTCAAACATTGGTATGAAATCCAAATCAAGTCATGACTTATCATATTGAGACCGAGAGTCAAGATGGACTATTTGCTAAGGAAGAACAAAAGACTAAAGTGGATTGTATGCTATCTCAGACTACCTTTAACATTCAATATGAAGACATGAAATGGTATATAGATATTGGTTTCTTAATCCACATGAAAAAATACAAAAATAAGTTCATCTCATTAAAAAATAATGCTACAAGAATAGTGAGGTTTGGAGAAAACACAACTACTAATATAGTTGGTAAGGGTATCTTGAGTTCAGATAATGGGAAGACCAAGCCAAAAACTATGTCTTATGTGGAAGGTTTTAAACATAACCTAATTAGTGTAATTAATATGTGTAATCAAAGACACACACTAACCTTTCATGACAATGGATGTGAGATAAGGAGAGCCAAATTAGGGAAGCCGATTGCCAATGCTGAGAGGACTAAGAACAATCCATGTCTTGAATGAGATCAAGGAGATATATTATATGAGTAAGATGGATGAAATTTTTCTATGTAATATAAGTTTATGTCATCTAAAATTTGACAATATAGTCAATATAATCACTAATAAGTCTGTGAAGAACATGCATAAGATCACCAAACCTATAAACATACTTTTCAAAGAATATCAACATGGTAAGAAGACTAGAAGAAGGTTCAAATCCAAGGAGTATTATACTAATTGAACCTTGTAATTAATACAAACTGATCTCTTTGGGCTTATAAGAATTCAAAGCATTCAAGGAGATATCTACTTCATGTTACTCATAGATGACTACACAAGAATGACTTAGGTATCATTCTTGAGAGAAAGTCAGAAGCTCTTGACAAGATCAAAGAATTCAATGCTCTTATTAAGAATGAGAAGAATTAGAAAATAAAGTTTATAATATATAACATAGGAGGTGAGTTTCATATAATTATTTTGATGACTTCTATTAGGTTTATAGAATAAGGAGACAATTCTTGGCAGCTATGACACCTCAACAAAATGGGGTAGTGGAATGAAAGAATATGATAATTCAAAAGATGGATATAACTATGCTAAATGAGTTTATATTATCTGATATACATTTGAGAAAGGTAGTAAGCATTGAAGTATATATTTTGAATAGAGGATAGATAAGGACTAATGAAAATAATACTCCTTATGAATTTTGGAATGGCAAACCTATTAATATGGAACACTTTAAAGTGTTTGGGAGAAAATATTTCATGAAAAAATATGATAAAGACTTAGGAAAGTTTGATTCTAGATATGATGAAGGCATATTCTTAGGATAATCATCAATGATCTCAACCTATAGATGTTATAACAAGATGTTACAAAATATAGTGGAAATCACAATGTGAAGATTGATGAGACAAGGAAATCACACCCATAGTCAAAGGATAATTTAGAGAATCTAGAAATCAAGAATGAAGAGTAAACTATAGATGTTGGTGAGGAAGAATAATAAGTTGAGGAGAGATAGGAATTTAAATTCCCCTTAATATATATTCAAAGAGATCATCCATATTATCAAATAATTAGTAATAAGAATGTAGGTATGCAAACAAGGAAGAGACTAGTAAGCAATCTAAATAAAGAAAAGTTACTCTATTATCTAATATTGAACCTAATAATCTTATAGAATCAAGCAAAGACAACTTTTGAATAGGTTTTATGAATGAGGAGTTAGACCAAATAAATAATAATGAAACTTGGGAACTAGTTCCTAGACCTATGGATAAGAATCTCATTGAGACAAAGTGGTTGTTTAGAAATAATTTGAGTGAAGATGGATAAGTCACTAAGAAAAAATCTAGATTGGTATTTAAGGGATATGCAAAAGTTTAAGGGATAGAATTTGAGGATACCTTTTCACCAATAGTAAGATTGGAGGCCATAATATTGTTTATATCATATGAAGGATTCAAAGGGTTAAAGATATACCAGATGGATGTCAAATATACCATTTTGAATGGGAATTTGGAAGAGGAGGTATACATAGAGTAACCAAAGGGGTTATCACTATCAGGTGACAAGTAATATGTTTAAATATTGAAAAAAGATCTTTATGGTCTAAAGCAAGCTCATAGATCTTGGTATGCCATGTTGGATAGGTATTTGTTGGATCAAGGATTAAAAAGAGGAGTTGTAGATAGTAACCTATACATAGAGTTAGAAGATGACCATCAGTTGATAGTAATTGTCTATGTTAATGACATCATCTTTGGTGAAAACAATGAGAATATTACCAAGTGAATTTTAGAGGTAATAAAGAAAGAGTGTGATATTTCCATGTTGTGAGAACTATAATTATTTCTTGGGTTGTAAATCACTCAATCTAAAAAAGGTATATTAATTTCATAATCCAAGTACATAAGAAAGATGTTAAAGAAGTTTTAAATGGAATAATGTAAGGTAGTTAGTACACCTATGATCATAGGGTATAAGTTGAGCAAGGAATATGAGTCTCTAATGGTCAATCCAATGTCATATAGGTTAATTATTAGAAGTTTGTTATACACCACTACCTCTAGAACTGACATCATGAAAGAAATAGGTCTTATGGGAAGGTTTCAATTATATCAAAAGGAGAATCATCTAAAATTAGTCAAAATCATACTCATGTATGTCAAGGGGACTATGGAGTATGGGTTATGGTATCCAAGAAGCATGGAGTTAAATTTGATAACATATACAAAAGAGAACTTGGGAGGAAGTCTAGATGATAGGAAGAGTACCAGTGGAGGAGCTTTATTCTTAGTTGGGTGACTAGTTTTAGAGATAGGTAAGAAGCAACCATCAATAGAATTATATACTGGTGAGGTTGATTACAATGTAGTAGATTCATGTTGTACTCAGGTCTTATGTATGAAATAGAAACTAAAAGACTACAAGGTGGATTATGATGGTCCTAGCCCTATTTATTATGATAATACAAGTTCTACAAGCATTTCAAAGAACCCTATAATACACTCGAGGACCAACCACATTACCATAAGGTATAATTTTTTAAGATATTATTTAAGTGAATAAAGTGTAAGACATAAATATGTTCTACACAAGATTATATGGCAAACATTTTAACCAAACCACTTCCAAAGGTAATATTTGAACACTTAAGACATGAATTAGATATAATTCCTACCCATAGGAATCATTGAATAATACAAGTACTTAGGGGGTGGGGGTAATAAATTTAATTATCTCACAAAATAGGTGATTTTTTATAAGAAGTTATGCATGGAAATAGGGGTATCATTTTTTTATTTTGTCTCATAAACTAATAGTCCTACATGTTAAGTATTTTGGTTGCAAGGAGTGTGATACAGGGAGTTGTAGACATCACTTTGTCATTTATGTCAAAGGTGGAGAAAGAATATAATGGGTACATAAGAATTTTTACTTTGAAGTGTGTTTTTACATAATGATAGAGGTGGTGATTGTTTAACATTGTTCTTGTTGTTGAGGTTTATCATTGATGTTGTCAATGATGTTAAAGGTTCTTGAGAAGGTCTTCATGAGATCATTAAAGAATGTATCTATGAGAGAGAATATTGATTAGTGTTGAAGTGTTTATAATATTTTAATGTATATTATTATGATTTCATTATTTATATTAATTTAATCAAATAATGTCCCTTTTATCAAAATTTTCAAGTGCTTGAGCTTAGTAGTGTCTTGAGAAGGTATGTGCATAGGATGCCTAGTATTGTGCATGAAATAAGACGATGGCCTAGTCATATGGATGAAAAGAGTAATGATAAGTTGTAAAATGATAATTTAAAATTTATATGATGCATTATAACACTCATGAGTCTCTTAGGGTAAGCCTACAAGGGTAATACCTTCAAACCAAGTCTACACCTAGACCACTCTTAGACCCTGGATTGCCTAATGAGGAACATGATATGTTTTAAAGTCATATGAAGTATGTATGATAGTTTTTAATAATTAATTATGTTTATTTAATATGTGAGAGTGCTCAAGAGTGCATGGAAAGAGGAATCAAGGTTAGTTTTAAGGCCTAATGTGTTTTGTAGGTCAAGGTCTAAGCAAACAAAGAGAGAGAGTATGACATAAGGGGGTATGAGGTTTTTTTCCAAGGAAATTATGGATAAATGAGTTTTTTTAATAGATATGACATGTTTTTTAAAGAATTTTCACAAATTTTGAAGTCATGGTTTACAAGAAAAGGCATGAAAATTAGTTTTGAGGTCTCTCGATTGTACATAGTGAAGGGTTATCTACATGAGAATGTTTTTATTATGATAATTAGCTCATAAAACATATACATTAAAGCCTAAAATATTCATGTCATATGGGTAAGTGTCTTATCTAAAAACTTTAGGCATTTTTTTTTGGATTGAGGGGTTATACTTTACAAAAGATTGTTAGGAATGGAAACATGTTTAAACCCTTTTAGAAACCTAATAAGGACCAGATGTTGATAAAAATTACCCAAAATTGATTTGTGTGATTATGTAAGCTATTTGATGTTGTATTAATCTCTCTTAGGAATCTCTATGTGTGTTTGAGTTGTTAGGAGTGTGAGTAGACCCTATAGGAAAGTGCACATTTCTCAGAGATTTATTGTAGCAGTCAAAGTTGACCAAGTAAAAGTATGAAAATATATGGAGGATGATGTTTGAGACTCATGTTTCATGTCCATTAAGTTTTTTTAATAGGTCATATCCATAAAATATGCTAAAATAGTCATCCAAGTTAACCAATCACTAACAAGCCTAATGGTGGAAATAGCGATAAATCAAGGCAATAGTGAGAAGATGATTAGGGATGTGTTATCATGAAATAGTGATGAAACAAAGTTAATATATTTTTTTAAGTAATTTTAATACATGATTATTTTTGGTATAAGCTTTGGAGGTCAGTGGTTATAGTGAAAAATTTGTTCTTAAGTTGACATGTCTGGTTCAAATGAGAAAGTGAGATATAAGGTTATGAGATTGGTCTGCAAGACCAATATTGCTATTTTAACTTATTATATTTATATTTTATAATTTTATAATGATAAAATAGGATATTATTAATTCATAATAAGTAATTTAATATTTATATATAGGTGTTGGAGGTTTGAATCACCATGACTAGTCTTTAAGGAAAACTGGTAGTGCTCAGTGAGCAAGTTGCAGGAGTGAATTTGAGTTCTTTTTCCATTTGTAATGAAGTCTAATGAAATTTATGAAATATTTGTGGTATTTTATGTTATTTAAATATGAAATATTGTGATGTTTTTTTTTATAAACATTGTGTTATCTTTAATTATTCAAGATAGACCCTTTGTGTTTGTGAAGGCCTAATGTAAACAATACTAATGGCATGCTTCAGGTGGTGATTAGAGATAAAAAGTGTCATGGAAATAATATGATATTATTATGGGTATATTTTATTTTAGTATGAAATTTTCATATCATTTACTAATTTTTAAATTGTTCCAAGAATATCAAAGGGCAACATGTACTAATGAAGGCCTAATTGAATTAGGTCTCCTTAAGGCGTAAAGAAGGATTTGGTCCACTTGAGCTATGGTAAAAATTATGTAATTATTGGTTAATGTTTATGGTATTTCCTAAGGAATATTGTGTTAAAAATATAAGTGGAAAAGTGTGTGTGGTTAACAAAGACATGTATGAGCAAGAGCCTAACATAAGAATAAGGCCTAACATGCCTAATTATCTAGTTTGTGAATGAGTGAGTGGAAGCAAAGGATATAGCACTTTTAAAGATGAATAAGGTGTTATATACCATGAAATTGGTATATATAAACTATCATGAATATATAATGGTGGTAATATAGATGAATATAAAGGTCATATGACATAATCTATCTTGAAGAAACCTAGTTGAGTGAAGAGACCTACAAGGCAATTTGAGGGGGATAAAGAGTGTGAAAAGATAAAAATATGGTCATAATTATTTATTTGAGAAATAGGTTTTTATTAAGGTTATCAAAGTAATTATGTGTTTGATTTTGTGTTGAGTGATCTACGGGGTTGATGCATCCTTATAAGTTGGTGCTTGCTAAAGCTTCACTAGGTTGATGCTTGGCTAGTTAGGGTTGGTGCTCCATGTGGAGTTGGTGTTTCAAAAAATTATTATCTTTTGACTTTTAGGAATATATTCCATTTTTATAAATCAATTTTTTTCTTCTCCTTGAGGTTTTCACACTCGTATGTGTGTTTTTTGTGTTATGCTCATGTGAATGACTCTTTATGCATTATTATATCTTTTTATTGATTCAATGGTTTAATGAATTATAAAGTACATGTGGAATAAAGTTTTAAGAGACTGATTCACCCCCTCCCACATAATTCATTATGTTTCCAATATATAGAAGGTTTAGGTCATCAACATAAGACTGGTTGGACCAAGAGATAGGCTAAGGGGTAAAAGATAGAGTAGATGTGAGTTTTTTAAAATTGGAAGAGGTTTTTAATTGAGATGAACAACCACTGTCTATGTTTTTCAAGTGTATAAGTTTAAGGTTCTATATAATCCATAAATATCATCTAAATTCCCCCCCTATAATCTAGTAATGAAATTATTGGTTTAAAGGAGAAAAAATGTATACTTGGGTGTATATAACACACCTTGCCTTTGCTTGAGTCCAACTTGAGTGTTTTTTTGGTGTCTAACCTACGACCATTACCATGTTGAAATAAATAATCATTGAATATAATCTAAAATTTAAATTATTAAAAAAATTGAAATTGAAAGATTTTGGTTTAAGAGTACAATTGTGTACCGATGTAACTGCCTTAGCTTTGGCAAGTTAATTTTAAAATTCATATCATTGTAAGGATATAATACTAATATTAGGAGAAATATATATGTAAATATGGAGAGTACATATATATAAGGAGATGGAGAGAAATATATATTAGAAGGAACATTCCCCCAACCATAGAGAAAAGGTTAGTTGCCAATCAAAAGTTGAGACTAGTTCAACCGTGCAACCCAATCATACTTATAATGTGGTAAGTTTGAGTGAACCAATTCAACTCACACTATCAAACTAGTGATTTTTTATGATATAATGAGGTCCAACATGAAAAATTATCAATATTGAGTTATTTAATCACATTAATTATACCAAAAGTGAACAAACTACCATAGTAGATTGTCTCAATAGAGTCCATACAAGTCCATCTTGGTGGGTGATGCTAGTTCTTGAGAGTTTTTTGAAATATGAAACTAATTTTGATTTTGTAATATTAATCACACATTACATAACATATGCACCTTAGATATGTTTCATGTTTAAACTATTTATAATAATAGTACCAATGTATAAAATTCTACCACAAATATGAATATGAATTATATAACAGTATGATTTGGCCAATTTAGAAACTGTGTAAGTGTGTAAAACATTATCCCAAAGCATGACCCCACTATATATGGATAAATATAAAAAATGAAATACGTTCGAATGTGGAGGAAATATTTCCAAAACATATCCCCACTATAATATTAAAATGTTGAATATTGAACAAGTGTGGAGAACATGCTTCCAAAGCATGCCCCCAATGAATCTGGGTGTGGAAAATACTAAATAACTATGGAGAACATGCTTCAAAAGTATGCCCCCACTAAATTTAAAATTGTTCCAAATGTGAATAATCATGTAAAACATTCTTCCAAAAAATGCCCCCATTTAATCTAAAACTATGCCAAATGTGAAAAATATGCCTTTATGACATGCCCCACTAATATGCCCCAATTTTAGGTGAGGGAAGAATAGAAACTGGAAGATACCTCACCTCAAAAAGATAATACAACTATATAATCTATGAATGTAACCATGTATCATATAAAATATAATGTCTATGTAAATTTATCATTGAAGTGTATAGAATAATGTGACCACACAAAGGCATAAGATGCATGATAAAGATCATGGTAACATCTAGATAATAATAGTAAAATCTCAACAAGATAAAAAACACACACACAAGAGAACTGAAAATAAATTTAACATATAATGGTCCTATGAGACCTTCAATAAGGGGAATGTTCAAATATCACACAATCTAAGGGACATGACTTAGTCACATGTGCATAAAATCAAGAATGACATATTCAAATATTTATACAACAAACAATGTCATATTCAATTGTCAAATAAATCAACATAGGAATAGAGGTTGTAAATAAAGGATCATATTCAAATGATCAAATGGGAAAATAATATCAAAATAAGACAATCAATAAATTACATACATGAAAGCATAAGAAACCGATACAAACATATCATAGTAGTTCATGGATCAAATGTGTTATGAAAAAATGTCAAGGGAATAACATATCAAGTACCTTGTGAAATATATAATATTGGGTAAAGGCATGTGTAAGCACATATATGATCTCAAAAAATGATAATGTAAATACCATATAATGATATAGCTTAGAAGTATCATAATCATAGAGGTGGATTCCCCCATTGTCCATATGACATGAGTAGAGATAAGACCAAACATCCAAAATAAGAATAAAACATGTATCTATATATGCTTGTATCACACTCAAGTAGAAACATGCCATGCATGTGTATGTAGTATTAACTAATATGCCATAAATCAACATAGAACTAACACATAGATACCAAGGAAATAATAGAGTAAGTAGATGCTAAAAATGTTTTTGGATTTTTTAATGTTTTTTTATTTTTTTGGTATTTTTTGGAGTATTTGAAGATTTCTCATGTAATATATTTATGCAAGTCAATAATTTTCATTTGAATTTTTAAAGGTTTTCCTTAACATTTGGTAAGGTGGTATATTCCCTTTACCAAATTTTCTATAACTATGAATGATCCCAACCAATTTGGATTGAGATTTCCTTTCTTGTCTTTTTCTGTATTAGTATTCTTTTGATTTTCTTTTAGTGCTAGGTCACCCACATCAAAGTCATGCAACTATAATTTTTTTTTATATACTCATTTTACATGGTCTTGATAGACATGTGAGTGCTCAACATCTTATCTACATTTGGCACCCAACTAATGTAACTAATGCAATCTCTTTTCATGGTATTCACTATCTTTGATAATGTCTTTAAGAAAAAAACCTAAAGATGGTAGCTAAAGTTAATTTTTAAAATTAACTCCATACCATATAATAAAGAGTAAGGTATAGTCTGAGTAGATGTTTGGATACTAGTATACATAAAACATATACCATCTACTAGTGTTAATCAGTGTTATTTCATTTAACTATTTTGATATTTTTTTTGAAAATTGTCTTATTTCTTTCCTTTGACTAGCTATTGTCTTGTGGGTAATAAGGTGTATTAAATGTGTGCTTAATATTATATTTACTGCAAAACTATTTTATCATCTTGTTTATAAATTATGGTCTATTATTAAAAATAATAGATGAAGATATGCCAAAATAGGAAAAGATATTTATAATCACAAACTTTCATATGTCATCCCCTGTGTTAAAATCATGTGGAATTATTGACTTTCCAAGTCACCCCTTCAATAGGAATTGAACCCATAATGACTGCCTAATAAGTTACATCCTTGCATAGTAATTTAGATCCTAAGAAAAATGTCTATGTATAGATGCTTCCCATCCATGCCCTTGCTCAATAATTAGTTTTGGGTTATGCATCAATTAAGTGTTGATCTATGCCTATAACTTGTTTCAAATGCACAACTTAGGTAAATATCCTTCATCACATCAATATATAATGTGAGTTAGAGTGAGTAGGTCTCCCCAACTTCAACTAGTGAAAGAAATAATTGAAATAGAAGCATTTCTAAATAATTGAGAGTGTGCCTAATATATTCAATCTTCTTGTGCACTCTCATTAATATACTTCCTTCATTTCAATTGATGAGATCGTATGCTAAATCATGTAATTCCACATCTACACCATTATAAAACATAGACTATGGTATCAACTACATAATATTATCTTTGGAAACCAATGTAGGTAACAAAAGAAAGAACATATTGTAAAGAACATCAAAAAAGACTTGGGATAGAATGAGATTGGTCCTTATGCATTTTTTACATAAAATCACCCTCAGTTCCCCTCTTATATTTAAAACCACACTAAAAATTCTACTCTATACACAATATTTATTACACAACCACACACAAGACTTTCCAAAGAAGGAGTACACACACAACAACTCCATTTCCTACATAGGATGATGAGGAATAACCTAATATATGCCTATATAATTCCACATCAATAGATTAAGTCCAAGTGAATTGATAGATGGTGGCCATAAATGGGGATGGTAGTTGAGTTTGATTAGATATGAAGGGAATTGAGTTATAATAAAATTAAATTTAGTGTGGTTATGAGGTTATTAGAACATGGGCACATGATCTCTTTTGAAAAATATCCTAACTACCTATCCACGTCATCATTAAATTTTGTAACTTCACCAATAGTGAGTGAGATTACAATTAATGACCAATGGGCTTCTCATTGCCGATAAAATCTCTAGTTTTTAATTGTAAAGGGGTTGACATCTTTTTGGCATTGTAACACTTCCAAAATTCTCCCTCCAAAATCCCCCTCATAGTATATAAAATCTCTACCCATTCAAGTTTTTAATATTGCCTTAGACCTTGAGATTAATAAGAACTAGTTTACTTTATTCATGCTCTATGTTTTATGTGTACCATTAGTTTTTGATCTCTATCTATGGATGTTCATCCCTCTCATTCTTATCCTCCCTTTGTGCCTATAAACAAAACCATAAGTCATTTTAGGTTGTATTATTTTTATACATGTGTCTACATAGGCATTATTTGTGGACCATTTATCATCACTCTTAGTGTTGCATTATGTTCCCTTAACTCCATATGAAACACTTATGCATTACCTCTAGTTTGAAATTTATGTATTTAGTTTATTTTTATTATGTTGTTTAACACATAAGGTAGTTATTCTATTCTTGGTGCTTCACCTTTTACATTATATCAACCTTCTTACCTTTTCTCTTCCCCCTTTTAAAATATGGTTTTGGTGCTAGCTATATATTTTTTACTACTCTTTATAGGTACATGCACAAATCTTAAACTAGGTGCATCTATAATATAAAGAAGTTATACTAATTTAGAGGTTCATACCAAGAAGCACAAGATTCCCACACCTTGGGGGATGATACCATTATTATATCCAAACACAAAATCACTCTTTGATAGGTAGGTCCAAGGTGCTAAGTAAAAAATAGCCACGTGTAATAAAGTATGAGACTCATTTAAATGTGGGTGCATGTTTCAAGTGATAATAGTCTATGGCATTCCTAGTGGGACCATTTTAAATTTTTTATGATAGATTGGTGCTACTTATATTAATTCAAGTGTTGAAGACACTCTGTAGAACACTTGGTAACTCCAATCATTCTTAGTTAGTAAAGATAAAACTTTAAATCATATGCCAATATAGATGAGATCATATTCAAAGGGTAATGAATTTTGTTTCATTGAGATATTGATAGTATCTATAAGGGGAGTTAGACTATCTTTGTCTCCTATAGGAAGGTAAAATGATGTGAGATGACCTTCTCTTAGAGCTCAATCTACACCTCCATTTGGTCAATTCACTACACAGTGAGCAAGATTATTCCCTATTCCCTTCATGGCTATGTAAAAAAATTATCTCTTTATTCCTTTTAATAGAAGTAATCCATTGATCCTTCCCTAGTATAATGATATCCCTGTAGCTAATCTTAAGAAAATCTCATACTTTACTAGATAAAATTCAACTATAACTATACACCATGTATAGGGCATGGAAACTATTTGCTCCATCCATAATGTAGCTAAAGACAATGATTTAGTGTGGATCCTTTCCTCTTATTTGAAAGGGAGAACACTATAATGGTATCGTAGCTTATGACTAGGTTTTATTCACAATTAGGACAAGATGAGAAAGACAATTTATAGGTAACTTGAAGAAAATAGTGACCACCTATCATTGATGGAGAAGCTCACAACCATAAAAAGGGATCCACATGAATAAATGGTCATCTTCAACTTTATATTTTAGAGGACATGAGATCAAGTCCCACTCTTGGTAAGGCCTAAGTGCAACACTGCATTCTTATAATTTTAAGATCACTGAATAGTGATGTAGATGTAATGATCTAATATATGGAGGTGTAGTATTACTAGATGCCTATGAAGCCACAATGTGTGTAGAGAACTACTTTATTTAAGTAGGTAAAATTATACCCAAACATCATATTCCCTTAGATCTCGAGCTCTCATATACAAGTTCATCTACCCTACATCTTTTCTCAAACTCTAGCCCCCATTCTTATTGCTACTAGCCTGCTAATTCCAACAACTTTTTTTCCCTTAAGAAATCTACACAAGGTTAAGTCCTTATTAAATATATTTAGGAATGAGCTCATGGAACTCAAAAGGTAGAAGACAAAACATCCCAGGCCTTATCAAACCTTCAAACAATAATATCAATAAAATAGGCCTCCCTACCAACATGTTATTTAGATTCAAAACTAACTCAAATACAATATATTTCCCTATGTACCAAATCATACATTGCAATCACCTCTAGATCTCTTGTTTTAGTGAAAAATAACATGGTACATGACTATGAATTATTTTATTTGAGCAATCAGCCACATTATTAATTCATGTACATAAATGGAATGATAAATGAGGTAATTATGATGTAGAATACACCACATCTTTAGGAACATCCATATATTTCATATAAACTAAGGGATGAACTGTAGGTGAAAATGTAAGATCAAGATGGATATAACCTCTTAAATTAGTAAGAGGATGGCTTTAATAATGTGAATCAAAATGAAGTGCCAAGTTTAAAAATCAATCTTATTACTTTTAGCACAAGATTTAAAAATATGGAAATTATGGAGAAACCTTCTTCTTTAGCACCTTTAACTTATACCTCCCAAGTTTAGTGCACATGTACCCAATTTAAAGTACCTAGATAACCTTCGATGCACATGAAATAAGTTGCATAGAAATAAATCCAGCCCTAAACTAATGCATAGTGGCAATAAGTGGATACAATTTGAAGGTGTAGATTAAAGGGAATAAAATCCCCTTTAACATTGTTGAATAGATGAAGAAGATTATACTGAACATTTCTATTTGGGATGCTCTTGTTATTCCTTTTGAAATAATTTTTTTGTAATATTCCCTAATAATCTTCCATCCTCAAGAGCCATCATAGACTATACCTAATTCACACATAAGTATATGTCAACCTAAGGAATAAGTACATAGAAATAGTAATTTTCCCAAATTCTACATCTCCCTAATCATGAGTCAGTATCTCATACATAATTTCATGATAGATTTTGGTGTGATCAACTCATTAATTCAAAATAAAAATGTAAACATTATAGTCATAACATATACTCCCATATCAAAAAGATTCATTCATTCATACATTATAGTCAAAACTATTGGAATTATCAAAACTATGGGAATTGTCAATGATTTGATCGTTACTTTACATGCATGTCTGAGCCTTTACATTATGTAGGACATCATAATAATTGAATTAACCCCTTAACTTGATATATGCCTCTCAAAATATTTCACTATGAAGGTGGGAATATATCTATCTTCATATTGGTCACACATGCTACTCAAAACTAGATACAAGACCAAGGTGACCATCTAGGTCAAGCCTATTTTGAAGGATCACATAGAGCCATACACTCCTAACCTAGTTGATGAAAAATAAACCTTATTAAACAAATAAGATAATATTATTATTCATGACACCACCACACCCCTTAAAGAGGTCCCTAATGACTTATTTGATGAATGGGTGTGCGAGAAATATAGGTGTGATCCATATGACAATGCAGGGGAAATAAGACTAGGCACATACTACATTCTTGAGGAGGTCACCTTGTTGTCTAACCTTATAAATATATAAGAAGACATTGAAGGTATATTTTAATTATACTTCAATGGATTTAGAAACAAAAATATCATAGGATACAATGTTATAATGGTCACCCCTCAAAAGGAGAAATATTTCCATGCATTCTGATTCTAGTTTCGTTAAAAAATAATGTTTTCAAGTATGAGGTATTGATCTAGGGTCTCCAATTGGTGAATAATAAATTAATAAAATTTATACAATATTTTAGAGATATTAAACTGGTAGTAAACTAGATTAAATCATGGAACATGTCCAAAAACAATCTTTTAAAAGCTTACAAACATAAGGCATGGGATGTGATTGAAGGGTTTGATGATTTCAATATCCATGCCATACCAAGGGTGAATAATGTTTATTAAAATAAGATCATAACCATTGGTTCAAAATATGACCTCTTACATAGTATCAATTATGATTCTAACTAACTCATAAGACTTATAGCCAGACTAGTAGTCCTAAATAATGTAAGAAATTGACAAATGTTTGAAAGTAATGAATAAATCAAAAAAATTATACAAGATGAACCTAATTTATATGCCAAAAATAAACCTCAAATACAAGCTCAATATGAATATTATATCATTCAAATTAAAGGAAACAATATAGATAACGGGATAGTCATGTTAGAAAGCATATTTAATTATAATGACTAGCTAAGAGGTGAGAAGAGAAACATGATAGTGAAGGAAGAAATCTTCATGTTTGTGGCCATATTTGATGAAAATATCTTGAAATATGGTAAGGTATTATCCTAATTTAAATTCAAATAATTCATTGAGATAGGTAAAATTTATGATGATATATTCACATGGAGCTATAAAGACCTTAGAGGCTTTGATATATGCTTAGCCTAACATACAAACAAGTTTAAACCTAATACCAGGCCAATTAGATGGAAGGAGAGGCTAGTTAATCTAAATTTATATCCTTTAATTATGAATTATATCTCAAAACTCATTAAGGATAACCTAATATTTCCAATCAAACATTCCTCATGGGTAGGCAATTTGGTCCTAGCACACAATAAGAATGGAGAGATCCACTTGTGCATAGATTTTAGGGAGCTAAACAAATCCACCCCTCAAAGACCACTAGCCCTCCCACTAATATAAAAAATTATAAAAATAGACATAGGCACAAAAAGGTGTTCACTATTAAATGGTTATTTATTCTATAACCAAGTGTTTGTGTAGGAGTGCGATCAATTAAAAATTGCATTCGCCAATAAGTGGGGTACTTTTTTGGTATAATAATTTGGATTGTAAGTTTGTGTAGGATATTTATCTTATATTCATGTATTATTTACTCATTTTTTCATGTGTAAGTCTATTTTATCTTATCTTCATGACTTGTAATAGGCTAGAATATGAATAGACTCAACTTTTGGTGCCAAATAGGAGAAGAAGATGAAAACTGATAGACTAGAAACATCTATATACTTATGTTTTTAAGAAGAAAAGAGTTATAATTTTGAAGATATCAATAGAGATTTCTTTTGGTTATAGTTACCTATGTGATTTCTTACTTTGTTCCTTGCATGCATTTTCATGTATAATATTTGGTTACTTTCTATCTAATTAACCTGAATGTTTTATTTCTATTTATGAAACACTAGTTTTTATTAATTCCTACATAACATATGAAAATTAATGCTTTTTATGGTTCTATTATCAAAACTCCTTTATGAATACAATACATTATTTTTTGTACTTGAAGTATATCCTATCTATCCTCATCCTTAACATGTTCTGATGCTTTAGGAACCTCTACTAATAATGGTGCAGTGAGCATGGATCAATCCTTCTAGTATAAATTATGCTAATATGGTTACTAGGGAAAAGAGATATGGAGACATGGTTAGACCAAAGGATATATAATTTTGTATAGGAAGAATCAAAATGGACTAGTCTTACAATATAGGAAATCATTAGAGAGCATATTTATGGATAAATTTAGTGAAAATTTTTGGTACGAGTTGTTTGAATTACTAGATAACTAGTTAACCTAGTTGGAATATTATTAATTTTACCCAAGAATGGAAGAAACTATAATATGGATGGAAGAAAATATAGATCGATTGCAAAAATTAAGAATTGACTAGATAAGAGAAATTGATCATTCATTTGATAAAATAGTAGATGGATATATAAATGAGTTTGTAGTAAAAATATACATATATTTTGAAGCTATAAATGACTTGTTCATTAGAGTAATTTGATGGAAATTTGTGTAGTGACTACCTATCCTTATGAAGATGTTTTTTATGGATAAGGCCATAGTGCCTACTCTAGCCAATATGGAGTAGTTACTTTAGGTGTATGGGGGTGTGTGAAACATGATAGTGAATGATGAATAAATAAGTAAAGAATTTTTGAACATAAATTTATAATGGATAAAAAATGGAAGAAGAGTTAGAAGAAAAGTCTGGATTTAGAATGTGAGCTATGACAATAGAAAAAATGAAGTAAACAAAAGAATACCTAGGTAGATGCGATTAGAGTGAAGAGTAGTAGTAAAATAGATGGTGAACAAGTTAGACGATGTGAATAATGAGATAGAATTAATTATTAATAAGGATGAGATGAAATAATAAAATGAATTCTAGCATAAAGATGGAAGTGATGAAGAATGAGAGGAAGAAGAGATGTTCAAATAATGAGAGAATAGTGTATAAGTATAATAGTTAGATGATAGATGTAATTCATAGCTACAAGAATGGGTATTATAATAAGAAGGACATGAGTTATTAAGCAAGTAAGTATAAAAATTCAAATTTTAATCATAATTTCAATTTTAGAAGAAGTTGTAGGAAAAAAATAATTCACAAGAAGAAAACACATCCCCACAATCCAATTTATTATATTCCATTATAATTTTTCAATTATGTGGGTAGGAAGATAGTGGTTGGGAAGGTCTATTTTTAGAACAAGTTAATTTTTATGGTATTTAAATTAAAGTAATATCAACTTTTAAGGCTTTGAAATCTATAGGGTTTTTTGAAACCAAGCAGAGAAAAGAAGGAAACACACAAAAAAAATGCATAGGTTGAATATCCTAGTGCATAGACAAATCATCATAGTACATAAGAAATATCTCAAATAATGTAACCTCCTATTTTAATAGCTACAAATTATATCCCCTTGACACTAGTTGATTAAATGGGTGTTGTAGGAGAATATATTAACTTGGCAACAAATGATGGGTCTTTAGACCTTGAATAATACTTATGAACCTATGAGATGAGATGGAAAACTAAAGGTATTAATAATGAGGCTATCAAGAAGTGTGAGTTAATATGGGAACTAAATGGAAGATATCTTGAGTTTATAAATAATTGATAAGTTATGTACGCAATTATATAATAGGTTAAGGAATGGTTTTTCATAGAATTTAAGATAAAGAAATGTACAAGTTAGACTATTCAAGACCTAAAGGAGATTAGGCAGAAGTTGGGAGAATCAGTCTAAAAATATGATCATAGGTTATCTAACATTATGAATAAGGTGTAATTTATGTTAGCAAATAAAGATAAATCTATGTGGTTTGGTGGACTAAGTTCCCAAATTGAATTTACTATAACACAAACTCAATATGCTACTAAGTCAGATGTTAGAGCTACTATTCTATGAGTGGAGAAAATTGAAGATTATGGGAAAGATCCCATAATGGGTTCTAAGATTGAAAATACATTGTAATATTTTATGAAGAGGAGGAAAAATACCATGAAGTAGATAATCCTAAGCTAAATATATGGTGCATGGAGTGAGGGAAAGAAGGACATCACATGAATGATTATCCTAAGATCAAAATAGATTTCTATGAAATATGTAGAGTAGTAAGGAACACAATAATGTAGTGCCATCTCTTGCAATAGTATGTCAAAATCCAATAGATTTTATATTATAATTTTTTTAAGTCACAAAATCATGATGAAAAGAATTATAGGGATTTGTAGGATCTTAAAGAAGATATAAAAAATCTCGTATTCACTATCTTTATGCAACAAGTATCCTTAGTGAGGTAGATGATTCCAAATCTAGAGATTGATAAGGGTTATGTGAACCAAAAAGGTCTATAATGAATCCCTTATTCACCTTAGTACCATGTTTAAGGTCTAGCTGATTGGACCCCTCTTTCACTGAGTTGGAAACCATAATACCAATATGTAGCACCCTAGAATTCATCAATGATGTAATAATAATAAACTAGTTGGAACCCACTAATTATACAACAATAATTTAGAATTGGAGATAACACCCAATAGCATCAGCACTATAATATGACACAAAAAATGGAGGTTATAAAGGAAGTATTAGTTGAATAGATGAGGATCTAAGCATAGATACAAAGGAGGTTACCAAGGTGTCAAAGGAAATAATGATCAACAACCTCCTTTGAAATGATGTGTATGTGGATAGTATAATCATGTGAAATGTAATTGCCCTTTGAATCCTCAAATAAAATATTACTATGACTATTTTAGAGTATATAAGTAGCATGAAATAGAAGACTATCCTATCTTAGAAAAGCAAATAAAGGAAAAGGCTGTTAGGAATGTTAACAAGGTGAATGTGAAGCCTAAAGAGGATGCATTCATGAATGCTATTATAATACACTAGCATGTAAAGAGAGGATTAACCCCTATTTAAATGATTTAGAACTATGGAATCTAGACCAAAATATAGAAAAGGGTATCATGTATGAAATTACACAGATGTTAAAAAATATTCAACACCAAGACACTAAAGAAGGAAATGCTACAGAAATTGATGCCTAAATGTATGGCTAAATCATGCACATTATGTGTCAGTATGGATTTATTACTACACTAATAGATTTATTGAATATTTTTAAGTACACTATACAATGAAGACATCTCTTAGAACATCATAAACTTGTTACATAATTTATTAATGTAGACAAGGGAAACAAAATACATAAAAAACTATTTGGTATGTCAAAACAAAGAAGCCATGAGATGTATATGCATGAATTGACATTAAAGTTGTAGGATATGAAATTAAAAATATTGTCTTTGAGTTTGTTAGCATGATAAACATGATCCTTAAGTCTACATGGGAAGTGATTATATGTCTAGTTCTATGTTACAACCTAGTGATGATAGATTAGAAGATGTTGAGATCAAAATCATAAAACTAAGCCTACAAGGTGACTTTAAATTCATCACTATGAAGATAGTATAAATTCATTACCCAATTCTAGTTAGAAATAAATGGGCATATGATGGTCATATGACCATCAATACTATGTAAAATAAACTATAGGTACATCAAGGAGATAATATTATCATTATTCCTTTGAATAAGGTGCACAAACCCTACATCATTATATTTGAACCAAACTCTCCTTATGATGTATAAAAACCTAGCTAGATGAAGGTAAACTCTAAAGAGAACCTAAAATCTCCTTGTCTTATTTGACAATTCAACAGTCTCATTTAGCATGACATGAAGCTATTCTAGTGTGTACAGTGTCAACCTATTCGGTGTTTAAGTAATGGATTCAGACCACTCATTTAGATATTATGAGTATTTCACTTAATTTTCAACACTGAGGGGGATGTTTAGCAATGCTTCCTCAGGTTTCATCTTCTACCTAGTCTTTTGGAGATTAGTGTTTATTCCAATTGATCCTTGTATTCAACACTAGTTCCTATTTACCTGGTATTTACAGTGATCAACATCCATGTATTCTGATGAGATGGATTGGAATATATTAGGACACTTGGAATTTTCACTTTATTCTCTTAACATCATACATAGGCACCCAATATGGCATAGTTGTGAGGAACTATCTTCTAAGGAGTCTTACACTCTTTTATTTTTCACTACTCCCTAAGTTGCACTTAAGGGAGGGTGTTAGAGTAAGTAATTTGGGTTAATTACATATCAATATTACTTAGGTGGATGCCAAAATTATTTAGACATACCTACCCCCACATACCCACTCACTCACACTCACTCTCTTATTTATAGACATTATTAGAGTGCATTTTATATCATGGAAGATATGGAGAAGACATAGAGGAGTGGTTCACATTGTAATCTATCTTTATGATTTATAGATAGTTATTCCTTTATGAGAAATGTGTTAATCTCCATGGCTATGGTAATGGATTCTTGGAGAGATCTCAGGTGAGAGTTTTATAAAATCTAACACTACCTATGTTGTACTCATTATGGTCATTAGACATCCCTCTTATCTCAGTTATCATCTCCTCACCATATTAGCTCTATTATCTTTAGTATGGTTTCTCATAGCTCTATTTCCATCTCCAAATAAGTCAAATAATAATAAATGACTATATTTTCACCCTATTTAAACTTATGATTCACAATTTTTTATCTTTCAAATATTTATTGTTAGATTCCTTATTTTACACATATCTTTGTTTTTACTCACTTATTTTTAGAACCATTAAAATACATGGAATTGCGAAATTGTAAAGAATTTTTTCCACTAATATATGCCTATATTAAAAAAAATCTCTTTTTTTCACTAATCTCTATTGGTTTTCCTAATGTTCCTCACATTGGATGCCTTCACATCTCTTATAGTCTTCTTATTTATCTACAACACTAAGATAAGTAAAGGTATGTCTTTTTCAATTCTATCATTTTTTAATTTTATTTTATCCTTATTACATTTTACTTAGCATAAATATTATGTGTCATCATGTTTTATTCCCAAAACACCATCTTGTGTTGCACTCATGTGACACATGAAGAGATTAAAATGGGGCATATGTATAAATATAATATTTTTAAACTTTTGTCACTTACTAATGCTCTTTATCTTATAGGAACCTCTTGAGTCCCAATCTCTTTGAGTTCATGCCCTAAGGGGTACATAATAAAAGGATTGGGAAAATCATTAGTGTTTTGTAGGATTCTTGTCCCTTTTTCCACTTGTTATCTACATACTTATATTTTGAAAACCATATCCCTAAGCTTGTTCCTATCTACTTTACACACCTTAATCATTTCCCACATTTCATTCCCCTTTTCCTAACCTAAAAACCCTTTCAAATATTGACCGTACTAGGTCAATTGGGTCAACCTTGTACTCTTATGGGTGAAATTCATTTAGGGTTTAAGTCAGCTCTTGGCTAACCTAGCCCATGGTCTAGTGAATTTTTATCCATAACAGTACTATGTCGACCTTATCCACCAAAACTTTCAAAATGGCTTAGGGTTAAATCCATCTATATATACAAGATCAATTTTCCATTATTTAGAGAATAGAAGAAGTAAGAGTTATTTTGCATCTACTTATCCACCATACTACTTGAGGAACAAGCTTAAGGTTTCATACTTACATTGGAGATATGGATCTTGTCTTATGGAGAAATATTTTATATGCATTGATAGGTTGTGTATCCTAGAGCTAATATATCCTTGCCATCTTTACATACCATAATAACCTCTTACAAAACATCTTGGCTAAGGGATAAATTAAGACTCAATGGGTTTCCAGACATTAGGTTTCCATATACATTGACGTGAGTAAATGTCTTATATGCATGTTTAATTTTATTATTTCTTACCCCCAAATTTGTTCCATAGGCTTTGGTGAGCACTATATTATACTTTAATTGTTGTTATTAATTTAGTGAATATGAAAACATAAGTCTTAGGGTTATTACATGATTTTACTTCATTGGAGGCTTTAAAACCCTCCATAGTATTGTTATTGTGATAAGAGATCCTTTAATTGGTCTAATAGATCCACATATTGGTCATGTTCTTGATTATCTAATGTATCCCTAATTGTAAGTGTAAGTAGGATCTATCTTTTCTAAGTTAGGATTCATTTATATAATTGATGCATTTATGATTGCATACACCTTAGTTTTTTGACCTTTCTTATGATTAATGACAAATTTTAAGTGTTTAAAGTGATCCACTCACTTCATTTTCCTTTTAATGAGATTTGGATGACTATTTATGAACTAAAGTGCATGATTATCCATGAAGGAAATAAACTCCTTTGGCATTGGATAGTGTCTCTACTTCCTCAAGGCTTGAACCATGGAATAGAACTCAAGATAATAAGTTGAATACCTTTTGTTGGCCTCATGTAACTTTTGAATTAAGTGTACTAAAATTTTGAACTCTCTACTTAGGACAAATCTAGTGGCCACTCCACTTATATCATACTCAACTTAAAACACCTTGTTAAAATCAATAAGTGCTAACATAGGTTGTTATGTTATTCTTTTCTTCAGTAAATAAAAATCTATCTCAACTATATCATTCCATACAAATATATTTTTATCCCCTATAATATTATTAATAATTGGTACAAAAATCCTACTAAAGTTTTTGATAAACTTCTTATAAAATATAGCTAAGTCATGGAAACTTATTAACTCATAAGCTATTTTGGGAGTTGGCTATTCAATAAGGGATTTCACCTTGTTTTTATCCATCTTAAAAACACCTTTAGAGATTAAAAAACCAAGGTAAAAAAGTTTTATCTTCATGAAAAAACATTTATTGAGATTAATCAATAACTTCTCATCTTACAACCTTTGAATAACCATTATTAAATGCTAAATATGTTCCTCTTTTCTAAGGATATATCTAGATATATAATCAAAAAATAACCAATGAAAGGATTTAAGACATCATTAATGAGTTTAATGAATGCTTTTGGTGTATTAGTGTGATTAAATAGCATGGAAATCCACTCATACAACCCCTCATTTATATTAAAGGTAGTCTTTCATTCATCTCCTTCTCTTATCCTTATCTGATGATAACCTATCTTGAGATCCATCTTAGAAAAGTAGTTGTAACCACTCAATAAATCAATCAAATCCTCAATCCTTTGAAGAGGTAACTTATAAATTATGGTTATCTTGTTGATTACTCTATAATTTATACAAATTCTCCAATCTCCTTCTTTCTTGGTCTCTAGTATAGTTAGTATTGTACATGGGCCAATGATTTATTTGATCAATCCCTCGTATAAGAGGTATTTTATTTGCTTATTTATTTATTAATTTTCTTTTGGAGTCATCTTATAGTTAGTTTTTTTAGGAAAATTTACACTTGGTATAAAGTCAATGTGATAATTGATGCTCCTAATAGGCGGTAGCTCATTGGGTAGTTCATTCACCACTATATTAGCATATTCCTCTAACATATCTTTCATATCTTAAGGTAACTCATTTATCTCAGTGGACATTAAAATATTCCTTAGTTTTATCACAACTCCAAACCCCAACTCTTCATCTTTCATAGTGTTAAATAAATCTTTCTCACTTACCATCGTAATACTTATATTGGTCCTTTATCCATTATCTTGTTTTTTGAGAGGCAATAGTGTATGGATTATGACATACTTATCCAATGAGTATACATTATTTCTACCATCATGATAATTATTCCTATAATATTACCAATTCCTCCCTAGGAGCACATGGTACATATCCATTGGCTTTATGTCACATAATACCTTATCCTTGTATCATCCAATCTAAAAATATACGTAAAAATATGAATTCACAATAAATTTATGCCCATTTTGAATCCATAAGACCTTATATGGGTTTTGATTTGTTATTATTTCCAATCAATGTTTTTCTACTATCTCTATTTCCATTAGATTATTTATGCTACTTAAATCAATCACCAATTTACATCACTTACCTTGACATTTACATGATGTCTAGAATAGAGTCTTATTTTGAGTAGGCTCCTTTTATTTGGGTGATTTGATCATCAATATCCTAATCAAAAAAGATTCACCAACTTCTGGTTCCTTAATATGAGATGGAGAATCCACACTATTTTCTTCTACTTAGAATATTTTGTTTCTATTTTCAGTTCTAGATCCACTAAATTGAGCATGCTTTAGACATTCCCAAAACTTATGATCAACAAACATATTGCATTTGAAATACTTACCATTGAATCTGCTTAATCCTCTTCCTTATTGTGTGTATCTTCCTCTAAAGTATGGTATCCTTCCTATGAATCCACCTCTTGAATTTTATGCATATTCTTATGAGGTACTTGGCTTTAAAAATTATCTTTGTGATGTGCCTCTTCCTCCTTATTGACTTGTACCTCTATAAATTCTACCATTGTACCTATTTCTCTAAGTTTATCTTCTATTGAGTTTGTCTCCTATATTCAAATCATATTGGTATAACTCCTCAAGTGTCATTAGACTTACTATGATGAGTTCATCTTGAATATTATATTTTAACCCATTGAGATATCTAACAATATTCTCCACATGACTTGATGTGATGGACAAATTGAAAAAATTCCTTGGTATATTCCTTAACACCCATCTCCTTTTTCTTAAAATTTTGTAATTTTTTTAATAAGTTAGTGTGATAATCACTAGGTAAATTTTTTTTCTTAAATTTATCTAGCATCTTATCCCAAGATTTGATCTTGGTCTTGTCTTGTCTTTCTCCTTTCATTCTTCACATGATCCCACTAAAGGGCTACATGAATTTTTAATTTGGTTTAAGAAAACTTTGCCTTATAATCCTTTGATACAATTTCATAATAAAAGAACTTATGTAGAGGGAGAGAGATTGCCAAAATAAAATGCAATTTATCTCAATTAGGATTATTTCCTTGTAGCCCTCCTAAATCATGTATTTAGTTTGTTTATAAACTAAATATGGTTTAAATTAAAAAAATAATATTTTTATATACCCATTAATTTAATATATCTACATACAAATTTTTATGAGCTAACTCTCAAGGTAAGTATATTAATTCCACCAAACTTTCTAGAAATTAGGCCTCAATTAGGTCTCTAAGACTGTCAAACTGAGTTTTGACTAAAAAATTCTACAAAAATATCAATACTACAAGAAATCACTTTATTAACTTTTATAAAAATTTAAAAAATCCCCAAGTGTAATTTTAAGGTTAGATAATGTGTCTAAGGTGCTTAACCACAAAATGACCAAAACCCTTAGGCAGGGTTCTACATAGACCTGAGAGGTGAAATTTTGATGATTTCAAACTCTAATGTGTGTTTTAAGGGATAAAAACATTGTAATGGAGTATATAAAAACATTTATAAACTAAATTAATTTAAATAAAACTTAACTCAATTTAAAATATACTCAAAAATCTTAATTACTCACTTAGAATATACACAGAATACCTGGTACATGACTATGTGCAATAATATTGATGTTTGAATGAAGTTTAGTATTCACAATGGGTTATTGGTCATAAATATAATTTATTTATCCTAATATAAACTATTCAACATAATTTACATCATCAAATATCTTGCATTGGACTAAATAAACCTTCCTCACCTATTGATACTTGATAGTGTCAACACAAAATGATTTAGGCCTGAGTTTCTCTCTTTCCAATTGTATATGAATGATACTAATCAAAATATATAAAAAATATAAGAAAATATATATGTTTTTACACTTACCAATAGTTTAAATTTTATTCAAAATATTCTCCAAGAGCTTTTCTCATTCATTGACATTCATGAACCTACACAAGCATATGCAAAAAATTGAGACAATCAATCTTCTTAATACAAATTTTGTACCTTATATTTATTTATTGAGTCATTCCACATTTATATCAATTGTATAATTAATTCCATATAAAATATTCATTCAATTTAAGTTCTTATAAAGTCTCTAACTGAATCTTGTTAGCCTTTAACGTGAGTTCATGCTTGAACACTTATCCTTTTTAGACACTACAAAAGGTTTGAACATGAAAAATATGACCAAAATGGTGGAAAACCACTAAAAATAATTCTTAAACCTATGGGACCCATAAAAAAAAATTCTATATATCCTTTTATCCTATTAAAAACATTATTTAGACCATAAAACCAAATATAGAAATTCAAAACTTTGAATTGGTAGTTTTGGCGGGAAAATGCCAAAAGAGCTCCAATTCAAAATTTATTGACATCTAAGACCTATGAATGAATAAAAAATTATATTAAATACTACCAAGACTCCATAAATACTCAAAAATTATAATAACAATCCAAAATTTATCAAATAGGGTGATGTTCCTACATCAATGTACCACTTTCTTCTTAGGAGTAGATATCTTGATTTTTCTTACCAAGTGATAATTATCATGTGTAGTAATATTATTATAAAACTATATGGAGAAAATATAATATATTAATGTTTATAAATAAGCAAAAAAATTTAAATATTCTTATTTTTATAAGTAGGTGCAAAAATTGATTTTGGAATATGCCTCTGTGAATGAGAATCATGATCTTGAATAGTTATATAAACCACTACCAATTTACTCAATAACTATGAAAAAATACTATTTTAGATTAGTATTATGTACCATTGGTTCCATAGGATATTTAGATTGAATTCCTAAAAAATTATACCTCTTGATTATCATGTATATACTGCGAGCACTTGTGAACTGTAAAAGGAAATGCTATGATTTTTTGAAATCAAGGTCTTCTTAATAACATACCAATAACACCCATGCTTTGTAACACTAATAAAATAGTGTGAAATTTTAGAGTTGACACTTGTAAAGGTAATATAACATGTCCAAGATTATCATGTGTATTACCATCAAATCTTTTCATAACTCTAGATGTATGTTGTATATCTTGCTTTGTATAAACAATAAAATGTACAAATGTCATGGTGCACACATTATCACTTGATACTTTGTCTATCATAACAATATTTATGGGTTACATGTCAATATATTCTCTAATAGATAATACATGTCTATGAGAATCACCATCAATAATTTTAGAATCATCAAATGTAATAAATGTTTATGATGCTAGCTTGTTTTTAATTGTACCAATGATGATATCATGTGGATTTACATATTAATATGGATGAGTATGAGGATTATATGTTTAACGTGATTTATAGTCTTGCTATTTATCTTGTGATTCATGATAAAGAAAATTATCCTTATACATTTTCAGCTTTGTATTCTCATTTTCTTATGGCCTAACATCTTCATTAGGTGTACCAATGCCAATAATGTTCTCATCAATGGGATCTTGAATTTTGTGTTTGAGATTCATACATCTATTTTTGGAATGTCCAACACATCTTTGATAATCAAAATATGCATTTCCATTAAAGTTGATATATATATATATATATATATATATATATATATATATATTTCCAATGGTGGATAAAGTGTAATAATATGATGTTCAAGAATATTTTATAGTATCACACGAGGAGGTGAATGCAACCTTTAAAATTTCCCCCTTGGTAGAGATTTTAGTTTATGATTTTGTGGTGGTTGTGATATAACATTAACTATAAATTTAGATTCATCTTAAAAAAAATATAGGCTTGCCTTGAAACTTGATATTTGAATTAGAAGGATGATTATAGTTATACTTGATCTTATTCAATGTAATCAATTTAACCTTATGTTACTTAACTATATGGCATCGTTCATCAAAGGATTTGAATTGGTCAAACATGGTAGGATATTGAATGGGAGTAAGAAAGATTTGAGTATAAATATCTAGAATCTCATTATCAACCATTTGATTTGTAATTTTGGCTAGCATGGTCTTGCATCTAAGAACATACTCACTAATTATGTCATTTATACCTTATTTGAGATTTGAAATTTGAGCATAAGATAATTTATCACAAATATTGATAAAAAATATTCTAAAATTTGATTTTCTAGAGGATTGAAAGCTATAATTGATTGGATAGAAAGATAATATAACCATTTAAGGGCATAATATTTAAGACTTCATGGAAGTAACTTGGTTAAAAATCTATCATTATTTTTTTAATCTATACAAGCTACATGAAAGACACATAAATGTTTCATATTTTCATTCATAAATAGGAAGCTTATGATCCAAAAATCTAAATAGGAGAGGATAGGATGAAATTTTTGGATCCAATTGGTTATTAAATAAGGTATAAGAATCTAAGTAAGGGCTAACATGATAAATGGTTTACTCAATATTAGATAGATTAGATTGAAAGATAAGAAGGGATTGATCAAGAGAAGTATTAGTTGTAGGAATGGTATGGGTGTAGGTAGCATTATTAGGCATAGGCATGGATAACTAAGAGAGGCCAATGGATTTTCATAGTCCAAGAGATAAAGAGGTATTAGTGACTAAGGGTGTATAAATAATGATGGATGAAATGATAGAACTAACAACATTGGAATTAGGGGTGTTTAGAATATGAAAGGGAAGAGCTTGGTTTGAGGAGGTGGATAAGTTATCTTGATGATAAAATTTAGATTCAATAAGTATTTTAATGATGTAATTCACCTCAAGAGTGTATGCTTGGATACCTTGATGAAATATATATAATTATGTCTTAATCTTAATCTACTTCTTTAAGCTCATTTGTATCAATGTGTTTCTCAAAATCATTGTCATGTTAATATTTAGTATTATCAGTATCATTTTTCAATGTAAATTTCATTTTCATCATGACTTTTCATTATACAATAAACCAATGGGATTTCCATAATTAAAAATGGGTACCAATTAATCTAGGACTATGCCTTAGAGGCATACAATATAATGCAAAGTAATAAAATGAATGATTATGCTCACAAGATAAATAAAGAAAACATACTAGCTAAGAATATAATGCAATAAAAAATCAAGTATGAAGGGTGATCTACTAAAGGATTTGAATGATTTGTAGGCTCTTAGATATACTTGTTCATTGACTAGTGTTAGTCCTATGTTTCAGATCACTAAATATAGAGGTATAACAATGATTGTAACTCACTAACCTTGATTTCAAGGGTAATTTTAGATGAAATTACCTATAAAATACACTCCTCTCAGGTAGACCACAAATAATATGATTAAAAATGCTTCTTATTGGTTTTAAAAAAATATCCTAGGTATTTAAGATATATCTTAAATTATGGGGAAACTAAAGTCCATGTTAAGTGTTGTACTATGGTGATGAGAGTTGGAGTAAAAACCCTCATGCCATGATGTCTATAAACATAACATCATTTAGCACTTCATTAAAATCACTAAATAATTTGAAAACTGTCAAAGTTCATAGTTTCTAAAACAAGCAAAAGAAAATGAAAAATAAAGTGAAAATGAAAAATAAAAAAAAATTATGTGTATAAGTTACAATAAATTTCAACATGAGATAAAAATAAAGAGCTTCAATTTTATATTTTATCAGAGATGACAAGACAAAATTATTTAGTGTCATATTACTCCAAGATCAAATAAGTTGAAACATTATGTTTCAAATTTATATCCAAGGTTAAAGGCTATTTTATTTTAGTGTTTAAAATTTACAAAAATTAATGAAACCATAGGACACAAATCAACAATCAATAATAAAAGTTTGAAATAAAAATTGGGTTCAACAAAAATGTTTACTTTATAATTAATAAAAAATTAAAATTAACTCTAAAATGGAAATTTAAACTATTAAAATATGATCTAGGATGATATATATAACAAAATACAATAAAATACAAAGATCCATAAAATTTATAGAATTTAGAAATTTTAAAAAAATGGAATCTAGGGTTAGGGTTAGATAATTGTCTTTTAAAATGATTTATTTTAAATTTTATTGTATCTTTAAAAATTGTGACTATTTTAAAATATCTACAAACATAGATGTATTATAAAACAATAACTCACTATCTAATAGGACAATTCTGTTGGAGGCAAACATGATCATAATGCATTATTATATTTATAATGTGATCTATTAGATTGTGTACTAGATATAAAAATATTCTTTTGTTTACCTACGCCTATATGAAACCTATCTCTATACAAAACCTAAATTTATGCATATAAGACCTATAAAATTAAGACTATGATCCTACATAAACACGTAAAATGAGATCAAATTCAAAATGGAGAAAAAATGGGGGAAGTGGAAATGGTTGAGCTATCCTCAAAAATATCTTGTTAACTGAGTGTTGTTTATGTAGCTCAAAGGGCCTCATGCTAATTTAGGTATCTACTTAGGGAATATCATATGAATTCAAATAAAATATTTGATTATATTTATTGATAAGGGATGCTATCAACCTGTAATAAACAATTTTAGACTTGGCCAAAGGTTTTAAAACTATATTATAACTATAATGTGATTTTTACTTAGAAAATAAATAATTTTGAAATTAGAAAGATATGTGCCTTTTAAGAGAGTCCTAGGTCCTATCAAGTGTGACCCTTGATTTTATTTCATATAGAGATATTTTGAATGTTTTTAATAAATGACCTATTGATATGTGGCATAAAACATTTGGTAAACATGTCATTTTGAAAATATATTTTCTATAACATGAGAGATAATTACATACTACTAGACATGTGCATAATATGCCTTATCTTCCTAGTGTGGACTTGTCTTAAAAGAACAGAGGCCTATGAAAAAAGAATGATAGTTGGTGTAGACTTGTCCTAAAAGGAAAAAGGCCTCTAAAATAAGAGTAACAATAATGTATCTGATGAATAGGGATGAGTAGGAATGAAATAGGAAATTCTGAAAGATGTTATTAGTAATTTAAATACTTTGAAGGTCTTATTATAGATTGTGGGTTATTGTAATGGTGAATTAGGAAATTAAGATAAATATGTCAAGAAAAAAAATTATCAAGTATTTATTGATTAAATTTTAATGTTTAAATATGTAAATGCATATTATGACTACCATAGATGTATTGGGCCTTTTTTCAATTTGAAGCACAAAATTCAAAATCTTATTGATGAAAAGGTTATTGATATTGACACACCTAATAAAGAAGTTAAGGCATAAACCAATTATAATAAAAATATTAAAATGTACAAAGGTCCATTTCTAAATCATCAAGAAAATAATAAGGATAATTTTAAAGTAAATTATGTATATAATTCTTATATTCCTCTTTCTACATATGGACATCCACTTGATAGCATCATTTTTATAATGACAAACAAATACGCATCACATCTTATGATTACATTTTATGGTAGTGAATTTTTTTTATCATGATTCAAATATACATGCACTCTTTATTTGGGCATATGTTAAAAAAATATATACATAGTGTTATGATAGGTAATGAGTCAAATAAAAATGTGTGAACCATAACACTCCTATATTTTCTTGATTATACAAAGAAATATCTAGTAGATACTTCTAGAGTTGTAAAATAATTTAAGGGTCATAGATAGGCTACTCTTAGTAATATAGTGCTACCTTTAATAGTGGGGCCTCTCAGAGTGCCTACTTCATTCTTAATTATACCAAGAATAGGTGTATTTGATATGCTACTAAGACTCCCTTAAACACAAAATATTAGATAAAAACCTTATAAAGTGCATATATGTCTTAAATATTTTCATGATTATCAAGTGGTAAAAATTAAAGGAATCCAATGTGAATATCCTTTGGCACCAATGATGTTTTCTTATATTATAACACAATTTCCTAAAATAATCATTGAGTAGCATGGTGATGAAATAGTTTGCAAAATTATTTGAGAGCATGATTTACATATTATAAATAACATTACATTTTGTTCATCTATTTGTGACCACGAGCATATTATAGAATCAGTCCCACCATCTATTCATGAGCACGAACATCTTACAATGTCAATTTATCCATCTACTTATGAACCTGATATAGTTATGCATGGGCATATTTATTTAATTATAAAAATCATGGAACATTATTATAATAATAAATTATCAAATAAAATGAACTCTTCATCTCTTAAGGAAAAATAAGTTATTCAGAGAGATTTATCATAGATATAGGTTTTTTACATCTTCTCTTATGACACATAAAGATATAGGTTTACATGGGCATATAAGCAACGACTCAAAGAGTAATATTACAAAATATGATACTTATATTTATAGGCATCTACAATTTTCACTTCTTCAAAAGAAACCATTCCTTTATATCATGCCATGGGTTATGCATACATGCCCATCAATGATATAATTAGTTAACCTACTTGAATTTTAAATTTGTAAAAAATTATTTTATTTTTTAAATTCATTTATAATTATTTTATTCCTTACCAATGAATTATTCTTCCCTTGACTTTATTTTTCACTTTGGACACTTTCCCTCTTAATTTTAAAACCAATTTAAACAATCCAATATAACTTCTTATTTACTATAAAATAATAATGATATAACTTACATTGAATTTAAATGGTCACATATATATTTTTCCCATGAATAACATGTACATTCTAATTTATATTAATCACTAAAGCTAAATTGATATGAATCATTTTCACATACATTAGGGGCACATGACTTGCCTTCCTTCTTATCATATAATGCTTTTGTACTTTGTTGAGGATTGTTTGAAACCCTCCATATTATTCTATTTTCAAATCCTTAATTAATTTTCAATTTTAATATTTCAAAAAAAATTAAATATGATAAAAATTAAAAAATATATAAAATAATTTAAAATATCAAAATATTTTCAAAAATTAAAAATCAAGACATAATAATTATTTTTAATTGTTTCTAGCTTACTTCTTTCCATATGTTATTTATTATATGCTATATAGATAACTTGTTTCATTTCTAATACATATTAGTTTTCACAAGGTATTTGAGAGTGATACATGACATACTTTCACATGGTTCTTTGATGTTGGGTTTCTTTTATTATCCAAAACCCTTGATAAATTGGAGGCATATATTCTTTCTCCATGAAAAATTAATATGTATTTATTCATAACCTTTGTACAATGTTGATCTATATATTATACAAATGTTTTGTTACTCACTCATAATTTACATGTGTTACATAAATATTCTACTTAATAACAATAACATGGATCAATATGGTGGACATAGACTAGTTTCATTTATTTCAATACTTCTTTCTTACTTTACTACATGATAAGTTAGAATTTGCTTGGTTTTTATGTGTGGCCCTTGGACTTGTATGTTAAAATTATTTATTATATGGCATCATTATGTCATATTTGTTTTTCCATTAGAATTATGTGTTTATTAAACATTCAAAAGTATATTTTATGTGGCCTTTGGGACTTATGTGTGACATATTATGAAAATTATGTGACATTGTATGACATTGATTATATGATTATTTTTTATTACTATAGTTACTTTATTCATGTCATGGATTACTCTTACTATCTGATTTTACCTTGGTTTCATGTGTCATGATACATATCATGAACTTGATGATTATATGATTCAATGATACATCTCCCTAATCCATGTTTCATATATAATTTAGTACAATACTCAAATATTATGCTACATCTAATCTAATTATTCATAGTAATAATGCATGATTAAATATTTCAATTAACTCTTATTTTTCACCAAGTGACTTAAAATTTATATCCTTCATTTTAAAATGGGGCATCATAATGGGCTTGTCTTGAGAAATCAAGCATCATGAGCAAATTCTAGATTTTTGGCACTATGTAGTTTCAAAATTATAACATAATTTCAAAATTTTAAGTTTTGGGGAATGTGATATGTATGTGCACTCATTCCTATAAAATTATAAGTGGAAAATTTTAAATATATATAAGTTTAAATTGTTGAAAATTTCAAATGACATTTAATATATATATATATATATAATACACTATATAGTGCATGATACTTATTCATGTTTAGGTTACTACATAGTAAATTCAAATTTATCAACTTTAAAAGTTTCAAAATTTGTAAAGTTTTAAATAGAATATAGATCTATGTGTAGTGGTGTGACTAATATTTATGTTATAAGTGGGCCATGTTAGAGTATAGTGACATTCAATATCTATGGTTTCACCTTTTCTATGTAGTGAGTCAAATTTGGTTGTTCGACATATTATTTATAATGTACTCCACATAGTCAAATGAGAGTTGGAGAATATAATATCTACCACTCAAGACCAGTAAACGATCTTCAAATTGAGACTTGATCACTATAAATTCACCATAAATTCAACATTACTCCAAATGCCTCAACAAGGGGGTAAGCACTTTTCCAATTTCAAGTTATAAGGAAATTCGGTTGCATACCCTCCCAGGTATATAATTTCCTTGCTCTCTTTTCAAATTGAAAATTTCAATTTTCATATTTTCAACTTAAAAAATGTAAAATAACTAATTTAAATGGAATTTTTTTTTATGTTTCACATTGAGGTATATTCTACAATCAAGATTCACATCAAGAGACAAAGTGTGTATACACACTTAGTTTTGCATCTACTTTACTCTAGTAATTTTACTTCATTGCATCACTAAAATCAAGTGAGAGAAAATACAGATAAATAAAATTAATCATTAAGTTTTTTATAGTGTTTAATCTTGACATCCTTTCCCTACTTGGTCCATTCACCATTTTTCTAACTTATAATCTATAAGAGAGTATTCATTATCTTGAAAAAAAAACACACACATACACAAACATCCCTATTTTAACCTTAATCATCCTTAATATGCTTATATCACATTTAAAAACTTTTATAGTAGTCTTTGTCCTTCTATGATATAACCACACTAGGTCAGACATGGCCACACTATGATTTTGTCCCCTAACATGGTGCTTCATCAAAATTTTAGAACTAGAAAGATCTTAGACCCTAATTAGACAATTTGTTATGTAAAATCAGAATGCTATAGATATGTAATAAATAAAATAAAAATATTTAGAACTTTTTAAATTTATAAATATTCTAAAATAGAAAACTACTAATAAAATATAAATTAGATATAAATCTAGAATGCAAGACTAGTTTTGAGGCTAAAATTAACTATGGAGTTGTGTGGACTAACTATGGATTTGAAGTAGGGTTTTGTTGGATCTTCTAATAAGGTTTTTGGATTTAGATATGTTCACGTGGTGATATTATACTTAGGTAATTCTAACATCCCATAAATTATAGATATTTGAAAATGCTATGATAGGTTTACCTTCACATGTGCATTTTATTTTATTTTGTAGGAGTCTATAATCCATCACAAAACCCAATACATATCTTCTCATTTAATTTAATATTTAAATAAATATACTAATAATAAAAATGTAATTATATAGTTAAAATTGGTTAGTAATTGAATTTTAACTCGACCTCAACACCCCCTATGTTGAGTGCTACCTACATACCAATACTCTAAAGAGGGATCAAACTTCATGTAGTTATCTCATACTACAATAGTGTGTGAAAGACTGGTGAAAATGTTAAATTTTTCTGAAATCATAGTTTTTCTAAGTGCTTTAATTGTTACTTATGACAATGAAAGTGTATTTAGACTTTAGCTCAAGGATACTAGGGTTTTATGTCTTTATAATTAAGACAAATAGGGAATTTACTCTTAATATGCAACTATAATTATGGAAAATTTTAATATGAAATCATTTTGTATGAAAAATGGTTTGAAAAATGGATTTATAATGTTATTTTTGGAATTAATTTGGATGGGGCTTACTAATCTTGCAGGAAGATATGTTACACAAATTTAAATTTGATCAACTAATCATTATTTGGTAGGGGGATGGGGCTAGCAGAACTAGACACTATAGGGGAGAAATACTATCCAAATTGTGTGTTATTTTCACAAGATAAAAAAAAATATGGGAGTGTTAAGTATTTATGGTATATGTTTTATCTATTTTTCATGAGTAATAAAGACATTCTAAGATCATTAGTTGCTTATAGAAAGGGGTCATCTACATGAAAAATGAAAGAAGGTGGTTCAAAGGATATGGAATGAGGTATGAGATGTGTGTAAAAATGGTGGTCACAAGTGAAATTTTTATAAATAAATGTTAATTTATGTTTCTACATGTAGCCTTGTCCCTTGCACTCCAACAATCACTATTTCAAATAAAAACATTTCACGATGGCTCTCCCACACTTTTTGTAAGGTCAGTTTGTAAAAATATTCTAAATGTTCCCATATAAAATCATATCAAGGAATTAACTTGAAAAAAACCTAGAAAGATAATTTAAAATTACTACACACTAAGAAAAACAACCCAATCTCAATTATGCTACATTCTAACAGCCATATGCCAATTCTAAATATCTCTTATTTCAGGACAAGGGCATTTACTATTCAGCATTTCAATCAATCTTATGTATAAATTCATATAGTTTCATAATCATAGGTTATATAATAACCATAAGAGGGATAAATATATCATCCTAAGGACCATTTGGGATATGTAGTTAACACTCAAATTATGCAAGGTTTTTTGAGTGTAGATAAGTTATTCCCCTAACCCTATTCCCCATTTTTGTTATCTAGTTTCTATTTAGTACATGTACAGGACTAATGTTTATATTTTATAAGTATTTCATGAATATATTCAGATATTTAATGTAATTATAAAACCATCATCAATATACATAAATACCCATATTGATAATCTAGGTACATAGTCAACCAAGATGTAGTTGTAGTTAACAAACAAGGTCACAATGCAGCCTTATCCTTCTAGTGTAGCCTTGTCCCTACATAGTTTGTAATTATATTTTTAGATGAAACATAATAAAAAAGTTTATTAAATAAATTTTTAGTCATATTAAACATTAAATATATGCTATGGAGGTTCACTTATCTATAGGCCTATTTATGATTTTGAGCTAATTCATATTTTTTGTAAATTTTATATTTTACTATATTTTGTAGTATATTACTATATTTAAATTTAAATATGTTAATTATATTAGTTTTATTTAATTAAATTAAAAATATATAAAATAAAAATAAGAATAACTATGAAAAAAATAAGAGACTTAAGTATTTATTATTTGTGACCTTACTATGCAAAACTGATAGACAATTAGAAGTGATAAACTCATAATGATTCTTCAAGTGCCATGGCAACTATGACTATAGATGATAAGGGTAAACATCATATAAAATGGTGAAAATTTTATTTACACTAATATCCTATACTATTCAATTATGTCTTCTATTGAAAAATAGGGAAATTAGTCACAATCATCTATGGTTGCCTAAAACACAACTATGTGCATAAAATTGACCTTCAGATGTGTGTGAATGATTGATAAATGACTTACTCAAAATTGAAACCTTAATAGAGATTATAATTTATAAAAAACTAAAATGATAAATGAGAATGTTTAATGGGTTGTGATGACTGATTTATTCCTATGTATCCAACACTCCAAAGAGAGAAATTAAGCCCATATAGTTTTTCCACTTATAGTGCTTTGTGAAATTATGTTCCTTTTGCTACATGAATGCATGTAAATATGGATTTAATAATTGATAAAAAAAATTATTTAATTCAATAAAATATGCTTTTGACTTGGATAAGGATTAGTTAAAATGATTAGAATTAGATTTTGGAAAAATATGGAAGTTTTTCTCAGTGTGTAATAGTGTAAGTGTGCTTCAATATTGAAGTTGCCAAATAATTGTAAAATTTACCAAGTGATTTCCAAATGAAAGAATATGTGACTTATATGTGCCTATATAACAATACAAAAGGGAAAAATATCATGGTACCTATCCTAAAAATATAAACCAACCTATAAGGGAGGGCCTAATTTGAAAAATAGTCCTTGCTAAGGACAGGGTGGAGATTGACTCATAGAGGTCAAAACTGACTGTCGTAATTGACCCATACTAGTCAATCATATCCTAAAATGAAACATGTGAAATTTAGAATTTAGGATGTTCATATAGATGCTTATATGGGTTTTTATAAATTTATATCATTTATGTAGGTGTAAAATATTAAATTAGAAAGGGATATTTCTATATCGATGCTTAGGATAAAGTGAGGTGGTGAAATAAGTCCAAATTAAGTGTTCAAGTCAATTAAAGTTAGAGTGAGCTAAAAATGACATTATCAAGTACTCATAACAAAATTTGAGTGACTACAAGGCATGATCATGATAACCATTTTGAAAATGTTGTGACTAATTTTTTAGGGTTATGTGTTGGTAATGTACCTAATTTAAATCTGTTAGACATTGATAGAGGAATCATTGTAAAAGTCACTATAGACATGTTGCAAAAAAATTTATGGAGGCATGTGTTGGTGATCCTAGTTTTGTATCTATTGGATTGGGGGTATATTTTAGTTGGCGTATAAAGTTAAAATTTAATTTTTATGGAGAATGATTACATCAAAATTAATTATTTTTATTAATTTTCAAACTCTAAATTGTTATATTTTTTAAGATATTGATTATAAAATTGGATAAATGTAGTCATAATACATGCCATTTTTAGACACCTAAGCATAATGTGATACCTTAAATCACTTATTATTGGTAGTCTTAGAATGATTTTATAGGATGATATACTTCCTATATTTATCATAATTACATATATAATATGTAAATAATTTTTTAATATTGTTTAATTGAAATCATTTATAAAAAGTTAATTTATAGGTGAAAATGTGTGCATGATTTTGATTAGATGTATTTTGAATCACTACCTATGATTCATCATCAAGAATTTTCTTGATGAAAAATCACATGTAGTGATTCAAAATACATCAAATCAAAATCACATGCATAATTTCACCCATAAATCAACTACTCACTTTCACATACTATGAAAACATAAAATCTCTTACATTTATAAGAAGTTGACATAAACTCTAATTTTTGAAAATGATTAATTTTATTTTAGAGAAGATGTTTATATACATGTCCACCAACATTTTGGATGTTATTGTGGACATGATGTATGATAAGTACTCCAATAGAGTACCTAATACTTATTGTACATGCCAGTATGTGTTGTAACTAAATAAAATTAGAGTTTATAATATATTTTTTCTATATTAATGTTTTTCTATAAAAAATATAATTGATACATCTATTTGTGTGTTTCATAGGATCCAAAGACACTCCATGATGAGTGTGGTTTAGGCTCATATTCCCATACCTAAAAGTATAAAGATATATAGGTGAATAATGTTCATATTCCATATGGTCATCATTGTCATTATAGTTTATATTAGGGTAGGGTAGGACTAGGATTATTTGGGAGTATTTCCAGATTACATAGAGAATATGTAGATAGTATACATCTTGTTATTAGGCACTTATGTATATCATTTGTTGAGTTACTTGAGGGATATATTTTTGTACTCAATTAGTATTTATTCTAGTTGTTAAACTTATTTAAAGTTTTTATTTCATACTTATTAAAAATTTGGGTTCAATATAAGCATCTTCCATAATGGAAACTTGCTTTAATTCTAGCTTTTAAAACTAAACTAAAATAGGCAACTTGACCCCCTCCCAACTTAGCAACTTTCCTTCAAGCTTCCTTCTCCTTACTTAGCAATTTTATGCTATAAATACATGGATCTTGGGAGAGTTATGGATCCAAAATTTATGCATCTAGGCTTTCTTATTTTCTTTGTGCAGGTATCTAGTATCTCAAAAATCTATCCATGTGATTCTCAAAGGTTGAAGTATTATTACACTATTCTTATATTAGTTCTTCAACATAATAAGGGTATTTTACTTTATTTCAATATTTTTTGCTCTTCATTAATTTATTTTCTCTTGATCAGTCAACCTGAGTCTTCTTTCCCACTCTTAGTACCCACATGATACCCTCTAACCATTAGATACTCCTTCACCATCAAATACTCCTTCAGCAAGTAACCACAGCTAGTTGTTATAGCCATTGATGGTTATAGAAACTAGTGATAGTTATCCAAACTTTGCACCCCACCAGACCTCATTTACACCCCACTAGACCTATTTTAGTCTTTTGACTTGAACACAACACCTTTTATGACCTCTCTAGACCTGATGATAGTTTTTCTTTTGCATGCAGACGACTCTATCAATATTAAAACATTAAATTAACAACATTTTTGATCTTCATATTGTACCATAACCCTTCTTCATTGATCAAAATGACATTACATTTAAATTATATCTTTGTTCTATGATTTTCTTACCTAATAAATAAGACATAGATGAATAAATTATTGTGATATAGGAAGATATCTATATATCTATAAAATTTTGGAACAATTAATTTGATCACATTAATATTGTTATAAAATAATATATTATTATTAGCCATTATTTCCATATATATATTTTATAATTTATTGTTTACTTACAAACTTGAATGTCATACAAGGGCTAACATCCATTTAAGGAAGCATCTTCCTTTCTTGGGATTGGTGTTTCACCAGGTAGCCCATTTATCCTTTTATTAATCCATTTTTGTAAAGTTTAATTTTAGGTCATTATTATTTAACAAAAGAAGGATTTCTCACTTATTCTAGTCATTAATGAGTGCAACATTACTAGGTACATACCCTTTATCTCTTGTTCTCTCACTTCTTCTAGAGGATGTTTATCTCGAACAATTGAAGTGCATCTGAGTGAAACTTCTTATATGGGCATACTAAACCTTATGTAGAATATTTACTCACTCAAAAATTGAAGACATCAAAACAATGCAAGACCAAACTAGTAGTTACTCAACCATCACCTCAGTTTGTCATAGAGGATTGTGTGTTCATGACTATTAAATCCCCTAATTGCTCAAAAGTTTATTTTACATATCAAGTAGATGATCATATTTAAGACTATATAGATCCAAATAGAGAAGGCACTTTACCTTGTGAAGTAGCTTCATATTTTAGTAGAGACTCAAATATGCATGTAATCAACTGGGCTCATGGTTATCATGAATTCTGACCTTTGATAATGGTTTCTTCCCATGAGAGACAACTTATTTTTTACTATGAAACAAAGGATATCAATCAATTCATTATATGGATACAAGTTCGTTTGCCTACCATTAGTTAGTAGGTTAGTGCCTTGAATTATGCTTTTAAGGGAGTTGGATTGATATGGTGGGAAATTCATAGAGATGATCATCTCTATTGGGATGATGTGTGTGAACTCATGATTAGTAAATTTTAAATACGACATGTCATCATAAGTAATTGGCCTTTCATCTAGGAAGGTGAGTGCCCTAAAATCCATATCGATAAATGTGTTTAGGTCTAGACTATATAACATGTGACACCAAAGTAATAGGTTCACATCTTTCATTACACACTTGCCCCTTTACCATAAGCATGGTATATGCATAAAAAATGTATGAGGGAGACAAATAATTTGGAATAGGTATAAATCAAATTCATATATATTTATTTATTTTTGAATATGAGAACCCTCTAATTCCCAATACACTACTAAAAATCAAACATTTCTTTTGCCATGGGTGTGTAGAAGACTTAAGCACCATGATGGAATCCACTATGTAGAATAATGAAACCTATAATATAAATATAACATTATAAAGGTATAAATATATCAAGATAAAATAACAATATCTTATTCATCCATTCCATTAAATATAGGATGAAAAAGAGGACATTGAAGATTCAAATATTGATGGTGGTATTGATCTAACTGATTTGTTTGAACCTAAATGGCCAATAGAACCAGTAAAAGACCTAGTCATAGAACCCATCAAAGTAGACAAGATGTACAACATACAAATACTAGAATATGAATGGAAATTAATGATACAAGAATATTATATTGATGAAAATCATAAGATTTAACAATAGCCTATTATAAATAATGTGACAAACATTGAAAGGAGGAGATTCCAAATTGGTACATATAGGTGACTATTGGACCGAATCTAAAGTTTTCAAATCCATGAAAATTTTATGAAATTATCAATATGTGTTTCTTGATAAATTTTCATAGGTTAGAGGATTAAATATATCCCTAAGTATAATTAATATCAAACTCAAGGAGTGTGCATGACCTATAAGGAAATGACCCTATAAGTTAAATCTAAACATGAAGTGGAAAGTGAAGGATGAACTAGATAGAATGCAAGACACATGTATAATCTATTATATAGAAAAGGTATATTGGGTTAGTCGCATAGTATTATAGCCTAAGAAAATAGTGGAGATCATAGTATATGGTGATTATAAAATTTTGAATGACACCTATGTGAATGATCTATTTCTAATTTATTTCATAGATGAAGTTTTGGAATCTATCATAGGTCATGAAGTCTACTCTTTCACAGATGGTTTTAATGGCTATCATCAAATGCCCATCATAGAAGAAGGCAAAGATAAAACTAATTTTTCAATATAATGGGGATCCTTTACATATAAGGCAATGCATTTTGGCCTCATGAATGTACCTATAGGTTTTTCTCGTGTAGTGGTGACTAAGTTCAAAGATTTCATTTACGACATCCTAAAAGTCTATATTAATGATTGGGTAGTATTTTATATGTTCAAATAAAATTTATCTAAGATTTACCTCAAGTTAGAATGCTATTGAGATCTATAAATTTCCTTGAATTTGAAAATTTTATTTTTTTTACACCTTTTGTTATCCTGCTAGATCATGTAGTGTGTAGTGAAGGAATTTTGGTGGACCAGGCCAAAATTATAGTTATTCTAAGTATACCTCCACCAGTTAGCTCCATGCAAGTGAGATATTTTTTTGGTCATACAAGGTGCTATAAAATTTTTATCAAGCGGTATGAAGCCATTTCTCCTCCATTGGAGTATTTACTACACAAATGTGTAAAGTTTTTTTGGACTTTTGAGTGCCAAGTAGCCTTTATTGAACTAAAGTAAAGACCAATCACTTTACCAATTATAATCTTTCCAAATTAGAGAAAGCACTTTTATGTTCACAATTTTGATTTTATTATCACTATCAATGTTATGATTACATAGCTAGGAGATGGTGGACTAGACCACCCCATATATTTTACAAGATGAAAGTTGTCCAATGTAGAAAAGAATTACACAACTAAAAGGGAAACACTCATTATAGTTTTTTCACTATATAAATTTTGACATTATCTTCTTATGACACCATTTGAATTATTCATATATAATCAAGCTATGGACTACCTTGTCAATAAAATGATGCTTGGAAGATGTATTTTAATATGGTTCATGTTATTTCAAAAAAATTAATTCTGCATTAATGTCAAGCTAGGAAGAGAAAATATGGGACCAGATCATCTCAATCACATCATAAATGGGGAATACATTGAATAACTACAAGAATATTATCTTAATTCCCATCTATTTCACATTTTTATGATTCCTAAAATTGTTGAGGTAATGCTAATTTCCCAGAATAAGGAATACTCCCTACATACTACCAAGAAAGAGACAAGAAGCAGTTTATCATCAGAGATTTTCCATATACTATTATAAATGGTCTCTTATATCATTTGTTAAAGGATGAAGTACTACGTAGGGTAGTTATATAACATTATTAACCACCACATTTATAAGAGGCACACCAAGGAATAGTAATAGGTTATTTTATCAAATATGTTACTACCAAGAAATTGTTATAGATTGGGTAATGGTGGTTAAACCTTTTTTAAGATGCACATAGGGTAGTATAGTATTGAGATGTATGTTAATGCATGGGTAAGCCAATCCATAAGGATGAAATGTATTTTTATCCTTATTTATCTAAATAAACTTTTGAATATTGGGGCATCAATTTTTTAGGACCTATCAATCCCTTGAGTAAATGTAGCAAAGCAAGGTATATTATCACTGTGATAGATTACTTTACCAAATGGGTCAAAGTTACTATGACACCTATCTATGGTGTAAATGATGTGGTAAGTTTTATTTATGAGAATATCATTACAAGATTTGGATACCCATCAAGATCATTAGCAATAGAGGGACACACTTCCTAAACAATACCTTCAAAGCTCTTATCTAAAAATTCATGATCTCTCATCATAAAGTACTAAATATCATCCACAAGCTAATATCCAAGATGAGGCTTTTAATAAAGTGTTAGGAAAGATGTTGAAAAATATCTATGATGTCAAGAGAGATTAGTTGGAAGATCACATTCTTGTGAGTCTTTGCACATATCACATGCACTATAAGAGGGATATAGGTTTTACTCTATTTTAGTTGGTCTGTGGGATTGAATCAATCATGTTGATGGATTACTTGGTACCCAATCTATGCATTACAATATTCATGAGACTATGGGATCATGAGTCTCTTACCAACAAGATTCTCAAAATCAATATGATTGATGAGTATTGATGTAGAGCATATTGGATATAGGAAGTACATAAGTAGAACTAGAAATCATGGCATGACCAGAATTTGTGCCATAAGTAATTTCATAAAGATAAACTATTTTTATTATATGATAGTAATTTCAAAGCATTTTTGTTCAAATTATTGATTAGATGGAAAGGGCCTTATGTTATACATGAAATATCACAATAAGGAACCATTGTTTTGAGATATCTATAGGGAACCATTTTTCTAGGGTGGGTGAATAGTTTTAGGCTTAAACCCTAATGCCAATGGTCTTAATTGATCTCTTTCTACTAAGTTAGTGGATGTTGAGTAGTACTAAGTAGATTAGGATTTCCCATTTATGTATGCTTTCTTGCGTGTTTCTTTTTCTATGTGTGCATGTGTGTATTTATATATGATCTCTTAAGTAGATTTTAGGAATCAAAATAAAAAGTATATAATGTGCCAACCATGCACAAAATAAATTAGTTATACCATTTTGGATGTTAATAAGATCAAAATAAAGTAATGAAGTCAAAGATATGTATGGTTGAGTCACATCAACCAAGATCTTCATCATATAATGGTCATCCCTAAGTAGTTAATGCTAGATACAAGGTTTGATTCACATAATATTTAAAAAATTAGTGGTCAATAAACATCATAATTTGTAATATAGTATTAATATTAAAGAACATAATGATGTATCTCAATACATGTGATAATGGTTAACTACCTTAATTGCTAGATCAAATAATATTTACCACATCAAAATTTTCATTGATATCAAATGGATAAATTATCATGAAGTTTATGTAGACACAAATAAGCATGGAATATATAAAATCATAAGGTTCAAAACCAAGTTTTAATTTAATCCTTAAAAATATTTTCATGAACTAAAATTTCAAGAGCCAAAATATTTTCAATTTCATCATTCAGTGATCATGGTTCATTCACAACTCCTTAGGAGTTTGTCAGGTGATTAAAAAGATTCAATGGGTGACAAATTTGTAATTTATTAGATAAAATTCATTGATATATAGTTGTTTTATTACCTCTAAGTAGTAAAGCAAAAACTATTTCAACCAGATCCCATCAATATTGCATAGCCATTTGCTCTTGTAGTCCCCCACTAATTCCAAAAAATAGACATTGAATGCTTGATTTACATGCCCACATTTGGTGACTTAGGGGAGATTGTGTAAGTATTTATTTTTTAATATAATTATTATGACATATACATTGGCCTTGACACCATGATAGTCATCAATACAAAATAATTGGCCTAAGCTTTAACCATGCCTACATGAGGATTTACTCTTTCCCCATATAAGATGAGAATGTATCCTATCCTTCAAGAGGTTAGATATTTATATGTTTGAGGATATATAAGAATAATAATTGAATAAATTCAATACAAAATAGTGCACATCATGGTATAATACATCACATAGAGGTTCTAGCAGACCACTAAGTTTTCAAATCAAATTCTAAAATGGGTCATGGATATTGTATACCACACGATCCACCATAATTATAAGTTTAATTGGCTTGAATACTTTTTTTATTATAAACTAATAAACATCAAAAAGTGTCACAAAACTTCTAAGTAGACCTTTCAGTACTAGTTCCTCATCTTTTTTCTTTATTTTACTGAATGGAAATCTTCTAAAAGAGAGGTTCACCTCAACACTAACTAATAATTAGCAAAAAAATTCCACAACCTGATATGGACACCTAAGTATAATTCCCTAGCCTATGAGGGTAAATTTAAGACATGGTGGGAGGTGTTATTGGAGTTGATTACCACACATCCTTGGGTGCCACCAAATGGCATGCAATACTTGGGGTAACATGTTGCTATCACTTTGATACCAAAAGGCATGTTCATCCATATTCATGAGTTACTAAGGTTACCATTTGGGCCTATACCATTCTTTGTTACCATGTATATGGCATAGGACAATGTCACCAAGTAAAAATTCTATACAACTAGGTGTGCACCATAAATCCAAGCTATACTACTTTGTGAAGTAGTCCCTATAGTATAATAACAATAAGAATCCACAACTTCATAGCCATAAAAAGGAAATTGCAAGATCTTTACCAACAAATAATAATCCTCTCTTCTATTGAAGTGTAAGGGAAAGAGCATTGTAACCTATCTTGATGATCTTAAGGTGCCCCAAATATTTAGCTCTTATGACTTTCTTTATAAGGGAACAAATGAGTAGGAGGTTTACAAGGTAATGGTTGTAGAAATGGAAAGATATTTTTATGATAGAGAAGAAGAGAAGTAATTATTATTATAGAAGGTAGCACACATGGTCCAAGTGCACAATAAGGTTCCTCTAATTTTGTGAGTGGAACTACCACCATGCCCTACATCCATCATGGTTTATAATCAATGAAAAGAATTGAGTAGATGTAGCAAAGGGTTGAATTATTCCAAAAAAAAAATTTACCACTGTTATAGCCATTAATATCTTTGCACTACTACCAAAAAACCCACAAGATTCTTTATTGTATAGATCTAGAACTTGACAAGAGGTGAGGGTTTCACCTACCCTCAAAGAATGCACATTTGGATGGATAACCATGGTATAATAAATGCATCCTTCTCCATATTTAAATTCACCACTGTCTAAATATAGATTGGTTACTATAGGGTGTAATAAAACACATGTTTTTAACTCCATGGTCCATCCAAGAGATTTTACACCTTCATAATAAGTACTAGAGTTCATATAGCTCACACCATAGAAACCTATTGTAAAATAACAACATGATTCATAGGAATAATTAGATCACATATCAAAATAACAAGTCAAAAAAGAGGAAAATAAATACTAAAAGTAATAAGCCCAACACCACCAAGTGTAAAAATCAAGTTGAAAAGATGAAAAATATGAGGACACACGAAAGGCCCAAGATGCAAAGTCTGACTGATAAAAACCTCTTGAGGTGACCAAGAAGGCACAATAAGCTACCAATGAAACCAAATATACATAGGAGGCACATCAAAATAAGATGGATGAAGAAAAGAATAATAAAGATACTAAGCTTGATACCAAGGGCAAGGCAAAAGAGGATAAGCAATAGTAGGATGTAATAGTGTAGTCAAAATAGGCTTTGGAGGATGATAATCATATATAGTATCAATCAGAAGAAGCTTCAAAGAAAAAGAAAGAAAAATAAGATAAAGCTCTATGTAAACATCAATCCCAAGTGTTGGAACAACAAGCATGAGTAGTTGAGGTACAGGCTAACCTAGAAGCATAGGCATAGGTTAAGGATGAACAAGCCAAGGGTACTACACTAGAGGAACATAAAAAGGAAGAAGAGCATGTGTAGAAGTAGTAGGAAGAGGAATAGGAAAAAAATAAAGATATGTAGGATGAGTTTAATAGGAAAGTATAAGAGGATGCCAAAATAAAATAGGATGAAGATGATGCATAATAACTCATGATTATAGAAAAATATACAAAATAGCAATAAGTTTTGGATAAATAACATGATATATCAGATCATCCAAAGAAAAAGTAAGAACCATCTGCAACTCTAATACATCTACAATAACATAAATTAACTTTAAGAAGAGTCTAGCTATGGGACATCCTGACTATGGGTTATCAACATACCATCTTATCTCTTCCACTTATAACCATGCCATGACCCAACCCTTCAATGACTGAATGAACATTGGAATCATTCCCCCTCTAGCAAGAACCTTATTGGATGTCTCCAAATTACTCCTAAATAAATAGTTAGAGGATATTATTTCATTCCAAGAATCTATTATGTAGAAGGCAATGCCTCTAGAATAAGAAATGGATCAATCCAAGGGTGATAATGTTTAGTTTAAGGCTCAACTATATGAAGCTACCAAGATTATCTAGGAATCTTGTCCCTATTTGGTTACTTGAGAAATTAGGGACCGAGTCATGTTTGATCAATGCAGACTCAAGACACTTATCTTTAAGTTAAGCAAGGATTGGTGCATATCATAAAAAATCTATGAATTTAGTACTTTAGGGTAGGATTTTAAGACTGAGGATGAAAATCTCATCACTCTATTGGATTAGTATCAAGGAATGCTTAACACTATTGCACTTCAAGCACAACAGGTTGCATGCAACTTGCTAGACTAGAAGCAACCAATAAATACTTCTTTACCCAATTCTAGTGTAGAATTTACAAAGGCCACCACCACTAAAGAAACTATGGTTAGCCACACTACCATTGGGGAGGATAAGGATGGAGCACTTTAGGAATAACTCAATGATAGAAATAATGTGCATGATAACCTTATAAATTGGTAGAGTCAACTTTTACATAGTTCCTTTTTAAGCTCAAGAACATGTAGATAACATGGAGTACCTATGTGGAGAGATTTAGACAAGGGTTTCCAACACCAAAGTATCATTGAGAATAATTAATGATGCACATATCAATGAAATCATTAGATACCATACTCATTTGTGAACCCTATTATAGTTGATCCAAGAAGTGATGTTGGACTGACATGCTAGAAAATGGATCTGACACCCTTTTCCAATGTAATTTCTCAAATTTTCAACACACCTACAATAAAAGCCACCTTTAGAACTCTAGCAGATCATCACTCAATGCAAGGTTGCATATTCCAAGTCCAAAGACTTTTATAGTTAGTCATTATTTGTGTCTATACCACCACCATCAAGTTAAGTATTGTGTAGAGTACTAATGTTGTATCACATTTTTTATTGAGGATGATTTAATAAGATAAGTGGGGCCAAGATGTTTTAAAACCTATAAAGGGTGGCCACCTATTTATCCTAGCCTATTGAAAACCCACAAAGGGAGATAGGTTCATATGATACTTAGTTAAAAATGCAAAAGTGTGGCTACGTAGTGAACAAGAGGTGAAAACTATAAATGACACCTTGAGAAATTACTGACTTATTAATCTAACCATTTCTTCATCCTTTGCTCACTTGTGAATTTTTTGATATCCTATTATGTTTTCATGGGATGAGACAACATTTTAAGTTTGGGAAAGTGTTGGTAGAAGAATTTGTATTGTAAATCTATGCAAAATATTTTATAATATTCATGCATTATGTACTCATTTTTTCATGTATAAGTCTATTTTGTCCTATTTTCATGACTTGTAATAGGATATAATATGAATAGACTCCATTTTTTTCTCCAAGTACGATAAGAAGATCAATAGTCATCGACTAGAAATGTATATATATATACCAATTTTTATAAGAAGAAAAAAGTTCTAGTTTTGAAGAGACGAGTAGAGATTCACCTAGTTATGGTTACTTATGTGATTTTTTACTTTTTTCTTTGCATGTGTTTTCATGTATAATATTTAATTACTTTATATCTAATTAACCTGAATGTTTTATTTTTTGTTTATGAAACACTGGTTATTATTAATTTCTACATAACATAGGATAATTAATGCTTACTATGGTTCTATTATCAAAACTCATGTATGAATACAATATAATATTTTTCACACTTGAAGTATATCCTAGATATCCTCATCCTTAGCATGTTCTAATGCTTCAAGAACCTTTGCTAACATAAATTTTCATACCAAATGAAGCCTTTTGGTTTAAAAAATATAAGATCTACCTTCTAAAGGGCCATGCATATGGAATTCAAATGGATCCTCAATGATATCATATTATTTTTCCTTAATGACATAACTATTTTATCAAAGTGCACAATAGATCACTTGGGTCACCTAAATCAAGTCTTCAAAAAAATTTAAGAGTCTAGGATATATTTAAACCCAAACAAGTTTGTATTCATTTTGAATGAGCATAAACTCTTAGGACACATCATATCAAATGAGGGACTCATAATTGACCCTGGATGACTTGAGTCTAGTCTATCACTCCCTCTCCCAGATCACAAGAAGGGTCTCTAAATCTTCTTTATAAAAATAAAAATCACTATAAGGTTTATGCCAAGTTTCATAACTTTGGTGAAGCCCTTCATGATAATTTTTAAGAAGATCACTACATTATATTATAGCCAAGAAGGCTAAAGTAGTTTTGAAGCCATCAATCATTCCATTTTATAAACTCCTATGCTGATAAACTTAGATTAGGATAAGTATTTTATCCTTTACACATTTGGAAAAGTTGAATGCATCTCAATTATTATTGTGTGATATTAAAATGAGAAACTAGAGTATCCTATTACTTTATTTAGATAGGTTCTCAAGGATTATGGGATACACTATAGCTTTGTAGAGAAGCACACCCTCATGGTAACAAGAGTGTTCAATAAGTTTAGGCTTATGTTCTCCAATAACAAGATCCATTTTTTGGTCCCACACTTTAGTTTAAAAGAGTTATTACTCAATAAGGACATAGGCTAGAAGATATCTAGTAGGGTCACAAAGGTAATGGATATGACGTAGATATCTAAATCACCGAGCTAGTGTGAGGTAAAAGACTCTATTAGTAGTGAAGAAAAAAGTGAAGAGTGAATACTATGGATTTTGTACACTTCATGAGAGACAACTAGAAGTCTAGGGCACCCCAATAAGATGGAATGATAAAATGGGTATCTTACTTCAAACTAATTCATATCCATAGGGCTTGAATAAATATAAACATAGATACTTTAGATTACAAGCCATTCTTTATGTGCTTTTCAACAATGCACTTTTCACAAGATACATCAATGGAATACTCTTGTTATTTATAGAGAAAAATTAGGTGAATAATATCCTAGAATATTCCCATCTTGGATCATTAGGAAGCCTTTATTCACCAAAGACCACTTTGGTGAAAATCATGTGAGTTATAGATTATTATCTAGTTATATTCAATGATGCACATGCATGGGTGTGAGGTTGAAATAATTACACCTTATTTATAGGTAAGTAGAAATTGAAATCTCTACCCCTATTCCCAATACAAGTTGATCAACCTTTTTTGCACTAGGGCCTAATCTTCATCAACATGATAAATTTTCCATCAAGCACTAGACACAAATCGATCCTCATGTAAACTCACTACTTCACAATGTATATGGAGGTGATAGATCTTAAAAAATCTAATGAGGTCTCCATTTTATACTTCTATTAACACATTTTCATAATATTTGGTTTCCTAATCACTATTATCTCAAATAATACACTAGATTTTATTATAGCCAAGACTAGTGAATGGGAAGTACATAGTATCCATCTAATCACCTCTTTAAACTATTACCCCCAAGGTAATGGTTTAACCAAATCATCTAACAAGAACTTAATCTACATCATCAAACAAACCATGGAATATAATTATCAATCCTAGTATACCAAGATTGAGGTAACCCTCTAGACATATTGAAGAACACCAAAAAAGGAACTAGTGAATTCACCCTTCATGTTGGTCTATGAAAAATAAACAAGGTTGACCACATTTCTCAAATTACCCTCACTATAGCTATCTCATCAATTAGAGTTACTTCAAATTGACCCCATGATAGTAAGGTTTGTCAAGATAATGGAGCTCAAAGAACTTAAAGTGTAGGCCAAATACACCATGGATCTTTAGTAGGCACAAACCAAGATAACATTCCATATAAAGGCTACTAATAAAATATTCAATGAATTAGACTTGGTACTTAGATGGGATGCAGACAAAGCAATGGCTAGAAAGCACATATAGTTCTATGCTATATGGAGTGATCCATATACCATAGTCAATTATAAGCAAGCCAATGTATACCAACTTACAAAGCCAAATAGAGAAGTGTTACCAATCTCAGTCAATTAGATTCACCTAAAACACTATCTCTAATAATGATGATCGCCTTTTTAAATATTATTTTATATGTTTTAATTTATGTAAGTGTTTTTCACACATTCTATTATTTAGAATAGTTTCATTTTCTCAAAGTGCTTATGAGAAGTTCTATTAGCTTAGTTATAAAAAAATTCTAAGCATTATTTGGTACATTTATTTTATTTATTTTCCCTTATTAAATGTATCTCAATTCTTTCTAATGTAAAGTGGGCTTCTCACAGCTAATCATAGTTAGGAGAAATAAGAGAAATGGATTCCAGATGAATTTGTAGCCAATAGATTTATTAAAATCTGTTTCATTCTCACTTAGTAGGTAAGTGGCACACAAAGGTTGCCAAAAGTGTTGACTTTCCAAGTCACCCATTTAGTATGTAATGAAATCATAAGGACCATACTATAAATTTTTCACTTGAAAAATAATTGAGTTCCCAATAAATAATTCTACACATAGATGCTTCCCATTTGTACCCTTGTTCAATAATCAATTCAAGTTCATGCATAAAATAAGTGTTCATCTACACCTATAATTAGTTTTTAATGTGTACCTTAGGTATATATCCTTGATTTCATCAATACATCATACGAGTTAGAGTGTGCATGTCTCCTAACTTTAAGAAGTGAAAGAAAGAAGTGCATAATAAATAGTTCTAAATCATAAAGAGTATGCTCAAGATATTTAATCTTCTTAAACATTCTCATTCAAATAATTCTTCAAACTCAAATGATGATCTCCCACATAAATTCATATAATTTAATATTTTTAACCTTATAAAATGTACACTAAAATATTTACTGCATAGAGTTCTATTTGTAGACCAACATTGGTACCAAAAGAAGGCACAAACTGTGAATACCATTATAAGTTACTTGGCACAAAAGAAGATTTGGCATTATGAATTTTTTGAATAAAATCACCCTCAACACCCATAATTAATTTATATTTATATTATGAAGTCAAATCTATATGAAATCTTCAATTCATAACCATGTACGAGGCTTTGCAAAGAAGGGGGCACATGCAAAAAACTCCACTATCTATATAGGATGATGAGTCAAGCCTAAGATATGCCTATGTAGTTCCACATTAGTAGATTAGGTCTATGTGGATTGATATATGGTGGCCATAAATGGGGATGTTAGTTGAGTCCAATTAGATGTCAAAGGAACTAAATAAAAATATAATTAAATGTAGGGTGACTGTCAATTTATCAAAGCATGGGCATGTAATATATTCTAAAAAATATCCCAACTACCTCTCCACATCATCACTAAATGTTTTAACTATCCCAATAGTGGGTGATATTGTTCCAATTAATGACACATGGGATTATGATTATATATAAAATCCTAGGACTTACACTATAAAAGGGTCAACATATTTTGAGTATTGTAATGCTTCCAAAAAATTTCCTCAAAGATCCCTCCCCTAGTATAAAAATGCTCTACCCATTTGGGTTTGTAATATTACCTTACACCTTGAAATTAATAATAACTATTTTAATTTATTCATTATCTATTTTATGTGAACACTATTGGTTATTGATCTCTATCTATGGATGTTCATCCTTCTCATTATTTTCCACCCTTCACACATTTATATAGAACTAGGAGTCCTTATAGTTCATATTTTATGTATACATGGGTCTGTGTAGGTGTTATCTATGGATTGCTTGTCATCCCTATTTATGTTATGCTTTGTTCCCTTACGTCCATATAAAAAACTTATGCATTAATTTTGGTTTGAAGTTTATTTAATCATTTTATTACTTTTTTTGTGTCATTAAGTAAGTGAGGTGCTTGCTCTATTCCTAGTGCATCACCTTTTACATTTTAGTAACCCTCTCTCCTTTGCTCTGCTTTTTCCCCTTGTTAAATGTAGTTTTTAGACTATTTGTAGATTTAATTTTGACATTTATAGGTTTGAATGTTGGTCCTACACTAGGTGAATCTAAATATAATGAATCTAACCTACTCTAGAGGTTTATCTTAAGGATTGTAAGAGTCATACACCTTTGAGTATTATCCTATTATTATAGTGAGACACCAAATCACTCTTTGATGTATGGGTCTAATGTGTAAGGAAAAAAAGAGCCACACATATTTAAGTATGAAATTCATTAATTTGTAGGTACATGTTTTGAGTGATAACATGAATTGGTTCTACCCATTTTATAAAATATTATATAGTTTTGATGATGAATTTGTGTCCACCAATGAATAATAGATTTGCTTTGTAATGAAATCACTTAGATGTTCACATAGAATGATATTATATTCCATAAAATAATAAAATATTTAAGATCACATAGAAATAATTGATAGTAGAATAGAATACTAGATAATATAGAAAATCCACTTTGAGGGGGAAACCTCCAAAACAATGCACTAATATTAGAATACTTAACATAATGAATAAAAACTAACAACTACCTCCTATATATAGTCTACTTAATGAAGGTTATTCCATTTTCCAACCTATCTAAGAACATAGAGAAATCTAAAAAGTAAATAAAATATGTATATACACCACAAGTCAGACACACATATCCCTAGACACACCAATGGTTAAGGGTATAACAAGCCCCTCCCCTTCAAAACCACATTATCCTCAATGTTGTGGAAACTCTAGATATTACTGCATAAATTTTTCATCCTCCCAAGTGGCATCTTCATATGATATATTCTTCCATTCGATTAGGTACTCTGCAATTGCTTGAGAACATAGCTTCTTGCTGTACCTATGAAGAATCGCCTCAAGATCAAGAAAAACTCTACCTTCCTCATCTAGTTTTGGTAATTCTATTTGAATGGTAACTATGTGTCTAATGAATTTATTTAGGCATGATACATGAAATAATGGCTATGTGTGAGTGGATGAATGCAACTCTAACTTGTAGGCCACACTATAAATTTTTTAAAAGATCTAATAAGGCCCATAATAATTAGGGGATAGATTCTTACCCTTTTTTTGTTGATTTAATGACATCTATTTATACGGTTTTAAATGAATAGAGACCCAAACACCAATGTCAAAATTCCTCTCACTTATGTGTTGATTTTTTTTTTGCTTCATGTGATTCTGGGCCATAGCTAGATTTTCATGCAAACTTGCAAGGACCTCCTGTTGATGGTGAATATGTTCTTCAACTGCATGAACCTTAGGATGAACCTTCAAGGTTAAAGTGATGGATGGAGGGTGGTATCCATATAATTCCATAAAAGGAGACATTTTATAAGAACTATGAACAAAAGTATTATACCACCATTTAGCAAGTGGTAGCCAATACACCTATTTATCCTATTTATCAAAAATAAAAAAATGGATATATCCTTCCAGACATTTGTTGACTACCTCAGTTTGTCTATCAAATTGAGGATGATAGGATGAATTATAAGCTAACTAGGTGCCCAAACATATAAATAACTTAGTCCAAAAAATACTAGTTAAAATGGGATCTCTATCATTAACAATGATCTTAGGGGTCCCATGTAGTTTCTAAATTATATTGAGAGAAGTAGTAGCTACTGTATTAGCAACAAATGGTTGCAATAAAGAAAAAAAATAAGCATATTTATTGAGATGATCTACAACAACCATGATAACATTTTGACCATTAGATCTTGGTAACCCTATAATGAAATCCATAGATACCTCTTCCCAATGCTGGCTAGGGATGGATAAAGGCTGTAAAAGACCTAGGGTTTTGATGGTTTTACCTTTTTTTGTTGATAGATCATACATTCAACCACATATCTCTAGACATCCTTCCATTAAGACCTTCCCAAAAAAATCTTGCTTGATTATGTGATAGGTTTTCAAAATCCTTAATGACACCCAATTGGAGTTACATGAAGTTCTTAAAGGAGTTTTTGTTTAAGAAGAGAATTATTACATAGGTACAATATATCTTTATACCATAATGCATTACCCTTCCATGTTAATTTTTTAAATCCACCTAAATCTTACTAAATATTTTGAATCAAATTATAGGTAGCACTAATATGTTCCCATTCTGATCATGCTTCAGCTAGCTAATCTGCTTATAAAATGGTTATGGCACATAACAATCCCTCAATTGATTCATCTTTTTTGGATAGTGCATCTGCCACCACATTGTCCTTGCCTTTTTTATAGACTATTTAAAAATCATATCCTAACATCTTAGTTACCCATTTATGTTGTTCTTCAGATGACAACCATTGTTATAACAAATATTTGAGACTATCATGATCAATCTTTACTTGAAAGTGATGACCCATCTAATAAGGTCTCTATTGTTTGTCTACATGCAAAATGACCATCATTTCCTTCTCATAGATGGGCTTGTGCTGATTTTTAATTTTTGGTTGAAAATTTTCAAAGACAAGTGGTCTTCCTTATTGCATGAGTAAAACACCCATACCATACCCAGATGCATCACATTTAGCCACAAAAATCTTTTACAAATTAGGAGTAGACAATACTGGATTAGTGGACATAGCCAATTTTAATTATTTAAATGCTTAGGTAGTTACATTAGTCCACTGAAAGGAGTCTTTATTTAAAAAAGAGGTGAGTGGGGTGGTAATACTACCATAATTTTTGATAAACCTGTGATAGTAACCAGTAAGCCCCAAAAATCCTCAAAGTTGCTTGAGTGTCTTAGGAATTGGTTAGTCCACTATTTCTTGGATTTTTTTAGGATCCAATTTCACTCCTTCACAAGACACCAAATGATCCAAATATTCAACCTCACAAGCCCCAAAATTACATTTGGAAGTTTTGTCATACAATTGATTTTGTTTCAAAATGGAGAGTACCTATTTCACATGCTAGTTACAAAAGGTCTTCCTAATTTTTACTATAAATGAGGATATCATAAAAGAATAATAGAACAAATTTCCTCAAAAATGGCTTAAAAATAGTATTCATCAAACTCTAAAAATTATATGGTGCATTTTTTAGACCAAAAGGCATAACGAAAAACTCATAACTGCCCTCATGAGTCCTGAAAGTAGTTTTGGGTATGTCTTCATCATAGATCTGGATTTGATGATACCTAGAATGTAAATCTAACTTTTTAAAATAAAGAGAACCATTCAATTCATCTAAAAAATCATCAATGATAGGAATAGGAAACTTATCTTTCATAGTGTACTTGTTGAGTTCTCTATAGTCAAGGCACATCCTCCAAGTGTCATCTTTCTTTCTCACCATGACAACTAGTGAAGAATATTCTCTTTGGTTGTGGTGAATGATTCTTGCATCCAACATCTCTTGTAAAAAAAAATCAATTTCACTTTTATATGAATAGGGATACCTATATGGCTTGATTTTGGGTGGTGTACTACCAATAATAAATGTGATAGCATGATCATGCATGCAGCTAGGTGGAAGTTGTTTTGGCATGTCATCAAAAATAATAGAATGGGAATCAATAACTTGTAGATCAAGAGGTGGAGATGGTTGGGTTGGGTATACATCCATGGAAAATAAGCGAGCTACAAATACCTCAATACCCTTATGGAGAATCTTTATCATTTGATGGGAGGTAATGATTTTTTGAGATTTAGACCTAATTCACCTTACCTCGAATATCTTATCTTAAAAATGAAAATGCATGAATAATTCTTGGAAATTCATCTCAATAGTTCCCAAAGTGGTGATCCACTAGACTCCTAGAATAATATTAGCTCTACCCATGGGAATATAAAACATAGGAGAATCCAATAAGTAGTCTCCCATGGCCAACTTAATACTATGACATTTACCTAAATAGCTAATAGTATCACAATCTATAATCATAACCTAAAATTCTAGAGCTACATAAATGAAATAGTTTGAATGAGCAGCCAACCTATTATGGATGAAGTTGTGTGTGCTCCTAGAATCAATAAAAATAGTGACCTTCTATTTCTTAAAGAAACCCATAACCTTAAGAGTTTGGGGAGTACTAATACTTGAAAGGGCATGATAAGAAATAGTAGGCTGAGAGTCTTCAAATTCCTCCTCAAGAATTTATTTATCCTCATCATGTACTTCTTCATCATCTTCATCATCACTGGCACCTTTAATGTAAAATATCTTCTTTTCAACACAATGATGGTCTTTTCTCCATTTACTGTCACAACCATAACACAACCCTTTTGCTTTCTTCTCCTCAATTTTTCATTAGGTTAATTTGGTGGGCTATGGAAATGATGATGTTGGAAAGTTGTGATCATGACTAGTAGTGAAAGTTCTTCTTTAGACCATCTCTTTTTATTCTATCACAGGTGCCCTAGGGATAGCTTCTAATATAGATGTTGGGTTAAACATTCAAACCTTGAATTGGATGTTATCTTTGAGGTGACCCAAAAATAAATCAGACACATTTTCCTCAATGATATCTTCCACCCATAAAGAGAGATTATGAAACTAATGAATATAATCCTTCATAGTTCCTATTTGACTTAGCTTGGCTAATTGGTTGAAATAGTTCTCAGAGACAACCAATAACTCCTCAGTGAAACTAGACCATGAAATAGGAGCACCATTATTTTTATTTTGAGCATAAAACTAGTGATACCAAATGAATTGCTTAGGTTACAGATATAAAGACACCACTATCACCTTTTGAGAACTAGGGGTTTGATTTAGCTCAAATAAATTCTCAATTTGGGTAATCCAAGTGAGGGGATCCTTACCATCAAACTTACACATGCCTACTTTTGGCAACATCAGTTTCATACCAATATGGGACTTATTGAGAGGAGTATTTGAATACTAAAGTGGAGGGTTATTGGGCTGAAATTGAGATATAAGGGCAGCCAATTACATAGTGATATGCTATAATTCATTGTGATACCAATTAATCTCTCTGTACATCCTTGGAACATCATCTTGGACAGTAATAAAGTCATCATGCCTCACCAAGTTCTTTATGTCCACTTGAAGCTGATAAATCACCAAATCTAAAGTTTTAGATTCCATGTCATTGGTAGAAGGAGTCTTAGGATTTTTATTCTCCTATTTTCTTCCTCGAGTACCCAAACCTACCATATACAAACCTTAAGAGGGTTTTTACCCTAAAAAAAAGTGTACAATTAAATGGTACAATTGTGATTTCTTTGTCAAGATGAATCTAACAACTACCTTTGTGCACTAGGGTTAAAAAAATTGTACCTTAAAGTGTACAGATAAAATATACCATTACGATCATCTCACTGAGATGAATCTAATGACAGTAATTATGTAAAGGAAAAAAATTTCCATAGACTTTTTTTTTAAATATTTTTTTTTCAAAAAAGCATTTCGAGCAATACTATGCTGATGGAAAAAATTAATTCTTCCTAGATTATAAGTTATGTTTTTTTTCTCCCATTGCTCCTAAAATCCATGCCTCACCAGATCCAAAAAAATGTCATAGGAAATGTGCCCAAATAAAATCTCTAATACTACTTGTAATGAAATTACTTAGATGTTCACATAGAATGATATTGTATCACATAGATTAAGCAAATATGAGAGATCACATAACAATAATTTATAACAAAATAGAATACTGGATAATATAGCAAAACCATTTCAAGGGTAAAACCTTGAAAACAATGCACTAATAGTATAATAATTGACATAATTAATAAAGACTAACCACTACCTCTTATATATAGTCTACTTATCCAAGGTTATTTCATAGGCTAACCTATCTAAGAACATATAGAAATGTAATAAATAAATAAAAGAGGTATGTAAGTCACAAGTTAGCCACACATATCCCTAGAAACACCAATTGTTATGGTTATAACATACCTTAACAATTAATTCAAAATCCCATAAGAAAAAAAGGCCATGGTGAAACAATTGGCTATAACTCATGTGATAGTGTATGATTAAAATTATTGTATTTTTGGCATTATGAACATAGTTTTTCAATTTTGATACATTTTTATTCTAGGGAAGGCCTATAATAGCCTTGGAATAATATTTTTTGAGACATGACATGTCCTCTAATATGTCCACCACACATGTTCTCATGTATTTCTAAGAGTGTAGTGTGGGTTTCATCTTTTTTTTAAGCATCAAAGTAATTATCCATCAAAAATTCATTTGAATAAATCATTTTCAATAATAACATAATGAAGTGATTCACATTTTATGTTTTGTATATTATTTCATGTAAAATGGTCTTGTATATAGGCTCAATAGAGAAAATTATAAATATCATTGTACCATTTTATGTTTTCAATACTATGATTAACAATAGAAACAACCAAGGTATTTATTTTATTAGAAGAAATATAAGTATCTCATAACTGTCATATGGTAAAGTCTATATTATCATCATTGATATGAAAAACCATTAAGGATGTTTCACTTTCCATGGTATGTGCATGGTGGTTATCTTTATGTGGAATACTATCAATATAAAAAGTATCAAATATCTCTATGAGTTTATATACCATTTATTTATATGGTCGAAGATGCTCTTCTTTGGTTTGGTAATGATTAGTAACTTAAATAATAACCAATTGGGAATCACTAGAAATATATGTCTCTTATATTAATCTTGTGTGATATGATAATTAGATGATCAAGGCCTCATATTTGGATATATTTTTTGTGAAATAAAAGGATAAAGTATAAGATAAAGGAATGTATTCACCCTTGAGGGTATAAAATACAATACTATCACTCACCCCTTTTATACATTTTGATCCATCGAAGAACATTTCCCATAGAATTGAAGATATATTATATTCCTTAAATAATCATGGAAATTTTTGGTGAGATAAAAATAATCTAATAGGGGAGTTGTATCCAATTCATCATATATGACTTAACCTTTTATTAACATTTTGGCTATGAATTTGAGATCAAAATTTATAAATGACATCACCCATTTCATTATGCAAATTATTAGGTGTTTTTTATTCATAATGAACCTTAATGGGCCTTATTTAATTATAAAATGAACCTCATTATTTATCAAATAACATCATATCTTTTGAGTAGAAAAAACTAAGGCTAAACATAGTTTTCAATTGTTAGATATTTTCATTCATAATTGAATATCTGGTGACTGATATTATATATTGCATTCTCTTTGTGATTATTATAAAATTGTGCTAAGAGCATCCCAAGGGCCTTATGGGTGGCTGATATGTGAATAAATAGTGGTTTATCTAGAATATGAGGCATAATTACTAGTGTGTTTGATAAATATACTTTGATTTTATCAAAACTTTATTATCATGCATCATCCCATATAAATGTGTCTTTTTGAGCAAATACATAAAAGGAATTGTTTTATCTTCCAATTAAGCAACAAAATTTTGAAACCCTAAATTCATCCCTAAAAACATCCCAACTATTTTATATTAGTTAGTGGTGGAATTTATACAATGGATTTACCTTTTTTTTATTAACCTCAATGCCTTGCTAAGAAATAATGTACCCTAGGATATTTCTTGAAGTTAGCCCAAAGACACATATTTTTGGATTTAATCAAGCATTAAAATTTTACAAGCACTCAAATATTTTTAACAAATTAGTAACATGGTATTGGTGATGTTTAGATTTCAAGAGTAAATCATCAACATAATCCTAAATATTTTTATGTATAGAATCATGAAATATATGAGTCATGGCCCTCTGATATGTGTCTCCTAAATTTTTAATCAAAAAGGTATGATTGTATAATAAAATGTACTCTAAGGAGTGGTAAATTTGATCTTTTCATGATCTATAAGACTAATTTTGATTTAGTTATGCCCTGTGAATCCATTCATAAATGAAAATGTCTCATATCCAATTATAGAATCTATAATCATTTCAATATTAGGTAATGAAAAATCATATTTAGGACAAGCCTTATTTATATCATGGTAATTATTATAGCAATAAATTTCACCATTGGGTTTTGTAATAGGGACAATATTGGACACCCAATCATAGTGTGCAATGGATCTTATAAAGTTGGTATTTAAGAGATTTTAAATTTCATATTTTACCAATAACATCGCTTTAGGATTCATTTTTCAAATTTCTTATTTTACCAGTTTTTCACCTCAGTAAAATAATATGTTATGCATTGTGAATGATGGATCAATCCAGTCACATCTAAATTATACCAAGAAAATAATTTGGGAAAATCATGGAGAACATGTTGATAGGATTTTCCTTCATTATCCTACATTATTGCCACAAGTAAAATTTGTCGAGGGTCTTTATCCATTTCAAAGTTATATTTGACTATTTATTCATATAACAAAGTAGATATTTGTACAATAACTGGTGTGGTAGGAATAATGTTCAATGTGTCATGTTGGACATTTGTATCATCACTCTCACCAAATCAAGCATGATTAAAAATGTTATGAGAAAATGTATTATTATGATAGAATGAAGGAAGATCCTCATATGCCCCCAAATACTTTATTAATGATTTGTGATTAGATAACTCATCTTGTGTTGAAATTTATGGGGAAACACACTTATTAATTAGATGTGGGTTGACCACTTGGAGCTCAATCGTAGAGGTATTTAGACATTCTATTTTGGATTTTTAAAAATAAGTTGTACTATAAGAAATATGTTTGTGACTTGTATATTTTTTTTAAAAAAACCCTACTGATTTGTGTTATTTATAGGAGAAATGGGTTGATATATTCTTTTATCATTTCTACCCAACCCCTATCCATTGTACCCATATTTGAGAAAAAATTGAGAGCTAAAATCAAAATTCTAGGATTATGGTATAGGTTTATTGATTTTTTTAACCATTGTATAATGTTTGAATTAGATTAATCTCCACTAAAAATTTATAAATAAATACCTACTGACTAAATTTAAATCATGGGTACAACATAGAGTGAACCATATACATCACCTATATCCAAGGCTATCCTAATAGAATGTTATAGTTCAAATCATTTGGAATAACTTGGCACAAAGTAGGTAATGAAAGAGGGCCACACATATATTTTATTTTAGTTATCTTAAAACTTATCATGAAATATTATCATATCCTTCAATACTCATATTATATGGTTCTAAATATAAATGTCCAATGCCAATTAAGGAAAGAAAGGATATGTTTCAAATTTTGAGCCCTAGACCATTATCCACAGGAACTCATTTTATTATTCTAGTGTGAACACACACCTAGATATAGAGTGGAAAAAATGTTTTATAATAGGTGGAGGTGGTAAATCATCCTTTTATATGGATACATTTTACTTGGTCCACTTTATGGAATTTAAACAAAGGCTAGATCTGGTGGTTTGACATTATAAGGGAGTATTATCATATGAATTGTATTTATATGGACATAATTTTAATGGGATGAATGGCATATAAAATCCAAAAGTGAAGGCTTTGGAAGTAATATCCTTGGATTTGGTGTCAATATGACATAGATAGGATGATTATTTCATGTACTCCCTTTGGAATTTTCTAGTAATAGGTAAAATCTCATTATAAACATTTATTCAAGGAGTATGCATGAATGTAGGTTTGGAACCCCTTATAGATCAAACTAATTTAATCAGACATAAGATAAAATAAGTAACAAGTACCATAAGGTATCATAACATGAAATAATTAATAGAGATATCCGTAGCTAACATGATTTCATGAAAAACATAAAATTTGACTCTTTGTAAATTTGAACACTTTATTTTTAGGATCAATTGAAAAACATAATGTCTTTCATGAAAAAGAGATAGAAATCCCTAAATTAGATATTTTTTAAAATCATCAGTTTCATTCACCAAATGTTTAACCATAATAATATATATTGGTGTTATTTAGGGTTAAAGTTGATAGATATATCCTAAAGTAAAAGGGTGATAAACTATCTCTATATCAAGCCAATCAGATGCTAAACTTAGATATAACATATGTTTAATTCATTAAAATGAGATAAGCTAAAAATAGTAAATACAACTATGTTATATATGGAAATGATAAATAACTAATGTAATTAGCTATTTTTGATGCTAACACAACTCTAGATATAGAATAGATAGCAAGCAAACTAGAAGATGTTTCTGAAATAGTCATAAAATTCTAGATTGAGTACCTCTCATTTTGAAAACACTAGCATCAACCTTAGATAGTTACATCAATGCTACTACTTGAACTTCATCTAGTTTTATTTTATAGACTACCTATTAGAAAAGGATACAACCACCTATATGCTTATGGGTTTGTCTTCAACTTTCCTCTAGTGCATTCAAATTTGGGTTTTGGACTATCACGCCTGAAATTGAAAAACCCTACTTTGTCTTCATAGTGACCTTGGGAAAAAATAGGTTAGTGGGCACATAGTGTCGAGATGACTCCAAATACCCCTCTATCAATGATTATTACCTACATATATAATACTCTTAGGATTTATTGAGACCAATGTAGTTATCCCCTATGTTTTGGATTGTATGTTAATCATGCAATATGTGGAAATAATGTGCAATAATGACCTAGCTTATAACATGGAAAATCAAGATCTTAAGTTACTCCTATAGTAATTTAGACCTATGTATGTGTTGTTCTTATGACTGATATGAAAATATAATAAAATAGGAAATATTTACTTTATCAAGTGATTTATTAAATGATTTGATAAGATACCTTAGTTTGTGCTAGGTTTATGTTAGGTTGGGAATGAATGAGGTTGATCTTATATTTATATCAATCCATTTAGATCAATAACTCACATTAAATCACTTAGGCTAACAATTAGGACACATTTAATTTGAAAATTAAATGAACTTAGGTCACTAAATACTTATGTTAGATAAAGACACCAACATTGATGTAGATGTATATCTGAGATGCTAGTGTCAAGTGAACACAAAATTAGGTATAGACTATGAAATTGTAAAGGTGTAAGATAATAAGGTGTTAAGAATTTTCAGCCAAATATAAGGTTTGGGTCATCAACATAATAATGGTTTGACAAATAGATAGACCAAGGGACACAAGATAGATTAGATGTGAGACTTCCAAAATTGGGAAAGGTCTAGAATTGAGAGGAATAACCAAGGTCTGAGTTTCCCAAGTGTATACTATTAAGGTGATATATAATCCATAAATACTATCTACATGATTAAATTGGTTTCATTTCTATTTGATTGATTACTTTTTCAATGATGAATAAGACCACTTGGTTTATTATGTCTATCTTCTTATATTTTACATGGATGTGTATTAGGTGCCATGTAGTTCTTCCCTAATTGAGGGCCTTGGAAATGTTTTATATTTCTTTGATTAGACTAGAATCTTAAAACTCTCATGTTGAAATTTGTATGGTTTTATTGATAATATGAAGTGATCTTATATGAGTAATAATTTTAAGGTGTAAAATCATTAAGCCCTTCCATGTCGGACATGGTGGTATAATTATTAACCCTCCCATGAAGTTCATGGTGTCATATTGCTAATAACTCTTATATGGTTCATGATGGTTGACAAATTGACCCTCCTATGACTATTATAAATAAGAAACTGAGGTATCTTCATATTATTCATTCTAACAACAATCTTATGTTATGATGTGATTTCTTGATTGTTGGTTGTATTTATAAAATTCTTAGTTTCACTTGAATTATCAGTTGAATACTTATCTAATTTGTATTTACAAATGAGAGTCTCCTTGGGTAGTAAATGGAATTATGACTATAGGTTTATGCATGGTCATTCCTTTGTGTTATGTTAACTTTGCTTTAGATACCCATATTTGCCTTTAAAATGATGTAATAATGCTCAAAACTAGTATTCTTGAGCTCGAGGGTCCCTATCATAATACCTTAATCATGGAAAAAGGTTGGGAGGTGAGCCCACCTTCAAATGTCATGTAGATGCATTGGAGTGAACATGGATCATTGATGAAAACTAAGTTTTATTTCATTATTAAATCAGTCCAAGAGCTACACCTCATGATTATGTAATCTATGAATGAAATCGCATGCATTAACCATGTTAATGGTAGCTAGTCTACTTGTAATAATATTATGTAAGATAGTTATTTTATGTAATGACCTAGCTATGCGTGAAAAGTTATGTTATTTACATGTTGGAACCATTTTATAAATTGGGATGTAACAAATTGGTATATACTCTAAATGTAAATCCTTTTGTAAAGGATTCATTAATGCAAATGAAACTCCTTAATGTGTATGAATTTACTAATTAAATGATAGTATGATTCACTTGCTTAAATATTTTTTTATGATTAGCCTATTAAATACTCATTAGGTCTCTTATTATTATGTTGACATTTATCTTAATGGATTAATCCCAAAAACTCATGGGTGGAACTTAAGTAGGATGATTGTGTGATTATTATTGAAAATATTAATTTATCTTGACCATATAATCTAAATATTAATGATACTCTGGGAAAGGATATGTCTTATGAAAGACTTCTTTAATTGAAGAAATTAAGTAAGCTATTTATTATAGATGTTTCCTAGAATAAGACAAACTAATATAAAATAAAAGTATAATAGAGCATGGGTCTATGTTTATATAAATAATAATGTAATCTAACTCTTTAGTTCTAACTAAATACACCATTACAAGAATTAATTAGTGAAAGAAGATTCTGAAGGCAAATCCATGATTCTTTGCTTCCATACCTTTTAATTAAAAATTAAATTTTGGCCTCTTATCTTTGGTATAATGAAATTGGTCTAAGTTTAAATGTTTAAAGTGTTGTCTTATAATTAATACACTAGTTGGCTCACATATTTGAGTATAACTTTAGGAGACAAATTCATAATTTGAGATTACCTTGTAGTTTTGATAGTCAACAAAACTAATGTGAATATTGGTTTAGTCATGGAAATTTATTTAGGCCTCAATGCCTCCTAGATTTTTTTTAATTTTTTGATGTGATTGCATAATTATCTATATTAGTGAGGTTTTTTTAGGGATGTAGGATTATTTTAGGTCATATTAATGGTGATAGTCCATTAACAAGTGTATTTATACTTGAATTATCCTATCTACATTTATAAATTTACTCTTTATGTTTCACTTTGTTTTTTACATAGTTAAATTTATATGTCAATTGATTCTTAATTTATTTCTTACCTTATCCATGTATTTATTTGGCTTAATTATTCAATTTTTGCCTTACCTAATTTTTTATTTTGGAAAGTTGGTTGAATGATACCACATAACATCATTCTAGTGTTTTTGAGAGTTAGTGGGTTAGTGAATCCCTTAATGCCTCTAGGATTTTGTGATGCCACTAAATAGTAGCATCTGAGGGACTCAAAATCATAGGAGTATTTCATAGACGCAAGATACTTGGAGTCCCATTATGCTACCAAGTGGAAGCATTATGGGGACTCAAAATCATGAGTTATTATGATGCCTTGAATAACCTAATGATGGAGGCAAGAATGGATAGAGAGTGGATTGGTATAGAATGGAGTATTTTAGGAGATATCCCTTTATTGGTGGTAATGGATGGAGATGGAATTACTTGAGATGCTTGAAGGGAATGGGGAGTATATGGAAGAGCAAAGAATGAACCTTATAGAAACTCAGGGAGACTTACTTGTGTAACTTATAGTAAGTGGAGTGAAAGGTGTCCAAAAGAATGTGATTGTTTATCTATATGGAGGAGGTGCATTCCTCTCAAATTTAATGGTTATGCCTAAAATGGTGGTAGCTAGATGAGTGTAGTGAATATGAGGACTAGGAAGACTTCTGAGAATGCCCTTCCTAATCTATAGGTTTTCTTCCCTTTGAACACTAGGATCTCCCTCTAATATATTGGTCTCTTCTTATACAATAAAGGGAGGATGGTCCTCCTCTATTAGGTCTTATGAATGTGTTTGAGGCCACTAGTGACTCCAAGTCTTATATTATTATTTAAACATTTCTTGTGCCCACTCCTTGGTGATCTTTGGATAATATTAGATGTCATGGGAAATGATCATTTACATCTAAATATCTATCATGTGAATTCAAAATTTATAATCGGTTAAATCATTCATAAAAATAACATCATTTTAATATTGTTAGTGGCCATATCTAATGGTCACCCCATTTTAATCCTTGAGGAGTTAAAGATAGTTTCTAAATTTTACATTGGGGTCCCATTATATGAATTGGAACACCTTTAAATTATAATGAGATATTAACTTCCCCAACTGATTAAAGTGTGCCCTCAATAAAAACTAAATATGTTTGATGCTTATGAGGTTCTGTCATAAAATATTAATGTTTGAGGTTAATATCATCATATATTATTATATAACTAGTGGGTAACCTCTTTCTCAACCACACTATTTGGAATGTGGCATGGAAAAAACAAGTGAGGTGTTGCTTCCTCAATTTTGATTATGGTACAATCTTATTACTACAAGTAATCTCACATTTTTGAGATACCCCTCAAATTATTCGATATCTCAGGCATTTAAGTGACATAAATAGCCTTCTGTACTTGAGGATAAACCTCCACCCAAATATTGGTAATTTAATTTATAAATATATAAACAAATAAAAAAGAATAGTCCTCACATATTTTGTTATCCAAGGATTCTAAAAATGACTACCATAATTTTCTATGAGCTATATGGACTATCCCAATGACTACATATAATATATGGGATAACATGTATAATTTTTATTTAACCATCCTTTATTCATATCTAAATATTTTTGCCTTAAATATGACACTAATATCTCCCCTAGGGCTATAGTTTTATCAGAATTCAAGAGAATGTCAAACAATAAGACCTATTCCACTTACACATAAATGATGTTATAAAATACATAAAATATTTTCATAAGGTCTATAGATATTATAATACTAGGATTGAATTTTATTATGTTTTTTGGATGATATGTCCCCCATTGGGTTTAACCTCTGACCTTTCACTAACCACTATTTTAGTTTCCCCTCCACAATGTTTTATTGAGACATACATTAGTCGAGACCTAATTATAGTCAACCTTAGGCCCTAGAATCCTAGGGTACCTCTCAAATTCCCATCTTGAAATATATGCAACTATATTGTTTCCTTTAATAAGGTGTAAATAGTCCCTATAGAAAGTTCTATGAAAGAACAAATCATGAATCAAATTGATGAAGGACATTACCTCTAGTTTTACAATTATGTTATGTATCCTCATAATATTAATCTTATCCTCATAGAATATATGATAATATGATAAGTATGGTGATATAGACTCCACTTCATGTCAAGGAACCTAGAACAATAAACATGCTCTGATGCCTACTTAGTCAGGATCTTGCTCTACCAATTAGAGCACATATGATTACTTCTTGTATTAGCAACTAAACACGGAATTATACCAGAATCAATAAGTAACTAGAAATATGAAACAACACAAGAAATTGTGAGACAATACACAATTGTATTAATAATCACTCAGAAGAATATACAATAAGGAAGATGCCACTTCTTCCTCCACCTCAAAGGTTTGCCACGCCTCAAGACCTTCTTCCCTCTCTCTCTCGGTCCCAACAATCAACTCAAATATAGAATTGATGTTCACCTCTCCCACTAGTCAATAACACGCTGCTAGTTCACCAAGTACACAACCATACTCTAAGTAGACCTCCTGCTCTCTACTGTTACCTATAAATCACTAGACCTTACTCACCATGTAGATATCTCTACACCCCTGAAGAACCCTTGTCCTTACCTCACCAAGTCCTTATGATTCTTCAACCAGTACCCCGGTGGATCAGCTCCTAGACCTTGCAGACCTTGCAACTCTCCCTGATCATACACACCCTTTGGAACTACGAGGAGCTACACTAGCTCTCTCTAAAAGCTCTATGGCTTTCTAGCACACTTTTACTATACAACCATGAGTCTATTATATAGATCTCATCCAAACAATAATTAGACATATAATACAATAATTAAATCTACAACTCTCAATCTAAAATTAACTCTAAACATGCAAACACTTGGTTCGTCAACCAACTACCTGTAATATACTCGCAGCTTGAACCACAAGTGACTGACATCGGTCCCTATCTGCCTGGGGATCACCGACGCCAACCGACTTCTGACCATCGTCAGTTGCTTCCTGTCTCCTACCTACCATCGTCGGTTGGACTAACCGACGCTGGTGTCTGTGACACTCTGCAACTCTTCTGCAACCTCCTCCATGTCTGCATCAGTGAAGCTTTTAGCTCCACAACCTAACAATCTCCCACTTAGAGATAAATAGCTACACCTGTACCTGTATCTATAGCCCGTCTAATCCATTTCCTGGCTTGTATCCCTCTTCAAGATCAATCCTGAAGACCAACCACCACACAACTTGTGATGCTATACATGTCATTCAAGTAACCTACCACATCCGAACCTACATATCCAGGTAGTGAAGAACTTGACCCTACATAACAAGAATCCCTACTGCTAGTCCCACTGAACTACCCTCCAGTACTCCTTCCTCGAATTGGCTCCATACTTTCTGACAACCCCCACTGATTGGGAAAACTCAGGTCTACACTAGACCTCATGTGATTTTGAACCCTGTTTCAAGCTAAGCTTAAACTATCCAGCCATTGGTGTGCTTACCGATTCTGCATCCTGCGTAATGAACCTCACCAACACCATCTTCACATCAGTTCCCACTAGAGATAAAATCTCCATGTCTCTTATGCCAAAGAATTTTGATGCTCCAAATTATTCATGACACACCTCTGAACTAACCTTACCTTTTAGCTCAGCAAATTCCTGTATGTACAAAACTTGCTAGCAAACCATCCACATACATTAACTGGATAATGTCATGACTCATCATCCACCTGGTAAGAACAAACACAATAGTTATACTGACATTGAATAAAGCTATGCTTTGTCATCCACCTGTCAAAACCTGTACCACTGTCCTGCAGCTTCTTCAAGACCTTATGCCTTGGCCTTCTGTCTCATGTATCCATCCACTCTCTTCTTTAACTATGGGAATCCATCCGTCTCTCAGTGCTTTCTTCCAACTGACAAATCTACCAACAAATACCTATTTGGTTCTTCTCCAAGGACTCACACTCCTCATCCATGCCAAGCTCCCACTATATCTGGATTCTACCTACATTGCCTCTTCACATCTTCCTGGTTCTCAACCATCAGTAAGTAATATAAAGAAGGTGAACAACAAATATGAGGTTCACTTACCCTTTCTGACCTCTGTATGGGTGTTTGAGACTTGTTGACAGCTTGCTATCCACCCAATATCCATTCCAATGACTGATCTCGACCATCTCCTAGTCTACTCCTGACCGATGTCAGTTTCCTGCACTGACCCTGACTACCGATGTCATTTCCCTGGCTAATGCCGGTATCCTTTTTGCCGATGTCAGTTCCTTCATGACCAACATCGGTCTTCCTGTTGCCGATGTCGGTTACTGTCTGACTAATGCCGGTACCTATGTTCATCTGTGAGTGATAACTTTTTACCCGTGAGCTCTCCATGGATAAAAATCCTAATCAAATCAACCTTGATCTGCTCAGAATAAATCAGTTCCCTCACCTAATCTCTGTCCATCATCTACTCCATGAACACCAAGGCTTTTCAATTCTTTAGCTTGTCAAAAACATTTGTCTTTCACTTCAGAACATGCATTCCCCTCCTACATATGTAACCAAGCCTACAAAGCCACATCTCTATAACAAAAAGTGAATCAATAATATAAGTAGATAGATAAAGGATACCTACTTTCTTACCACCATCTAATTCAAGTGTATCCACTGTGAGAGTTACATTGCATCTCTCATCACCCAAATTTCCTGAAGAAATTAGACTCATCTCCAAGACTGGTACCTGCATGACTTCCTTCAACCACTGTGTGTCATCCATCTGCAATTTCAGCTTCACTTCCCCTTTGCCAATTCTTTGGCAAGGCTCACCAGCTCCTCTCCCTGGGGATGCATGGAAAGAGGCAACACAATCTGCTATCCAAGATTCAACTTTATCCAAGAAACCTCCCAAAGCATCCTATGTAACAACACCTACAACATCTGCATCTTCAATTCCTTCATGCTGATCTACTACCAACCAACAATATATTTTTCCCTGCTCTTTCTTTTCATCAATCAGACCATCTGTGCTATTCAGTTTCTACATTCGTAGCTTACTTCCTTCTACCATTGCTATACTCCCACTCAATCAGAAACCCCTGTGAGTAACCTATAATCAACAAACACTACCAGATCTAAAACCACCTATTAGTAACCCAACCAAAAGCTCTGATACCACTTGTCAAGGAACCTAGAACAATAAACATGCTCTGATGCCTACTTAGTTAGGATCTTGCTCTACCAATTAGAGCACATATGATTACTTCTTGTATTAGCAACTAAACACGGAATTATACTAGAATCAATAAGTAACTAGAAATATGAAACAACACAATAAATTGAGAGACAATACACAATTGTATTAATAATCACTTAGAAGAATATACAATAAAGAAGATGCCACTTCTTCCTCCACCTCAAAGGTTTGCCATGCCTCAAGACCTTCTTCCCTCTCTCTCTCTCAGTCCCAACAATCAACTCAAATATAGAATTGATGTTCACCTCTCCAACTAGTCAGTAATATGCTGCCAGTTCACCAAGTACACAACCATACTCCAAGTAGATCTCCTGCTCTCTGCTGCTACTTGCAAATCACTAGACCTTACTCACCATGTAGATATCTCTACACCCCTGAAGAACCCTTGTCCTTGCCTCACCAAGTCCTTATGATTCTTTAACCAGTACCCTGGTGGATTAGCTCCTAGACCTTGCAGACCTTGCAACTCTCCCTGATCATACACACTCAGCACCCCTTTGGAACTAGGAGGAGGTACACTAGCTCTCTCTAAAAGCTCTATGGCTTTCTAGCACACTTTTACTATAAAACCATGAGTCTATTATATAGATCTCATCCAAAAAATAATTAGACATCTAATACAATAATTAAATCTGCAGCTCTCAGTCTAAAATTAGCTCTAAACATGCAAACACTTGGTTCGTCAACCAATTTCCCATAATATACTCGCAGCTCGAACCACAGGTGATCGACGTCAGTCCCTGTCTACCTGGGGATTGCCGATGCTGGCCAAATTTTGATTGTCATTGGTTGCTTCCTGTCTCCTACCTGATGTCATCGGTTAGACTGACTGATGCCGATGTCTGTGACACTCCGCAACTCTTTGGCAAACTCCTCCATGTCTGCATCAGTGAAGCTTTTAACTCCATAACCTAACACTTCATTCTAGATGGTTAAATAATAGGGAAACTTGAAGTCCTAGGCACTTTTATCTAATATAATACCTATGAATTTGGTTCTCTTAGTAATGGAGTATGCAAAGGGTCATGAGCACATGATGGTCTTAGAGAAGACATTTTATTAATATGGGGCTTTATGCTTAATGTTATAACTATCTGAATGCTCCTATTGATTCACTAAAAAACTAATGATTTTGGTTGTTTGAGAGCGTAGAATTGGAATGTTAGATTCATAGATTAAAGTTAAAGGGAATTATATTTGATTATATTTAACATATATTTACAAGGATGCATATTGAATACATAATTCATGTGACATCAATGCAAATCATAATTTTTTATTTTTTTCCTATTTAGATTTAAATCTAATAGTCAAATTTGTTAGGTTTTTGATTGTCATATGGAAACTTTTTATCAAATTTATATGTCTAGTCACTTATTCAAGACATTTAAATCTCTCACTCACCAAATTTTTTTAGATATCAAACTTATTTATTCATATTATGACCATGCATCCCTTTGATCATGACACTTGTTTATTTCTTATTCACCATGGGTCTTAATACTTATGATACTATTTTCTATGCTTCAGGGATATAATATAATAATATTGAGCCATCTAGAGTAATCTCAGGGTTATGGACACTTAGAGATTTAGAGATTTAGCTATTTTAACTTTGAACTATGTACATCCTCTAAGAGAGGTTAGGGTGATTAGGATGTTGACATATGGTGTGATATCAATGTTGTGGAGACTTGGAGACTCAAGATCATGGGGCCATAGAGCCATTAAGTTGATATTTCCCCCATAATACTCTGAGTTAATAAGATTATACTGATCCCCAATATATTAGAGCTAAGATACATGGGGTGATTAGATTACAGGACCATGGGGCTGTTACACTTTGATTTGACCTTTTAGGTTTTTGGTTCATGATATTTCACCATGTGTCATGATATAGGGGCTTTGAGTTTAAATTTTTTTGTGAACCCAAAATTTTCCTTGTTAAACATGGTTTTCCCACATGTATAGCCTATAATAACTCTATTTTTGATAAGTTGTCATTTTCTAAAACAATGGTGCATTCTGAGTAACATGACATTTCCATTTGTCAATATATCAAAGCTTGAAAACTTTAGACCACTTAGGATTTTTAGGAATGCCAAAGGGATCGAATGAACATGATCTTATCATTTGTCTTGATCTTAGAGCTCTAAAATATTTGTGTAATGTAATCAAGGTACTGCTTAATCTTGGATAAATTTTAAGTATTTGAAAATTATCTTGAAAACATGTGAAAATCATAGAGACACTAACTAGTGACACATTAAATTTGTTAGTCAATAAAAACCATAGAGTTAATTTCCAAGAAAAAATATAAAAATAAAAGGTTTAAAATGACTAATAATTAATGCACAAGCTTTTATTTTCATAATTTTGGAATTATAAAAATTTAGACTTTGAGGACAACATTAGTTTTATGCATATTAAATTTGATATCATGAAACTATAAGGTCCATAGGAACTTGAACTAGAATATTCAAACAATAATGGGTTCCTATTTGGATTTTAAAAATGGGGTGTGTGCATGTTAGGGCACAAAAAATTATGACTCAATGGGGAAATACTCTTAAGCATTTGAGAACCCATAATTTTAGTAATGTATCATAACAAAAATTCATATCCAAATAGAAAATAATGTGTAAACCAATCCATCAAAAAAGACTCCTTCCCTGTGCAACATTCTAAACCTTTTCATTCTAGGGATCTATGTGTGTGATTTTGTGAAATTTATTTTCCCCTTGTTATGATATTTAACAAAGTCCTAGATACACAATATAATTTTCATTTTGAATTCAAATTTTATATCCAAATAATAAGGGAAGATTGGGCATTTCTCTACTTCTAGCTAGGTGTACATAGCTCTGACTAAAATACATTTTATCTCACTCTAATATTTTTTCTACTACCATATAGGTGTCTACATCCCTAGTAGATATTACTTGAATCTCCCATATTATATAACTTTTCATAATTATTTTTTTGGTAGCATGGATAAAAGGGTTGGGAATCACCATTGGTTAGGTGTATATATAAAAACACTTATTTTAATCAATATGCACATGCTAGTGTGAATCCATTTATATATTTCTTACCTCCCATCAAAGTATTAAACATGCCATAATGAATTAATATTCACAAATGGAAAATTTTTATAAACTTTGCATGAGTATATCAGATTGAATTCCAAAAGTCTAGCAAACTCACTCATTCCAAGTAGAACTTAATTCAGTCATAACACATACCTTAATACTATAAACTTAAGCATTACTAGAAAAAATATTGGTGAATATCAATTATCTTCCTTTTATATTATCCCCTTTTTTTCATGTCTTTTATAATTACAACATATAAAATTAGTTGGTTTGTTCTAAAATTTTAAGAAAACTAATATATAAAATACAACAACAAATCGACCCAAAGTAAATGTAAAAAATAGGAAAACTAATCTAAGAACACATGAAAGATTAACCTATAAAGTAAGAAATTTATTATATAAAGAAATAAATATAACATATTCCTATGTTTATATCTTCACTTATAGTCATTCATAAGCATCTCTAGTTGGAGCAACCATGAAATAATGTTTCAAAAACTATCCATTAACTAGAAAAGTGAGGTCATTACCTTGAAGGTCCTTCAAGCAAAATAAATTATTACCTAGAATTTTAGATATTTGATATGGACCAATCCATAAAGGAGTGAATTTATAATATTATACTTTCTTCTTGTGTGCCTTATCCCATAAATTTAATAAGTTTGAAATCTTGAAAGTCTTAATTTTATACCTTTTTTGAAACCATAGTTTGTTAATGTTTTGGTGTTGATTCTATTTAATGCTTAAATTTGTTCATCATACATTTGAAATATATTAAGTAGTCTAGACTCGATTATTTCATTTTCCCTTATGTAATTTTGCATAAATTGGTACATTGAGATTTTGAAAGTGATAGAGAAAACTAGTTGATGTCCATATAATAGAAGCAAAGGTGAAGCCTTTAGGGATTGCTTGTGTCTTTGTTTGTCTACCAATAGTAAATACTTCAGTATAAAGTTCCATTCTCTTGGTTTTTATTATGCTTAATTCTTGATGAAATCTATTGTATTATTTTTGGTAGATTTATCCACTCCATTCCCTTGTGGATATTAATTTGAAGATAATTTAATGTTAATTTGGTAGTTATGTGTCCATTCAATAAATTCAATAGATTGGAAAGCTAGACCATTATCACAAAATAAATAAATTTAAATGCCAAACCTTATCAGTATGTTCTCTTATATAAATTTGATAAATTTATTACTCTAGATTTTTTATTGGCCAAAATTTTTGTCCATCTAGTGCAATCGTCCTTAGCTATTAGGAAACATTTGTGTCCTACCAAATACTTTTACTTTATCACCCCAATGAAGTTAAGACCCCATTGGATAAAAGGTCATCCATTAATGACTAGTTATAGAGGCATGAAAACATTAAATTTTATTCTTTCAAACACTTGGGATTCATGTCAAGTCTTGACATGGTTGTGGGCATCTATGAAAATCATACACCAGTATTATCCCATCCTCAAAATGTATGAGTTTTTGTGTTTCCTAAGGGATGTCCACTACCTATCTTCTAATGTAGATTGTCTTGAATGCATATAACTTGGTTTTTGTGAAACATACCTCAAGTATATGCCTTCATAGTTATTTTGGTATAGGGATGCTTTCTTTATCATATAGTGAGATGGTTTGATCTTAAGGGCTCATCTATTCTCTCTATTTAACTTAGAGGACATATACCTATGAGTTAATAGTGGATGATAGGGTAATACCATTCCCCACATCTACTTGAGTCTCATTGATTTGTTTAATATAAATATGTGGATCAGTCTTAGTCATAATTTGGATGATTTCTTGGCTTCTCACCATCTTGGCTAGTTTGATCTCAAGATCAAAATCCTATAATTTTGCCATCCATTTACCTCATATGTCACCCAATTTGTTATGATTGAGTGTGAGCTTGAAAGATAGTTTAAGAATGATAGCATACATCGTATTCCTTAGAACATAATGCATTAATTTCTTCATAACATTAATCAATGCATACACACACACACACACACACACACACACACACACACACACACACACACACACACACACACACACACACACACACACACACACACACACACACACACACACACACACACACACACACACACACACACACACACACACACACACACACACACACACACACACACACACACACACACACATATATATCACAAAATATTTAAAATTTGCATATTTCAATATTGTGTTCATGAAGGAATTTTTATTTTCATTTTCATCTATCTTTTGTATGAGTATAGAAGTTATAGTGTGATTTGAGACAAACGAAAAAAGGTAGAAGTCCTTAGTGAAATTTGGGCTAATTATAACTAGAGCTTGAAAAATGGTGGTTTTTATGTCCTAAAATAATTTATTGGATTTTTTTATCCATTGTATTCTATCATATTGCTTCAACATGGCATTCAATGGATTAACAATATTTATGAATCTCAAAATGAATTTTCCAACAATTTTTATCTTTATAATGAAATACTTCAATATATCTTGATGTTAGGAGGTGTCATGTTGGGAATGGCTTGTATTCATTTCAAGTCAATAGAGATCTCATCCTTAAAGATGATATGGCCAAAAAAAATTCCTTTAATAACTCTAAATATGCTCTTTTGGATTGAGTGATACTATATATATTATACGCCTATTGTAGATGGCCTGCATGATCATATCTATATTTGAGATTAAAATTAGGTTATCCATATAAATGATGATGAATTTTATAAGGATTCCTTGAAATAAAAATTTGAAAGCTCATTGGAAAGTTAATACTACATTTATTAGGCCAAAATGCATCCTTTTATATGAAAAAGTTCCTCACTTTGGGGTGAAGTAAGTATTCATTCTATCTTGTGCTTATACTATAATTTGATTATATACTAAGAATCCATCTAAAAAGGAAACCATCTCTGATAAACTAACTATTTGAATTACCTCATCCAAAGAGGGAAGAGGATAGATGCTTCATTCAAATTTATAAAGTCAACATAGAGCTTGATCTCTCCATTCTTCTTCCTAAATGGCACCAATTTGGATGCCTATGTGGAATGCCTAATTATAAATAAAATATTTTAATCCAAAAACTTTTATACTTCTATCTAGATGATATTTCTATAATTGGATTTATTGGCCTCTATCTCTGCCTGAAGGTCTTAGTCTCTAGCTTTAGTGGGATGGTATGCATGATGAACCTAGGTTTAAAGACCTTCATATATTCATAAATATAAGTGAGAATGAATTTTTATTCTTTTATCAAGCCCCAAAAATTTTATTTATCACTTTTAGTGTAATTGAGGAAAATTTTTACATACTATCGATGTTGGCCAATGCCTATATTATTCTTAACAAAATCATTATCAATCACTTTAAGATACTTTTTAGTTTGAACTTATGGGTCCACATTGAAATATCACTCTAGTGAAACAATACCCATAGGGATGAAGTTATATTTTAGGTATAAGACACCATCTTCTCCTAGATATTCAATATGCATGGGTTCAACATCTTTTTTGTATATTACCTAGGATTCAAAGGCTTCAAAGCTATTCATAAATTATATGATTTATTTATCACCCTCAAATACCTAGAAGTTATCCACATTGTCAGGGAAAAATGGATAAGGAACCATATCCATACATAATTTACACATTTTGGATTTTTGGAATAATTCTAGATCAGTATATGAAGCTGATAGTGCATCTACCATCTAGTTTCTTTTCCTTGGGATGACCTTGATGTTGAATTCTTTAAAGGATTTGATAAAATCCCATGTTTAATGTTTGTACATTTTCAAGTTCATGATTTTACATTGATATTCCTTTGTAATCATGTTAAAAAATAGTTTGGAATCATCAAATATTTGCATCTACTTGATGTTATACCTTAGTGCAAACTACATATTGGAGATTGGAGATTTTTACTCAACTTGATTATTAGTGCAAGGGAATTAAAACCTATAGGTAACTATATACTACTTAAAATTTGGGTTGATCAAAATTTGATAACTCCTAAACCTTTATTTGACCTAACTTCATCAAAATAGAGAGTCTATAACTAGGAAGGACATTTAAATTCTTGTCCATGAAGTTATTACTTGGTAGTGAACATATAAACACATGTGAGGCTAAAAAATTAACCTTTAAATTTTTAGAATTCAACTCTATGATTAGGTAATTCATCTTTGGTTCTTGGTATACTCATATTTGGTTAACTACCCCTTTCCAAGGTATCTGCATGTGTGAGAAATTAATGGTCATGTACCCATTTAGTGTCTTTAACCAGTCATAACTCAGTAACAAGACACAATATTCTAGAATGTCCATGAATACAATATCTATGTATTATTTTACATGTGGATTTTATACAAGCTAGATGTGTACATTCCTAAATTCTACAACACATGGGATATAAGACTTGTCAAACTATAAGATCACTCTTTTTGACTTATTTGGTATCAAACCCAATTTATTGTATTAACTATACGCATCGCATTAGTTGAGGCACCTAAGTCAACCAAATAATTATTAACATTAATTTTAAAAAAATTTATGGCTAACAAAAAATATGATACCTTGGGATTATCCTTATAAACAACCATGTTTTCATGTTCATATTTTGATTTATCCATATATGATATCCTAGTCAAGGCTTTGAGTAGTATCTCTCTTTATTCAATGTTCTGGGCTAGCTCATGAAGAATAATATTATTATTGATATTTTACATGTCTTTAAAAATATTTCAACCTCCTCTACTCTATCTCTCTACACTTTACAACTGATCATTCCATTTTCAAGGAGGAAGATTATTATTAACTTAGGATTTGGAGGAGAAGTAGCATTATTGTTTGAGAGAATGGAAGTAGTAACATGTTCTTTATTTCTAAAATTATAATTGTTCTTTTGTAAATATTGGAGGTATGGACCTCATATATATTATCCTCATATTCATTCTCATCCTCCACTGGGAATAGGAAGTCATATGTCTCAAAGGCCATGGTTGTGTTGGGAGGACCTATAATAGTAAAATAAGATGGATCTATATGATTTTCAAAACCTTCGTGGCTATCCATTTACTTCTAAAATATCTCAAAGGTAGTGTAAAAATATATGCAATATAATTCACCATGTTGTGTTATGTTATAGACTCAACACCAATTGGTAGGGATACTTCAGGATGTTTATATTTGGCATCTTGTTTGGTGGTTTAAGCTCTGTATTATTTCTATGTAGATTGAAAGTCATATTTTACTTATAAAATTTGAAGACATGTTTTGAATATTATTTCATGGTATTTCCCATTCACTTCCACATGCTCAAGAATTCTTTTCTTAATTTTTTCACCATTCATTGGATAATATTAATTTCTACTTTTACAGAATCGACAACAATACCCTCTATAGTAGTACTATTGAATGGTATCAAAGATTGGTTGAGATTTTATTGGTTGGATGTAGACATATTTTTACTTAGGATGATGATAAGGTGATGGTTAGGTGTATCATGGGTTAAATAAAAATAGGTATACACCTAGTTCTGATTCTAATCCACAACATTTTGATTATCATTTGAAATTGGGTTGAGGGATAAAAAATTAGGACCAGTATGAAGTGGGGATAGACTTTATGATTGGGGATTAAATTATATATCAATGTTGATATATTTAACATATATTAGCTAAAATGAGGTAATGTTAGGTTATCTACATAGAAAAAAAATAGTCATAGGGTCTATATCATTCTTGTACATTTCTATGTCTAATGCATTAATGGGTTTATCAGAAGCTTCAATTTGGTTGTACATTTTTTTGGAAATTGCATTAAAGGCTTGACTTTGTTCATTGTATCCTATCTTCATTATTTAAAAGTTTTGGCATACAACACTTGGGATAATGACTAATTTAAAATATACCCAAAAAATGTTTTGACATTGATTCCAAGAAGTAATTATACCTTTTAGGACATTAAGGAACTAGTTATAGGTATCATCTTGAAATGTAAATGGAAATAGTTTGCATGCCACATCCTTATGAACTACATTAAGTATTACCAAATTAATATTAAAATACTTTATATATTATTTATTATTCATACATATTGAGGGAGAAAATGAAGGAATATAATGTTTTTAGTTTCAATGTAGATTGTATGCATCTCTGGGGATGGTAATAACATAATGAGTTAGCCAAATTTGGGACATCAAGCATAGAGGAAGATAGGGTCATTTTTTTGAGTAATATTAATATTCCATGGGTCTTATTAAGACACAATTATCTAAACTTTTATTTATATTTCTAAATTTGGGTATAATAGGTTAGTATCTTAGATATGGACCTTGTTAATCTTTTAGGTAAATCTAGTGTAACCCTTTCAAAAGAAGTGGAGGTTTAGGCCCTCTTTATGGTGATAGAAAAATTATTATTGATGTGGGTTTTATACACATTAGTTATAAACTATGAGTTAGATTCTAACACTTTAGGATAAGTGAATAAATATTCTACAAAATGCATGAGTTGTAGGGTATTAGGTTTTGTAAACAATTTCTTAGTGGAATAATGGTGAGTACAGTAGTTGTTTAAATTAGATTGTTTAGATATGATATGAATGTATATATAATTTATATGGGATGATTGATAATATATCTAACCTAAGGTGGGCCTAATCAAAACAAAGTCAAAAAGGAAAGAAAGGTAAGGTAGGAAATAAGGTATTTGGATAAAACAAGATGAAACCTTTCAAACATTGCTCTTTCACTAAAGGACAAACAAGAAATTAGGAACCAATATTTGCTATAAGATACTATAAGTACAATAAAAAAATGTTAAGATTCCAAGGGAACCAAAATATAATGAAATTTATCATATATAATCAAAGGTTGTTACATTTTTGAGATTCAAATTGCACATCTACAAAGGGAGATTATGATTATTATGAAAAAGAGTTAAAATTATTGATAACATAAGATGAATAACTATATCAAAATAATAATCATGAAAAAAAATACTAAGATACTAGAATGATGAAACTTTTTACAATATTCACAAGTTTGGAGAAGAACAAGATTTGTAGATCAAGATGAATTGCATAACAATCCTTAGAATTTCCTATTACTCTTAATATTTAAAATTCTTTTCCCTTTGGGATTGGGAGGATAGAAATATATATAGTCTTAGCGAGGAAATTTATCATTATCTAAGTAAAGTCTAAATTTACTTCACCAATAATATAGTTGGGTGTCAAGTCATGTAGAGTGTATTCAATAGAAAATATATCATTTCTATAAATCAATCATAACTTAGAGAAGATATATCATACTATACACTTCTGATTAAAGATACATTAGATAATCAAGAACATGACTAATATGGGGATATGTTAGACCTGATTATGAGATATCTTATCATAATACACAATGCTATGAAGGGTTCTAAAGCTCCATTAAAGCACAATCATGCAATAAACCTAAGGGAGTCCTATGTTTTCATGTATCTTACTAAACTAATAACAAGTAAAATATAATATACTACTCACCAAAGCTTGTATCACAAAGTGGGGGTTAGAAGAAATAAAATTAAACATTCATAAGAGACATATACTCACCTAGTGCATTAAAGAGAATTACGAATGCATATCTATCTACTCTTACAAAATAAGAACAAAGTTAAGAATATTTACCTTTGAAGACAAACCCACCGACCCTCAATCTCTCCCTTGGCCAAGGTGCTTCATAAGAGGTTGTTATGGTATGTAAGGATGACAAGGATAAACCAGATTTAGGCTAAAAAACCTATAAATGCATCTAAAACACTTCTCCATAAGATAATATCCATATCTCTAAGTAAAGTATAAAACCCTAAGCTTGTTCCTCAAGTAGAATGGTGGATAAGAAAATGCAAAATAGCTCTTACTTCTTATTTTGTTTTCTAAATAATGGTAAAATGAGCTTGTATATATAATAAAATTTAACCCTAATACCTTCCAAAAGTTTTTGTTGACAGGCTCAACCCAATTGACCTAACATAGTAATAGACAAGAATTCACTAGGTCATAGCCTAGGTCAACCAAGAGATGACCTAGACCCTAACTGAATTTCACCCAAAATTTTACAAGGTTGAACCATTCAACCTACTATAGTGAATAGTCAAAGGTGGATTAAGGCTAGGAAAATGCGGACAAAATCTAAGAAATTATTGAAGAGTGTGCAATCAAGAAGAACAAGATTAGGGATAAGCTTTTTAGAAGATAAGTATGTAGATAACAAGTGGTAAAATAGATAATAATCCTATGAAGCACCAATGGTTTATGCACCCCTTTCTTGGTGCACCCCTTAAGGAATACACTCAAAGATATTGAGACTTGATGAGTTCTTGAATGATAAAGAACGTCACTAATTGATAAAAGTTTAAAAATATTATGTGTATAAATATGCCCCACTTGAATCTCATCACATGTCACATGAGTGCAACACAAGATGGTGGTTTGAGAATATAACATGATGACACATAATGTTGATGCTAAGTAGAATGTAGTAATGATCAAATAAGATAAATGAAAGGAAAAAATTGAAAAGCACATACCTTGACTTACCTTAGTTTTCTAGATAAATAAGGAGACTATAAGAGAGGTGAAGGCATCCAATGTGAATAACATTAGGTGAACCTATAGAGATTAGTGCAAAAAAATAGCCAAAAATCAAAAAAATTGGAATATAGGCATATAGTAGTGAAATGATTCTCTATGACATCATGATTCCAAAGCATTTTACGGTTCAAAAAATGGATGAGTAGAAATAAAGATATAAGAAAAATAAGGAATCTAATAGAAAATATTTGAAAGATAAGGAATTGTGAACATTAAGTTTAAATAGGGTGGAAGGGAAACCATTTGTTATTTTTTACTTATGGGTGAGAGAAAAAGAGATATAAGAGACCAAATTATTGATGATGGTGAGGAGACAATGGTTGAGATGAGAGGGACTCCCAGTAGTGGCAACAAGTGTAGCATAGGTAGGAAACTGAGAATCTCAAACTTCTTTTTGAACATTTTATTAAAATTAAGTGCTTTTTAGAAATTTGTAATTTAGAAAAATTATAAAAACCAAAATAAACCCAAAAAATTGATAAGGGTATTATAAAATAGAAATTGAAATGGGTTTAAAGGGATCAAAATAATAATTACTGGAAGGCATTTATTATTGGTAATGAAAGGGATCAGAGGCAAAAATAACTAGGTCGACCTAGTAGGCTGAAAATTTGTTAAATTTACACTATTGAATTAGTATTTATTTGTCGAATTAGTTTTTTTTACAAAATTTTGACTTAATACATGACTATTGACTTACTATAAAAATCCACTATGATGAATTAGTACTAAGGGGGAAAAAGTAAAAGGTTGAGTTAGTTTTTTAAGTCAACCTGGTCAAAATAAAGAATTTTTTGTCAACCTAATGCTTGACTAAGTAATCAAAATAGTATGTAAATGCATGAAATAAGATGAAAGAGTGATAGAAAGGCCCAAAATGGCTGACTAAGGACTAAAAGGTATTTATAGGTTATAAATAGGTCAATTTGACAAAAAAATGAATAAATGAAAGGAAATTAGGCTTGTTTTTGTTAAAATTTGCAAAGAATGTATTTTGATTATAAATGACACAGATGATCTAATACATCTTTTATTATTTTATGGTTGTATGGTCATCCAAGACTTTGGTGCTTCATGGATGTGGCATGGATCCCAAATCTCTTAGAGTGATTGTCAGCTGAGGATTATTCAAGATTGGCTATATTAGGTCTAAAAGGGATTTAGAGATGTAGAGGGTCCCATTGAGTTGAAATCTAATAGTCATGTTCCTGGAAGCTTAGGAATGATTGAAAAATAAATTTAAGTGGGAGGTGTATGGGGATACCATTAAGGTGGGTATCAACCTAGAGTAAATCCATATTATACTTGGAATATCAATAGGTGGTATGCCCATGGTCATTGGAGTACTAGATGAATAGGTGGAGAGGATAACCTTAGCCATATGGGTGATAGGATCAAAGAGGATATATCATGAAGTGAGAGTTATCCTTCTTGACATTTATCCATCTTAGATTATAGATATCTAAAAGGTGATTATATGACTTGTGATAGCAAGGGTATTGTGTCATAAGTTAAATGGTAAGGTACCATTGTATGTGATAACCTTGTGCTAGACTATATTAAAGCATGGTGTAATATATGATTTAGGCTCTATCATCTAGCTACAACTTATGCATGAAATATATGGGATGTTTTTGAGAGGTAAAAAGTTTATGGGACCTATTATATTGCTAATTTTATGGATATATAAGAGGTTCCCTATGTATCAGCCAACTAGGTTACCCCGTGTGGTTGATGATCTATTGCCTCAGGTATAGAGTTGGTGATATGACTAGGTAGTGTAGTCTATGACCAATCAATTAGTGATAAAAATAGTAAATCAAGTAGAAATTGTGTGGAGGCCTTATGGTCACATTGTTATGGTATGGCTAAGCTAGGAGATAGTGGCACCAATATTAACATAGACATAGATTACATGCCACTATACCTAATGGATAGAGCCACATTTGGTGGCATGTATATCAGGATAGATGGGACTCCCTCACCTAGAACACCTATAATTGTGCCAAAATTTTATTCTAAGAATGTGAGATAGCTGAGGGGGAGAGGAAGATTAGGGCCACCCATTGTAAGGCCAACAATCAGACCACAGTGTGAGAGACCATAGACTGGTCAAGCATAATAAGTAGTAGATAGAGAGGAGATGGATGCAGATGTAGGAGTTCCAGATGTAACACCACTATCACAATATTAGGAGGAGAAATAATTACCTTAGTCACACCAATGATGGAGACACCAGTAATGGGAGAGATCAGAGATATTAGCCATCCTAGATGACCCATTAGGAAGGCTAGGATAGAGTTGGGTGATAGAGGTACCACTCAGGTATAGCTTGGGATGGGAACAAGTGGTGACCCTAAGATTATATCTTGGGAGGTGACCTATAGAGGAGGTACTCAGAGGACACATTGATGGGGAGACCATTCTTAGAAATCATGCAGATAGAGAGATGGTATTAGGTGACAAATAGATACATAATGATAGATGATCTAAATTATTTGAGATAGATTAGAGGTAGATAAATTTTGAGATATATCAATGGTCTAATATCTATATGGTGTGTTTTTTTATATCCTATGTAGGAGGATACTATATGGGGATCATAAGTGATGGGATCACTCCATAAGATCTTTGATGAGGCATTGATGTCATATGACATGACAACACTAGAGGATCCCATGATAGTGTCTTCCCTAGGGATCCTATTAAAACTACCAAGAGAGGTGGTGAGGTGAGTATGTGAATTTAGATAGGATCCATAACCACTAATAATGGTGGGAGTGGGAGAAGCATAGTCATAATAGGCCTTTTCTTAGGAGACAGTCACACACATGGCTACCATGACCTAGTTGGCATAGGTACATGCCCAACTAGTGTAGGTATAGGCCCAAGTGACCAACCTACAGGGACATGTGATAGGTCTGAGATCTCAAAATACCTCTTTACAATTTACTATTAGAGCGGATAGTCTGAGGCATCTATAGGTAGTGTGGGTAGGCCATGAGATAGATAGGATATATCCCGACCTTAGAGTGGGATTATGTATATCATAATATATATATATATATATATATATATATATACATCATCCCACTCTAAGGTTGGGATATATCCTATCTATCTCATGGCCTACCCACACTACCTATAGATGCCTCTCTCTCTCTCTCTCTCTCTCTCTCTCTATATATATATATATATATATATATATAATATTTATATATACACACACACATACATACGTGTGTGTGTGTGTATTTCTCATTTTAGAAGTTAGATGTTGATTTTATGTCTTTGTATTATGGTTGTGGTTATGGATGCTTGGATATATTTTTCTAGCACATGTATTTAGTTATTATTATATATGTTATAGGAAATATTTGAGTTGTGGTTTCTTTTCTAGCATTATGTAGGACACATGCATGGTTAAAAATAAATAGGCAAAAAAGACTTGGTAAAATATAATCAATCAATAAAAAATTTATTACACACTATTTCAAGTTGGGAAATGTGTAATAACAAAAAAAAATTACTTATTATAAAGAACCAAAGGTTGGTAAACAAGATGGTAATTTTTTTTAAACCAAGAGAAAAATCGGAACCAAATTAAAATGAGTAAGATCACACTAAATCACATTGGGAAGTATGAAAATAATGTAATACATTGTATAGAATGTGAAAGAATAAATGGTATAAAAATAAATCAATTAAATTATTTAATCATTCTAAATCATGTTGGTAAGTATAAGAGAAAAACAAATTTTGGAAAAAAAATTCTTAAATTTATCACACTAATTCAAGTTAGGAAGTGTGAAAATTCAATAAATGGTTGGATTCTTACATGCAATTATAAAACAAGAAGATACAAGTGAAGGAGTAATGAATTAAGATTAAAAAAAATTAAATAGAGATGGGAAGCATGTCCATGATGTGTAACTTCATAATCAATCACATCTTATCTCATATTTGACACATGTAATTTTTTTGTGATTTGGATTATTGGAAACTTTTGTGAGGAAGGCTAGGTTCTATCCTTGGTGTTACACTAAAACTCACAAAGGGAACACCAATGAGGTGGAATAATTAGAATATATAGTAATAAGGGAAAGTAGGTAATATGAATGTGAAATTGTAGTAATTTGTGAGGAAGGCTATGTCTTATCCATGGTCATAAAATGCAACTCAAAAATGGAATCCATTGGGGAGTGATCAATGAATAAAAAATATTTCTCAAGAGGAAATATGAGGAATGTAGGGAGTGAAAAAAAATAAATGTAAAAAGTGTTGTAGAAAATTTTCTATTTATTAGGGCAAGTGCTCATTCAGTTGTCCAAGTTAGTGACTCATTACAACTAGGAAAAAACATGGTATATTCCCATACCACTCAATATTTATCACTTGACTATGCTAGCATTGATTCATATAAGGCACAATCATTATGTACTCACTCAAAACACAATGGAGAAAGAATTGGGGGCCGTATTAGGCTAGTTGTATCATAACATGAGATATTAATTATGTGAATTAGTTAATTTAAATAAGGATTTTGATATATTCATTGGTGTAAGTCTTTTATGGGCTAAGGCTGATGGTCTATAGGCACAAACCCATTTGGGGAACTAGTTTTGGTCATAATGGCACAAGCCTTTATTAAAATAAGTCTCGCATCATATAGGTGCTAAACAGTTCAAAGGGATTCTTTTGGTTTAATTTATCATACTAGGCTTGTGCTTATTATAAAATTTAGTAATGTGTGGCATATTCTTTCTCTATACTTTGGCTATTCCTACAAGATATTTTGACATCATTAATTAACATAGGGATTCCATTAATGGCCTAGACTAGAAGCTTGCAAACAACATTATAACATGCATGAATTGGAATTATAACATTACAACCATTTAATGCTTAAATATAAATTCAAAATATGTATAAATTAGATATAAAACCAATTATAATAATTATCATTACCTTTAATCAATGTTTAATAGAACATAGTTTATAAATATATATAATATATCTTATACTTTTCTAAAGCTACTTAACTACCCAGTGGCTCATAGGTGATCTTTGGTATATATAATGGAGCATTAATGGAATCCATGATATTAATGACATTAATGGTGACCATAATATACAAAACCATTTATTCATAGCTTTAATGCAACTAATTTGAATTTTTTTGCTCACTAGTTTGAGATCATTTTGTAGCACACAAGAGAATCTCTTTACCAAATTAGAGAGCACATGTCAGGTGCCAATATGGAGCCTTTGATTATCATTACATAATCTTGTTCCCTTTATTTTATTTCCACATAATTCCACTCCTATAATATGCCCATAAAGATTTGGGCACCAGTTAACCACCTACCAACTGGCACATGATGTGCATTGATTCTTCCAACTGGTGCCAAGATGCCAAAATATAAATCATTCCAAATGATTGACTCACACCAATGTGTCTATTATGTTGGTGTGGATCCCATAATTTTAAAAATAGGGTCCCAACATTTTACCCTATAGAAATTTGCTATTCCACCCTTAAGCTAGTTTGTCAAATCCTTAAGTGTAGGGAACACAGGTGCACTCTCCCTAAGATTGTCACTAAAGTCATAAAATTCCTTGATAGATATATTGATTTACTTAGTGGTGCTATTTATTTATCTATAGTAATTTTTAAGTGTGAGAACATCAATTTTTTCCAATTCCTTTATGAAATCCTCTAGACTTGTCTTGGCTTTTGTCACTCCTCCATCTAGGCTTATTCCTTGATCATGGGCCTTAGAATATAAGGCATGGAAGAGTGATTATTGTTTCTATTCTTGGTATATAATTTATGTAATTAAGTCATTGATCTCCCTCATTATATTTTCATGATATGACCTAATCATAGAGTATACCTACACCATCAACTTCTCATTTTCTCCTTTCCCTACTTGAGGTGCATGTCTATAGCTAAAACTTGGAGAATCTCAAGAAGATGAAATCAACAACATATATGCCCTCCTATAAAAATTTTAAGAGTTCCTCAACCTCTTTAATATTATCAATAATATCATTTTTTAATATGGTGAAAAAATATTCTTCTTGCATCAAATCTAGTTTCATCCTTGGGAGCATTTGCTCCACTAACACATAGATTTTATCAACATTATAGCGGTTGGATGTATCAACATTGACCAAAAGGGATGGTTAAACTATCTATATCCACTCATATATCTACAATATCTTAAAATTTATGACCTACACTTCATCTCTAGCATCCTTGTATATTTTCCTCGATTTCTTTGCCCTAACATCATTGATGATGTTTCTACACATGACTTATATGACCATCCAGATAAGTGCATTCTTAGACCAAAATAGGTTAATGGTAAGGGGGTTTATTATGAGTGAGTCATTCCCTTCCTCAAGTTCATCTATGCCAAATAGGGCCTTATGAGGTGCCTCAATATTATGCTTATCCATATAGCTATAAAATGTAAATGCAAGCTATTTAAATGTCCTAGTTTTGGTAGCTTTAGGGGGCATAAAGTCAAAAATATATAAATATTCATCCATCCACCCATTATGAACTTTTTATCCAATGCTCAACTCCATTCCTTCTTCTTTGATGAATCTTAGCTTCATTTTCTCTTATTCCTCCTCATTAGCACCATCACTTTCTTCGATGCTCTCCTCTAAGGACTCATCTTCTTGTTTTGAAAGGGGTTTTTCCTTGATCTTTTCCCATTTGTATACTTCTTCTTCCTAGGGATTTTCAACCCTCAACTTTAGGTGTATTCCCTTGGAACCAGCTTTATCTTGTTCCTATTCCTAATGGGGTTCCTCTCTAATCTCCTTTTTATTTTCTAAGAAACTATCATCACCTTCCTTTTCTTTAGGTACCCCTTCAATACTTAGGCATGCCTATTATGTAGCCCCATCTTTTTTTCTATTTAGAGCACTAGGCACCTTCTTGGTTTTATCAATGTTTGGTCCCACACTTATAGGAATTTTTTTTTGTCTTCCTCTCTCTTGGCCATTTCTTTCTCGACCTTCTCTTCCTTGGCCTCAACCTTCTCAATATCTACCTGAGTCATGCCCATTTCCTTACAGGCCTTCTTCTTCTTCTCCAACACTAGCACCATTTCAATTTCTTCCTCACTATGGCCCATTTTCTTCCACAAACTTAATTTATCCTCATCTATTTATGGAAGCTATGTGGTGGGTTATTCTTTAGATGAGGTGTTGGTTGGTTTTTTTTATTTTTCAAGAATGATGGTTGTGCCACTTTGGATAAACTTCTATACATATATGGTACTGGGATCTCCTCCCAATTCTTCTTCTTTCATAATGTTTGTTTTTCTTACTTCTTCTTCCTCCCTTTATTCTTCATTTCCATGCACGAGGGCCTCTTCCACCTCCATTTATGCAAGAGTTATTATAGGGAGTGAAATGGGTCCCTTAGACTTTTTCTTATCTTGATTCTTGATGGAGGAAGTAGTCTCTGGCATAAATGTTATGTACTTATTTAGAGATGTAGGTGTTTCTTGCTCATTGATGGTGATCCTCAACCTGATGTGCTCCTAAATTTCCTTAATTTTTTCTCCTTGCTTCTTTTATGGAGGATTTTGATGCATTTTTGGCATTGGATTTATTTCATAATTGATTTATAGGGGGTGATCATCATATTTTTAAAGGTCTATACCCTTCTTCTATGGTTTCATCTCATAATTCAACATGAAGATGTGCTCACTTATAACTTCCCTCTATACGAGATGGAGGTCCTTTCATTTAGAGTCATCTTACTCATCCTTTGTGGATTTTTATCTTAGGTGTACATATTAGAGACTCAAACTACTCCTTTATCTATCCATAATCTTCACTAGGATATCTAGTTACTACACATGAGGAATCCTCATTAACATTTATATGAAGAAATGTGTGGAAAATGTGTAAGGTAGTTTAAGCTAGCCAGATATGTTCTCATATATGAGTGCCAAGTGTACTATACATAAGTTTTACATGATGGTGAAGGTCATCTTTTTCAACATATGTTGGGGGAGATCTTGTAAAATGCACCATTCAATCTCAAATGCCTCAATGTAATAGCCACACCATCCTAACACTCTAGTCTTATATTTTTATGAGAAGGAGGGTGGAAAGGTGAAGTCCTAGTAATTTAGTACCAAGGAGTCCTTATGCATTGAGAAGACCCAAATATTATCTTTATCACCATTAGGTGCACTAATCTCTTCCATCACTATCAATATTATCATAAACCCCCATCTTAAGGCATATTTTGCCTTGTGACACTCTAGCATTTTCTTCACCATCTCTTCAATAATTAATTTTTTAATATTGAATTGACCCCTTACACCATGTGATGGGTGATGCACATGCAGGTCTTGCTAATTTTTATCCAAAATCTACTAGGGTAAATCTTGAAACTCATGAGGCACATTATTTACCTCATTCTAAGGTATTATATGTATTTTATAGGGAGTGTGAACCCTACCTTGTAGTAACCCAACATTTTTGCAACCTTGTGTCATTATCCATTATCCATTATCTGGTGAATGTCCATCCATGTGCCTATGAGCCCTATGATCTTACTAATGAGGCATGTTAATATCTATGTGTACCTACCTATGAAGTATAATTGATCTTCATGGATATGTGAGAGGAATAATTACACTAATTACTCTATCTTAACAAAACATGGTAGTTCATATAACTAGGTCATGTTGGTGGTCACAAGCCTATCTCAGATGGAGACATAAAAAAATGTCATGCTTACCTCCATATTTTTTTCCATGTCAACTACCTAGTCTTGGTGGAGATCCTATGTGTTACTCGACATGTGATGGTTGTATTCCTTTAACTTAAAAGTGTGCATGAAATATACCCAAGTTTCCCCCATTTTATCCTCAAGGAGAAACTACATCTCTCTATATGAAATCTTTTCACTTTATTTAGGGCCTACAATTGTAATGCTAACACATTCAACTGGCTATGCCTTCTTCATAATAGTTATTTATTATATCATCCATGCCTTTTTGGTGTCATTTTATGCCTAAAATGGACCTAAACTCAGTCATTTCTTTCCCATTTTAAACCATCTACTATTAAAGTATGGTCCATTGATCTTCCCAATGCCATTAATCTTTCTTCATGCTTCATCATAGTCATGGGGTCTATGACTATGACTTCATCTCTTGATCTTTTTTCGTTATTAATGGTAGACTCAGTGTCATCATAGTTTTTCCTACTTGGTTCTCTTATAATTTTTTCTCTACATACCTTCTTTCCAATGTCACATGAAATGTAATTTATTTCTCTTTGTAACCATTTTTTTGGTGGTTATGGATGCTCAAGTTTTCACTTGGTAGTATTTTCTCACTTTAACTTTGGTTCAGCTCTAGTTCTACTCTATGTTTGGGTTCAAATTATCTTAAGGTTTGTAACCTAGTCTAGTGCATCATCTACCTCTTTATATCTAAAATTAAGCTACTACATTAATGGTTAGTGAGTAATGGTGTGGTGGTGTATGTATTTATTAAAATATTCTAAACCCATGAAATCAACAAAAATCTACCACCACATTTACATTTATTCCAGATATTTGTGCCTCCACTATCACATTCATTAAATTCTCTTAATGGTTTATTTAATGAAGTGATAAGTGATTTAAATGATCATTTCCCACCAACTATTGAGTGGATGCCAATTTTCTTGACGATCTCCTTCTTACACTTCATTCACCTTGGTGTGACCTTTTCCCTTCTTATGGTAACCTAGGTGTAGCACTTCATGTGCATGTGAATGAGCCTCCTCAGTTCTATATCCTCTTCCAGTTGTTCTTCCTTTCAATTGAACTTCCATTCTTTGGTTGATTTTTTGTGATTTCATCTCTTTCCTTGGCCTACCCCACCCCATATAAATTCCTGCTCTACTCATCTAGTGATTCATTCTTCATGTTTTTATTGATCTCTTGCACATGAGTAACTTGTGTGCCTCATTTTTATCTCTTGCACAATAGCATATTGTGCACCTCCCTTTGTTGTTTAGTACTCCCAATTTTTTAAATCTTACAACTTAATACACTCATAAACTTAGGTATTTATCCTCAAGTGCCAAAAAATTAATTATGGTCAACTCACTCAATTGAAGGTTTGCATAGAGGCACTAGAAGAGTTCTATTGTAAGATTAAAAATGCCTCACTTTTTTACTTAACATTAAAAATAACACAAAACATAAGGAAATATTTGGCCTATACAAAAATTTATTTTGGTTAGCACAACATAGCCAACTTGTGATTAGGATGATGATGTATGACGTTAAAAGAGACATTATATTATTTGTAAAGCTTCAATCAGTTGCCATTGAAATTCTTGGGGAGTATTTCACCCATCAACATGCATAGTTTTCATGTGCCAATCTCTAATATGTTGTGGATGATGTAAGGATACTTCCACCTAATCTGCATCTTGCTTGGGTGTTTCAGGTACTTGGATTCATAGGGTAATACCAATGCTCCTTTAATTAGTACCTTATGATTGATGTACTTATCATGTGATAAATTCTAGCATTCCTTTTCTATTTTTTGGCTCCATACTACTTAGGTGCATGTCTCATCTAGGTTTTCTAAGTCTTCCAATCATAAATTTAAGGACTCTTTGTCATCTCATGGACCGATATACATAATGCACAATGAGGGCACTAAAAATTCTAGCAATAAAATAGACTATGCCAAACACTAGTTGGAATGGTGTAGCCTTATTTAGGTGCTTATATGTAGTATGGTAGGCCTACAATACTAGTGACACATATTCATCCCAATCCTTATGACCAACATCACATATATTTATAAGACACATTTCTAATATCTTGTTAAACACCTCAACTGTGCCATTAACTTGGGGATGATAAGGTGATATCTTGTGGTGTCCCATCATGTATTCTATCAGTAAGAGGTGCATGGTTTCATTGATGAAGTGTACACCAAATTTTCTAGTTAGGCTAAGAGGGTACCCATAGTGAATAATGATGTTCTCCTAGATTAACCTCACTATGGTGGTGGCTATGTAATATTTGGTTGGCACTACCTTAGCCCAAATGGTGAGATGGTCTATAGATACCAGAATGTATCGTGTGCCTATGCACACCATAATGGGAGTAATTTGACCAAAAAATTTAATGGATTATTTTTCAATGGCTCTTGGGTAATAATGGGGATGAGCAATATCTTATCTTAGTGGTTTTTTTTCATATTCACTGGTAGATGTCCCATGCCTTAGCATAATATTTTGTATCTTAGAATAGATGTGGCCACCAAAATCTTGATTACAACACCTTGAGTACCATAACATCTCTAGTGTAATGGCATCCTACTATCCCCTTGTGTGCCTATTTTAAGATGGATTCCTTTTCATGTTATAAAACATGTTGACATATGACTTTATGTTAACTTTATTTATATAGTTCCCCACCAATGAGCTAAAAGGGGGTGGTAAAAACTATGAGTTGATTCATTTGTTTGGTTGACATAGTTTGGGGTGCAAATTTAGACATGAAAAATGTGGTGATTTCTACCAAGTCTTCAAGGACATTTTGGACTCTATAGAGTTGCATGTCTGTCATATCTTTCTTAATAGGCACAATCACATCACTAGAGTCAATACAAGATAAATGGTCTAGGCCCATGTTTTATTTTCCAAGCTTTACTATGACTAAGAATTAGAATTATTGAAATAGAATTATCCATCTATAAATGTGTCTATGGATAACATGCTTGTTCACTGTATACTTAATTACCTCTTATTCAATGAAAAAATTGAATGGGGTCACCAACAAGCATTACCTAAACTTATGCAAAGCATAGACCATGGAAACTACATCATGATTAGTTATAGTATAGTTTTGGTCTACCTAAAATAGTTTCCTACTTTAAAAATAAATGGGATGATCCATTTTTCCTTCACCTAGTTTCACCAAAATGGTGCTAATAGTAGAGATAGATGCATTGACCTAGATGTGGAATGGAGTCATCCAATCAAGAAATTGTAATATTGACATACTTGGTAGTTTGAGCTTCAATATATCAAATGCATTTTATTGTGTTGTGCTCCAATAAAATGGGTTGTCCTTGTACAAGAGATCTTCTAGTGGAACCATAATCTTTGCATTATTCCTAATGAACTTTATATAGTATTTATAATGGCCAAAAAGGTGTGAGCATATTTTTGCATCGATGGGGTCTAGAGTTGAAGGATGATGACAATATTCATGGGCTAAATGAGCAAACCATATTTATAAATGATGTTCTTGAGCAAGGTGTCAAATGGTGTCATGAAGATGCAATTATTGAGGTTTAAATATATCTACAACTATCAACACCTCTCAAACATGAGTCATAAGTTGTCATAGTGGTCTTTCACTAGTCCATACATAGTCTAATCATCTAAATACACTTGGAGGAACTTGTGAATGAAGTACTTAAATGTGGTGATCACCACTCTAGAGAACATGGTTGGTGCATTATTGAGTCTAAATGGCATCATGTTGTATGCAAAAAACCTCATACTTTCACAAAGTCCATTTTATTCTTATCCTCCTCCTTAATTTGGACTTTATGGTATCCCAAGAACACATAAATGAAAGTGTATATATCATAACCTATAATTCCATCCAAGAATTCATCAATGAACAAAGTTGATAAGGGTTCAGTGACATAAGTAGAATTTAACAATCTATAATCGATGCAAATATAGATGTGCTTGTACTTCTTGATTATAATAATCATGGGGATAATACATTTATATTCTTACATAGGGTAGATGATGCCTATGGCTATCATACTATCAATATCCATTTTAACCTTGGTGAAGAGATTGGGGTTTATTCTGAAGGGGTATTTTTTAATAGGTCTTATACCATCGACTAGCTTTATGCTCATCTTCCCAAGGGATGGGTGGGTACCCTTTATATCTTAGTAATTCTAAGGTAATAAGTATTGGATCTCCTTTATGAGATCTACAATTTGTGTCAACTTCATGTCAGACTAATAAGCATCTAGAGTAGTAATCTTTGGTTCCCCTTCTAAGTTGATGTCTACCTTGGTAGTTTTGAGTGACATGTGGTAGGGATCATTTTTCTCCTAATGTGAACCCTCAACTTAACTAATACCCTCAATTGTTTCTATGTGAATATTAGTAGTGTCTTCTCCATTAGGAGTGTTATTATCCACTTGGCACACTAGTCTCTTTTTTCTATCAAGATCACCCAATTGTGCATCGTGTATGTATCATCATCTTCATCACTTAATTCACTATTGAGCATAGGAGAGCTAGCCCATTTTATTTTAAAATGTCTTTTAGACACTCCTCTAAGATTTTAGTGTCCTCAACCACTACCCTTTAAACCAATTGTATTGTCTCGACTAGTTAAAGTTTTGGTGAAGAAAAGGATAAGGTGTACATGAACCATTCCTTAAGTACATACCAATTGGTTGTCTCATGGCACGTTGTATTAACAACATACCATGCTCATACCCACATATTCAAGGTTTTATAGAAGGTGTGTACCCATAGGTTCCTTGGGTTATTCACATTGTATACAATCCATGTTTATTCACATAAGCTATTAGAGGTACAATAACTAAGGGGGGGGGCTAAACTAGTGATGAAAGCAATTCAATTCCAATTATAAAACTTCAAACTCTTAACCAATCAAAAAAACCATTCATGAATCATATAAACCAATTATTGTTTAAAAAAAAGTAAAATATGTAATTTCAACACACATAACACATTAATTATGTGGGAAAACCTTATGGGGGATAAAAACCACTCTCAAGTCTACAAATAAGTGGACTATAGTCCTATAAGATATTTACAAATAAGAGAATTTAGTGAAGCACCCACTTGTCATATATGTTGAAAACCCACACAACACCTTATAATATCATCACCTCTAGAGATATTATTTCCTTTCAATATGATAGAGAAATAATTAATAATAACTCTCTTCAATCCTTCAATCCTTCACACATAAGCAATGCATCCAAAATAATCTTTTGGATCACTCTACAATTCTTTTTTCCTCATCAATTTTCAACCCTAAACAAACACTATAATAACATCATAAATATGACCTCTAGGTCATACACATATTCCTAATACTAATATACTCTTCCATCCATCCATCAAGAACATTCAAACTTCTCTTTTATTTTCCTTTCACCTCTATAAATCTTCATATTTTTTTATTCTCTTTATAGATCATTCATGATCACCATCTACTTGGTTTGTCATAAGACATAAATTAATACTTAAGTACAATATCACACTTAGAATAGGATAAATTTCACCTACATATGTCATATATATCTTTTATATATCAATATTAAGCAACATCACCTTTCAATTAGGCCTTAAGAAGCACTTATAGGTCTATAGAGACATATTCATCCTTTTAGCACTTCACCGAGAAAAACTAGGAACACAAGACCACTTCAAATCACATAGATCCTCTCCATATTACCTTTAAGACACCCTAAAGTGATTAAACTCATAACTAAAAACATATACATATTCAAAACCTATTAATAATTTTCCTTGTACATGAAAACATCATGAATGAACCAAAAGTCAACTTGTAAGAAATTATTCTTATTGAAGATGGATTAGTCAAACCTCCAAAATAAATACAAATTATCCATAGAGATTATAAAACACTATTAAATGGATAATTCACCTTGAAACATATAAACACCATTAAAAAAAAACTCAAACATCCTTCTTGGGTCACTTGTAGAATAAATTCAAATACTCAATTAACTTTGGACCACAATAAATGCAAATGTATGACCAGTCAAATCTCTAAATAATTTTCTGTTGGATTTCCCTTGAAGTTATCAAAAAAAATTATTTATATATATGATAAAATTAATCCATCATCAAAAATTATTAAAAAAAACATTTCATACTAGTTTTCCTTTGTAAATTCAAATATTTGAATTCTAACGGTCACTTTTTAATGCAAATTTGACTATGGAAACTATTGAAATCTACTTGAGAGACCAAATTTGCACTACCATAAATTTTTATAAACATCATGTCAAGACCTAAAATTTTAAACACATGATATAGGCACAAACATTAACAAACTTATGTGAGCACTTTCTTCTAACACCTTCATATGTGTGAATGTTGACATCATTAATGTGCTTACTCAAGAAGTTCTGTCAATATGACTACGATAACCTAGACCTTCACAAGACTATTCCATTGGATTTGTTTCACTTAAAAAAGTACACAAATCACTCTTAACCCCTTATATTACTCCTCAATCATGCTTAATACATCACCAACACCAATCACCTTACTTAACCAAGAAAACACTACAAGGTCCATACTTGCTCACTAAGGCACACTTTATCATTGAGAACCATGCATATAAATCAAATCATGAACACTCTTTTCCACCTTAGGTAAATAATTTACAACAACTAAATAATATCCCCCTATTTAATTTATGTCAACACTTATAAATGTTTTCAAATCCAACAACAAAGCTTATTCACATACTAGTTTCCCTCTACAAACACTTTCTCCCCCTTTGAGACACTAATAAAGTGGTCTTACCTATTGATCCTGAGGACCAATAAATTTTATCAAAGCCAACATAAATATTTGATCTCCTATCACTATGCATATCATTCCTTACCATGACTACCTCAATCTTACCCATTGATAACACTTTTTTTTACCATGTACTGTTATATGAAGAAGAAAAGAAAAATATGAAGCGAATAAGAGTGATCACACCTTGATAACATAGAAAGTCACTAATCTCCTAAACTTTCTCAATCTATCTAACTAACTTAGAAGACTCTCAAAGGCAAACATCAATTTAAACAGATCAAAAAAAATTTGAATTTGGGATGAGCGGGAAAAGAAATGGGGAGAATTTGGTAGGAGGAACAGATCCTAGGGGTATAGCAGAGGAAGGAGGAAAATGTGGAGAGTCAGGTTTACTAACTGATGCAGACACAAAAAGGCTTTCAGCTAGTTTTGAGTCCTATAATGGGGCCGGAGATTCACCATTGAAAAATGCATTAGAACAATCCATGGAGAAAGTGAAAGATAAATCCGATTATAAAATAGAAAAGAACTCTGAAAGACAGATAGGGGCCCCTGAACAAAGGACATGGTCGTCGTTGTTTGGGAAAAAACCAATAGGGAAATCCCTCTTCCCACTGGTAACATCTAAATCATGTTGGGAGAAAGGTGAGTTTCAAATTTTCATCCCAGACCCTTTATTTGATTTCTCTGTATCATTAATGGATCTCACCCTAGTTGGAAAGTTTCTAGGAGCAAGACCAAATATAGATTCACTCAGGTCTATGATCAGAAATAAATGGGCTATACGCGGAGAAGTAGACATTGCACCAATGGTGAATGGTTTTTTCTCTTTTATCTTTAATTGTAAAGAAGATTTGTATAAGATTCTGAGTGAAGGACCTTGGTCCTTTGGAAAAAGCACTCTTACAATCAAGAAATGGGAACCATAAATGGATTTATTAGACTCATTTTTCTTAACAACCCCTATTTGGGGTAGACTACCTGGGCTTCCATTGGAATTCTGGCATGAGGACATCTTCAATGGAATAGCTAGTTCATTTGGTGAGTTAGTGGCTATGGATAACGCCACGGCTTCAAGAACAAAACTCCAAAGTGCCAGAATCTATGTTAAAGTGGCAGACCTTAACCATCTCCCCAAAAAAGTAGAATTAATCTCTAAGCTTGGTAAGAAAACCGAAGAAATTATTTTCGAAGATCTGCCAAATTATTGTTATGCGTGCAAAAAGCAGGGGCATTGGGCTAAGAATTGCCCCAACAGGGGTAGACCCTTTTCAAGAAATTTTTAGGAAGGGAGAAATATAAAGATTCAACAAAAGAAAATATGGAAGGTAAAAGAAGACTTTCGAAAGATAAGGAAGAATCAAGATGCCTTAGCTGACCAACACATAGATAAGGTTAAAATCTCTGCAACAGAAGAAGAGGGTGACCCTAATTTAGTAGGAACAATAGATCCCCCATTAAAAAAATTTAGTCCCCTGATGGAAGAGAAGGGGAAGGGATTAGAGGACAAAAAATCAGATTTTCTAACAGAAGAAGAGGCTAATTTCCTAAACCAGAACATCCAAAGTATATAAAATCAAGTTTCTAAGGTAAAGGATAATGAAGAATTAGAGGAAGGAGAAGTTTTACCTGAAGGGGGAAACAATATAGAAGAAGGAGAGGGAGATTTGTGTGAAGTTCAGATAAGGGAAAAGCAGGAGGTATCAACGGTTGAAAATAACACTCCTGCGAAAGAGGCCCTAAAGACAGAAGAAATCAAAGAGGTTGGAAAAAACTCTAAAAACCAAAAGATTAAAGGAGAGAAAAAGAACAATACTAATCACATTAAGACAAGAAATGGCGGTGCGAGCATAAATAGTCCCCCAAGGAGTAAAGAAGGAAAAGGATCTGAAAAGCAAGCCAAATTTAAACCGGATGTAGGATCTCCAGATAAACTTGGGAAAAAATATGCAAAGAAGAATAGAGAATTGGAAAGTAAGCACAATATAGCAGATGGAAAGCAAACTACTCTGCAGCAATGTCTCCAAATCAATAAAAATAAATGAGGATTCTTAGTTAGAATATTAGGGGGCTAAATAGCATTTATAAAGTAGATTTAGTTAGGAATTTTGTCATAGAGCAAAAGCCAGACCTCCTTCTGCTTCAAGAAACTAAAATGAGTAAAGAGAAAGCAGAACAGATCAAAGACTTTAAATATTACACCATTAAGGCCAGTAGCTCTGAAGGTGCCTCGGGAGGAACTGTGATATTATGGAAAAAAAATCAATATGCTGATTCTATTTTGATGGAAAGTAAAAAAATTTTGGCTATCAATTTAACTAAGTTTGACCAAAAGGAAAGATGGTATGTTGTAAATATCTACGCTCCCAATGCCAGGAACGAAAGGAAGAAGGTATGGGAAACTCTCTCAAAACTCAGAAGCAAAGATTACTGTGGGCGATGGATTATAATGGAAGACTTTAATGTTCCTCTCTATGATTATGAGAAAATGGGTGGTAACACTATTCAAATGGAAGGGAGATTTGATCTCATGGAGTTTATAAGTAAAGAAGGTTTAATGGATGTGGAGCTGCAAGGAATTTAGTATACCTAGAGCAATAAGAGACTGGACAAGGAGTGTATACAAGCCAAGCTTGATAGGGCTCTCATTTCCCCAGACTGGATAAAAGACTATACTTGTAAGCTGGATGCATGCCACAGAATAGGCTCAGATCATTTCCCTCTTATTCTCACAGCGGTCAAATTGAATCAAAAAAAGAATCACCCATTCAGATTTGAAAAGATGTGGTTGCAGCATCCACAGTTCGAAAGCAAAATAAAGGAGTGGTGGAATATTCCTATTGAGGGAACAACACTCTTTAGAGTTGCCTCCAAACTCAAAAATGTTAAAAAGGAAGTTAAGAAATGGAATAAGGACTGCTTTGGAAATATTTTTGAGAAAAAGAAGACCATCAAGGAGAATATCAGTAGAATTCAGGAAAAAATCTAGCAAACTGGATATACCTCAGAATCCCATAGAGAAGAAAGTGAACAATTGGTACAATATCAAGACATTATAAAAAAGGAAGAAACCTTTTGGAGACAAAGATCAAGGGTGCAATGGTTGAAATAAGGAGATAAAAATACTAAGTTTTTCCATCTCTCCACTTTGAAACACAGAGTGAAAACACATATTCATCATTTGATAAAAGGAGATCAGAAGATAACAGAGGAAAAGGAAATAAAGGAGGAATTGATCTCATTTTTCTCTTCCCTGATGAAGGCTGATAGAAACATTAACTTGAAAAGCCAGGCTGATATCCTACGAGTGATTCCTCCATTGATCTTGAAGGAGCAGAATAATATGTTATGTTCTATACCTAAGGAGGAGGAAATCTTCAAAGCTGTTAGATCTTTAGGAGGAGAAAAAGCACCTGGACCAGATGGTTTCCCCATGTTTTTTTTTCAAAAGCTCTGGAAACTTATAGGTAAGGATGTCAACAATGTGGTGAAGGAGTTCTTTGGAGCAAAACAGATGTTGAAGGAAGTTAATGCCACTTTTCTGTGCCTTATTCCAAAGAAGGCTGGAGCGGAATGCCCTGATCAGTTCAGACCGATTAGTTTGTGCAACTCTTTCTATAAGATAATTTCCAAAGTTCTAACGACCAGACTAATTCAAGTGATCCCTTCATTAATAGCTGATCAGCAAAATGGATTCATTCTAGGCAGACAAATCCTCAACTCAGTTATAATGGTGCATGAGAATATTCATTCACTATTCAGCTCTAACATAGAGGGGTTCCTAATGAAAGTGGATATAGCTAAAGCATATGATAGGGTGGATTGGCTATTCCTTTCAAAAATCCTTATTTCCTTTGGCTTTGAACAAAGAGTGGTTGATATAATCAAGCAGCTGATAACTACTACTTCTATAGCTGTGTTGGTAAATGTGAGTTCGTCTCATTTTTTCAATCCGTCTAGGGGATTAAGACAGGGGGACCCTATCTCCCCTATTCTATTTATTATCATGGCCGATAGTATGGGGCGATACCTTGGGGACTTAGTTTGTAGAGGATTATTTAAATGTCTGAAACCCTCTTCGCATCCTTTAATATGCTCTGATGGTCAATTTGTGGATGATATTATTTTCATGGGACAGTCTGAAGTCACATAAGCTAAAACTCTAAAGGAAGCTATAAATATGTATTCCTCTACCTCTGGATAGCTAATTAACTGGAACAAAAGCATGGTATTCTTTACCAATACCCCAGTTTATAGACAGAACAAAATAGCAAGAATCCTAAAATGCTCCATAGGTTCTTTTCCTTCCACTTACCTTGGTCTCCCTTTAGGGACGAAAGCTCATGAAGCTTTTTGGGAAGGACTTATTAACAAATTTAGTAAGAAATTGGCAGGATGGAAAGGTAGTCTTCTAAGCCAAGGTGGAAAGCTCACACTCCTCAAATCAAGTCTTCAAAGCATACCTACGTATGCTTTGAGTCTTTTCAAAATCCCCACTAAATTTGCTGAAGCTATAGAAAAAATACAGAGAAACTTTCTTTGGTTAGGTACTGAGGAGAAAAGGAGAATGCCTCTTATAGCATGGGATAACATTTGCAAACCTGTCAGGGATGGTGGACTTGGTATAAGGAAAATTAGAAGTATGAACACAACCCTCTTAGCTAAATAGGGGTGGAGGGTTTATCAAGAAAATAAAGAATGGAGTAAAATTTGGAAGCATAAGTACTTATTCAAGGCAAAGTCACTCCCTGAATTCTTTACCACACCAGACATTTCTCATCCTTCTGCCATATGGGGGGTAGTCTAGGGAAAAAAACATGTTTTAAAAGAAGGAAGTTCATGGAAAGTTGGCAATGGTAAAAAGGTGAAGTTCTGGGAAGATATTTTGTTAAGAGGAAAACTGTTACAGGAAGAAATCCAAGATAAAGATGTGATAGATAGATGCAAGCAAAGAGTGGGAATAACGGCTAATCAATATTGGCAGAACAACTCTTGGGTAAACCTCACTGACTATGATCAAGATCTTAAGGATATTCAATTATCCCTAAATGCTATATCTCTATATCCTAACCAAGAAGATAGAATTGTTTGGCACAATGAGCCAAGTGGACAGTTTAAAGTTTCATCCATTTTCTCCTCTAAGGGAAATGGTAGCAAACCGTTATAGATGAGAGCCTGGATTAAGGGGCTCATCCCTAAAATCAAATTCTTTTTCTGGACCCTTCTCCAAAACAAAATATTGACTCTGGATAATTTACAAAAACACGGAATTAATATTGTAAATAGGTGTATTCTTTGTAAAAAAGACCTTAAAGATAGAGATCATCTGTTCGTGAATTGTTCCTTCACTCAGCTTGTTTGGGAGGAGATTCTCAATTTGTGGGGCATTACATGGATTCACCACAAAAATGTGGAATTATCTCTCAAAAGCTGGTATTGCCCTTCAAAGTAGCTCGAAGTCCTTTTTTTATGGAAAATAACTCTTCCCCATATTTGGTGGGGAATATGGAAGGAAAGAAATAACTGAATCTTTAGAAATAAAGAACTTCCTAGATGGGTGGTAGGACAGAACATCATTAGAGCTTTAAAGGAGAATTTTTTATTACAAAAGAATCCAAGCTCTACCCTCCAAGTGGATAATCCCTTGAGGACGGATAATCCTATTGGTAAACCTAATAAACCCAGATCTGGAGTAACATGGAATGTTCCTCCTCAAGGATGGATTAAAGGAAACTTTGATGGCGCTGCCAAAGGGAACCTAGGGAATGCAGGTTGTGGTGGAGTCTTGAGAAATGATATGGGAATGGTAATTGATGCTGTTGTAATCCCCATTGGTAAATCAAATTGCCACATTGCCGAAGCTACAGCTGCCCTTCAGACCCTCAAATTAGCTGTGGACTCAGGATATCCCAAATTGTGGCTTGAAGGGGACTCTTTGAATATTATAAATATTCTTAATAATAGAAATACTGTGTCTTGGACCATAGAGGATAAGGTAATGGAGATGAAAACATTATTAAATAAATTTGAAGAAGTGATTATAACCCACACATTTCGTGAAGCCAATGGTGTTGCAGATTGGCTAGCTAATTGTGCAGTTCGGGAAGGTCAAACAGTGAGGTGGCATGAAACATTAGAAAAGAACGTGGAATTGAGGGCTCTCATTCTTCATGATGCAACCCATGCAAATGAAGGAAATTTTGGAGAGTAATAAATATATAATGAGTAGGAGGAGTGGCAGCGCGGGGAAAGGAAAACAATCATTAAAGAGGAAGGCCCTCAAGAGTGAGACGTGGATCCTGAAAAAGCACAAACAAAGCTGACTTTCTAATCAATTTGGCAGCAGGTGGGTTCAGTGTAAAAACCATAGAAACTGGGATTCAAAGAAAATGAGTATGACACGCGAAAGGAAGGGAGAACCTCGAAAACAGGAACCCAAGAGTTGTGATGAATGGAGAGAGAAACAAGAAGTCTGGAGAATTTTGCAAAAAGGAAAAGTTGCGAGCTACATGGAAAGACTCCATGGATCAAAGCCACATATCACTATGGATTTTTTCAAAAATTGGTCTGATGAAAGGGTCACCCTGCATGGTATCACAGTGAACTTAACAGAGGATTTTATAGCTGAGGTTACAGGGCTGCCTACGGATGGACTCAAATTTTCCAAGCAGACAAGCATCTCGAATGAGGCCTTTTGTAAGTTCCCCAAAATGGATGAGGAAAAATAGAAGTTGGTCAAGAATGGGGATTTCTATGAATTGGATCAGATAAAAGGGATATGGAGGGAAGTCTTAAGCTGCATAAGGGAGTACTTCATCCTAGACGGAAGAAGCAAGTGCATGCACAAGTTCCATTTTGTCTTCCTTAACCACTTCAGGCACAAGGTTAGTTTGTCTTTTCCCTTTTATCTTCGCTTCTCCTTGGTCCAAAGTTTATATGCTCATAGGAAAAAGGAAACGTGCCCTATCCTACATGAAGGCCTTATTCTGCTTATCAAAGGCTACTACAAGAATAGTGTAATGGTAAAGCACCCCAAATAGGAGAAAATTAAGGTGTCAGGGAATAGAAAGAGTGAAAGTGTAAATGGGAAAGGCAAAATAAAGCTCCCTAGTGCTAAAAAGCAGAATGTAGAAGAAGATATGGAATGAGAGAGAATTGAAAACCCCAGGGAGGAAAACTTGGAAGAAGAAGAAGGAAGTGAAAGTTGGGATACAAACTCTAATGAGGATGAAGAATGTTCTGAGAAGAATGAAAAAGATGATGTCAACACAGAGGAGGATTCTGCAAATAGAACTGTAGATACGGAGGAAAACTAGAAAGTGTCAGAGGATGAATTTGTCTAGGATGACCCTGTTGAGGACCCAACTTCAAAGAACAAAAAGGAAACTTTAGGTCAGGATGATAATCAAGATACAGATATGGAAATTCAAACTAGAATTAAAGAGCGGGAACAAAAGAGTCGAGAGGATATCTTTGAAGAAGCCAGGAATAGTCCCAATAAAAATTATGAGGAATGGAGAGGGAAAAAACAGAATGATGAAACACACACACCTATGGCTTGGGTTAATTGTAAAGCAGAGGCATCATCCCAATTTGATTCTTGGACGTGTAGGGAGATTATGGATCTCAAGAGGAAAGTGGAAACTATGGAAGATTCCCTGAAAGATGTTTGGAACAAAATAAACAATATGGAAAATCAGATAAGGGAGATCCTAGTCAAGATCAAAGCTTATGAAAATAACCTCTGGGAACTTATTAAGGACAACAGAATGAAAATGGAGGAAGTTATGTCCAATATTTGTGCTGCTACTGTCTATATAGGTAAAAGAGCCAATGAGGAGACCAAAGCCCTGGAGGGACCCAGCAAAAGGATGAGACAAAGTTATAGAAAGAAGGTTACACAAAAAGGAGCTATGCAGGCAGCAACCACTGTCCAGGATACTGTTATGAAAGGAAAAGAAACTATGAAAATGATATTGGAACTAGATGAATAATCTGGTTCTTTTGGTTGGTTTAGTAACTGGTCCTATTTTTTTCTTTCTTTCTATAATCCTTTGCCTTTGGTGTTACCAGATCTCTGTTTAATCTGGGTTTTGACTGGAAGTCTTTCTAGTGGTTTCAGGTCCATTTAAAACCTGTTTTTGCTACTTCTTTGTAGTAGTTTTTAGGCTTTTCCTGTGGTCTTGGTCGATCTTTCTTTCTTTCTTTGTAACAGGGTTTCGGGGCCCCTTCAAAACCTGATTTTACCTCAATCTAAAACATAGAAAGTCACTCCACCTAAGTCACCTAAACATGGGCACCCCTTGATCATCTTCATACCATCTCCAACCATTATAAATTTTCATAGTTACCTTCATATTTTTTGTCACAATCCACCCATAGAATAAAGAGTCAACATTCAATCTCTTTCTAAAACATATATGGTGCATATATTCAAATAAGAAACATATTCATGAATAACCATACCTTTGTATTTTTAATAAAATGACAAAAATACACTCTTTTTCACACTAGCCTTGCATAGAGGCCTAATAACCCTACCTAACCCTTATAGAACCCATAAATTTATATTTATGCACACTCATGATTTTAAATTTCATATTTAGAGTAAAATAATATTCCCCCTCATGCATTCAAATAATAATCATCCAACTATTCCTCTACACCATAGCTCCTTCACAAATTGACATGCTAATTAACCCTCCATTTACATAAAAACTCAACCATAGATCAAAATATACACTTCCATATTACTATAAATAATGTTTTGAGTACCCTTTTGGACATTTTAATATATTAAGTAGCTTCAAACCTCAAATCCTTTTGGAAGGTCACTAACTCACATGGTACAAAACTTAGGGCATAAAAACTTACAAGGTCAACTTACCACCTTATGACAAATGCCAACTCATTAAAATTCTCTCACAACTAGAGGTCAAAAATACATACATATGTACCAATTTTTTAGGTCTAACTCCTTTAATAACCCATAAAACCATGAAATGGTTTTTGACATGCTAGTCCTTGAGTAAGGAATGTCATACCTAGGAGCCTTCAAAAATATTCAACATGCCCTCAAAATAAATTCAAATATTGAAACAACCTATAACACACATTTATGATGTAAAAACACACCTATATGCCATAAAGTCACTTTTAACACTCACCAATCTTTATTTTACACATAAAACAAGTCAAATTGTGCATACAAACCCTATGTACACAATAGTCACTATGGTAAAACACCTTAGAATGAGAATAAAAGCCTTTTGATATCTCCCCAACACCTTTTCACATGGAAAAATCAAATCCATTTTTCTTCTACCCTTGGTTAGATTCATATACCTCAAATTCATCAATTTTGCAAGATGGGCACACATTAGGCAATGAACATTGAACAAAATGGTCAAATTGAACAAATGGTCATGAATGACTCTCTTGAATAACTGGGCACATGTAAACCCATAGAATACACTTGGACAAGTCCTCTTCACAATACCTGTCAACCTCACCTTCATTCTTCATGATTTACCTTCTAAACCAAGCATTAAAATTTGACTAAAACTTGTATTTAGGACCAATGTCCCCAAACATATTTCTTGAAGCTTTTCATCAAAAACCTATGGAGAAATATCATGAATTTTTTTTAACCCTTAACCAATTAACTTATAATTATTTATAGATAAGGATATTAATCTCAAACTTTGTCTTATATATTTAAATGTTTATTTTATTAATGGTTTAGTCATAATATCTATAAGTTGTTCTTTTGTAGGCACATACTCCAACTTAATACTTTGATTATTCACTTTTTTCTCTTAATAAATTATATTTAATATCAATTTACTTAGTTTTTGAGTGCATAAAAGGATTCTTATAGATAGTAATTGCACTAGTATTATCGCAATAAATAGGACAAAGTCTATTTTGTCTTACCTTATAGTCTTCTAAGGTTTGTTTCATGCACATTACTTGAGTACAATAGGAATTAGTAGCTATATAATCAAATTTTGTAGTTTTTAGGGATACATAGGCTTGCTTATTGATTATCAAATATAACAAGTGTTCACCCATGAAGAAAATGCCACCACTAGTACTCCTATCATCCACACATCCTACCCAATCTGCATCAGTGTATCTCATTAGATTGAATTCATTACTCCTAGGGTATGATAGAACATATTTTATAGTACTCTTGAGATATATCAATATCCATTTGAATAATTTCAAGTGAAATTATCTAGGATCAACTTGAAACCTACATATAAGGCCTACTACTTTCCTGATATTAGGCCTAACAATAGTATAGTACCAAAGACTTCCAATCATGGATCTATACAAGGTTTGATCAACATCTGATGAGTCATATTATTTACTCAACTTGTATCCTATGATCATTGGGGTACTCATTGGCTTACAATCCAACATGTCAAACTTTATTAGCATATAATTGATGTATTTTCTCTATGAAATTAATATCCTTGTATGAAGTTGGTTAATCTGCAATCATAAGAAGAAATGAGGTTCTCCCAACATTGATATTTCAAATTCAATTTTCATAGCATATGCAAACTCTCTACTCATGTTATCATTATCAAATCCAAAAAATATGTCATCAACATAGACTACCACAAGTAATTTATGAGTTCCATCTTTTTTAATATATAAATTACTGTCAACTACCCCTCTTTTAAAGCCTTGTCTCAATAGATACTTGTCTAATATATCATACCAATCTCGTTGAGCTTGTTTAAGACCATATAAATCCTTATTTAGTTTACAAACATAGTCCTGATTACTTGTCATGGAAAAACCTTTAAGTAGCTCAATATATACTTCTTCATCTAAGTTGCCATTCAAAAATTCAAATTTCACATCCCTTTGGTAAAATTTGAAACCTTTAAAGCTTGCATATGATAATAAGACTCTAATTTCTTCCATTATTTCCATAACAACAAATGTATCATCAAATTCTATCCCTTAAATTTAAGCATATCCTTTACACAACAGTCTAGCCTTATTTCTTGTGACCTCTCCTTTCTCATTCATCTTGTTTCTAAAAACCCATTTAATTCCTATCACATTTTTTTCTTTTGGTCTAGGTACTGAATCCCATGTTTCATTATTTACTATTTGATCAAGTTTGTCATCCATTACATATATCCAATTTTCATCTTTTCTAGCTTCCAAGAATGTTTTAGGTTCAACCTTAGATAACATATCTATGTCTTATTGATTTTAATTGATCAACAATCTCCTTCTAGTTTGAAAACTATAATTCACATCTCCAATTACCTAGGAAAAGGATGATATTTTTATATTCTCCTAGATGGATCTTTGGTGTCTTATCTTACCTCTACCTCTTCATCATCTAATTGATTAGATATGCATTCATTATTTGAATTAAGTTTCTCTATAGTTTCATTTATCTAAAAGTTAGGCTTCTTGATTTCACCTACCTCTTCAACTCTTACATTCAAACTTTTAATAACCTTGTGAAGTTTCTTATTGAATCATATGTAAGTATAACTTATGGAATAATAACCCAATAAGATGCCCTCATCAAAATTTGAGTCAAATTTACCAATATTTTCTTCATCCCTCTTAATAAAACACTTTCTCTCAAACTCTAAAATGTTTGGCATTATCTGCCCTATTTTTTCATAGCTCATATGGAGTCTTATCACAATTTACTCTAACTTGGAATATATTTAAGATGTATATTGATGTATTAGTATCCTCTTCCCAAAAACCATCTGATAATTTGAAATCTTGAAGCACGGTTCTACTTATCTCTTGGACAATTCTATTTTTCCTTTTAATTACCCCATTCTATTACGGTGTCCTAGCAACAAAATACTATCTTATAATCCCTTGATCTTCACAAAAACTGTCAAACTCATAAGACCAAAATTCAGCTCCTCTATCTGATCTCACACACTTGATTTTTGATCCTTTTTCATTTTCAACAAGATCTTTAAATTATTTAAACTTTACAAAATCTTTTGAATTCTCTTTAAGAAAATATATCCAAGCTATCCTTGTAAAATCATCAATTAATGTCATGAAATAGTTTTTACCTTGAATACCTTGAGTTAATTTGGGTCCACATAGATTATTTTGGATTAATTCTAATGGTACTATGGTGGAATTCTCCTTATATTTGTAGCTTATCTTGGTTTACTTCCCATAAAGTCATGCCTTACAAAGAGTATGAAGAATCTTAATGATTTTATTCATATGACTCACTAATCCTTTTGAATTTATCCTCATCAAATTGTCAAAAATTATATCCTTAAGTCTTCTATGCCAAATCTAGCTTTCCTATAATTAAATCATGAAATAATCCTCCCTTTTAGATTCATGGAACATATACAAGTTGTTATCTACCTTGTGAATATTTTCAACTAATTTTCTAGACTTGGCTTTTCTCACTTCACATCCTTGATCATGAAAATTCATAACATTTCCTTACACATTTGGCTAACACTTAGAATATTATGTTTCAAAATTTCTACATATAAAACATTTTCAGTTATAGTATGACCATTATCCAAACTAATAGACCCTTTGCCAACTACGTTAGTAGAATTATTGTCACCAAATCTCACTAAACGTAAATTGTGGTTTTTGAGAGAGATAAATTCTCTCATCTCATTTTATATAAATTCAGCATCTACTATCTATGTATCATTTCATTTTTTCATCCTCTTGAGTATATAATGTAGTTTGAACAAACATGGACTCTTCCATTGGTGCACTACCTAAATTCTACTTCTTCTTTTCTTCAATCTTGAATTTGTCTTTCTTGAACCATTTAATGGTGTAATTATTTGTATGTACTTTTTATAATAGGCACCCTTACATTACTTAGATATGTGTCCCTATTTGTTATAGTTGTAGCATAGAACCCCATTTATTTTCTTTGAAGAGAAAGTAAAGTCCTTATATCTATGAACATATTGATTTTAAGTGTAAAAATACTAATTAAAAACATAACTATAGTTATTCATGTTAGACATTCCTTTTACTTGACAATCAAAAACACAATAATTTTCATTTTTAATTTCTTTGTTAGAGATAGGATTCAAGATTTAACTTCAAAATGATCCAATCTTTGATTCAAGCCTTTATTCATCACGTCCTGAAAATTTTTTACTATTGTTTCTAGTTTATATATTTCACACCATCAATACTTACATTAATCTCATAATATATAGAGGAAGTTAGATCTAAATTTTTACTTCCTTTTTTATTATTATATCTTCCATTATCTTCCTCTATATGTTTTATCTTTGATAAGGCACATACTAGTTCACCTTGAAGATATGTATCAGCCTCTTTGTCATCCATTTTACTTATGATCAACTTCAAGTGGTTAAACTTATGAATAAGGTATGTCTATTAGACCAATTATTAGAGGTATAATAATTAAGATGGGGGGGGGGGGATAATTAGTGATTAAATAAATTAAATTCCAATTCCAAAACTCTAAACTCTTAACCAATTAACAAAAGCATTCATTAAGCATATAAACTAGCTATTACAAAGAGTAAAGGAAACTATGCAAGATCAACACACATAACAAATGGATTATGTGAGAAACCCTCATGGTGGATAAAACCCATTATCAAGTTTAAAAACAAGTTGACTAAATTCCTATAAGACATTTACAAACAAGAGACTTTACTGAATCACCCACTTCACAAGGAACACCAACCCCTAAGCATGAACAAGCAACCACTTGTCCTAGATTTTGAGAATGTGCATAAAAATTTATAATATTATCACCTTCAGATATATATTTTAATTTCAATCTAATATATAAATAGCTAATATCAATTCTCTTCAACCCTTCAAGCCTTTACACACAATCAATGCATCCAAAACAACCTTTTGGATCACTCTACACTTATTCACTTATCCTCAATCTTTGACCCTGCAATAACATTGTAAAAACATAATATATATGAACTATAGGTCATAAACATATTATTCAACCTTCTCTACTCTTTAATCCATCCATAAATCACATTCACACTACTTTTTTCTTCATATTTCAACTCTAAAAACCTTAATATTTGTTTATGCTCATTATAGAGCCTTCATGACACCATCTACTTGGTTAGCCATAACACATACATTAACCCTTAAAGATTATGTCACACTTAAAATATTATCAATTTCACCTACATAGTTCTTCCATATATTTTATATATCACCCTTAATCAGCATCACCTTTCAATTAGTCCTTTAGAAGCCCTTATAGGTTCATGGAGACCTATTCATCCTTTTAGCACTTCATTCAGCAAAACTAGGACCACAATACCAATTAAAATCACATAGGTATTCAACATAAGATCCTTAAGACACCATAAAGTGATTATGTCATCACTACACACCTATACATATTCAAAACCTATCAATCATTTGCCTTGTACCTAAAAACACCATGAATGAACCAAAAGTCAACTTGTAGGCAATTGTTCATACTGAAGATGGATTGGTCAAACGTCCAAAATCCATAAAGATGATACTTAGGGAGTATTAAAAACTACCCAATATATAATTCTCCTTGAAATATCCAAACACCATTAATAAAAACTCAAACATCCTTCTCATATCACTTGTATAAGAAAGTCAAATCCTTAGTCAACTTGGGACCATAATAAATACAAATGTATGAATAGTCAAACCTTCAAATCATTTTTCCTAGATTAATTTTGAATTTATATACCAATTTGATTTTTATATCACCATAAAATTAATCCATCATAAAAATTTATTAACAAAACATTTTAGACTAGTTTTCCTTTGTAAATTCAAATATTTGAATTCTAGCGGTCACTTTTTAATGCAAATTTGGATATGGAAACTAGTGAAATCTACCTGAGAGACCAAATTTTCACTACCATAACTTATAATAGACATAATTTAAATACTTGAAATCTTAAACACATGACTTACGTATAAATATAAACAAACCCATGTGACCACTTTCTTTTGATACCTTCACATGTGTAAATTATGATGTCACTAATTTTCTTGCTTAGGAAGTTTTGCTAAGATGAATAGAATAACCTAGACCTTCACAACACTATTCCAATGGATTCCTTTCACTTAAACAAGTACACAAATCACACTTGACCCCTCAAATGACTCCTCAAACATATTTAATACATTACCAACATACATCACCTTTCTTAACCAAGAAAACACTGTAAGGTGGATACATGCTCACTAAGGCACACTTTGTCATTGAGAAACATGCATAAAAATGAACTCATGAACACTCTGAGCCACCTTAAGGACATCATTGATAACACCTAAACACAATAAAACATGCTCTATGTGGTCATAGTCACTAGAGTATGTTGAGATGTCTATGTCCTCATTTCTCTTCATGAATTTAGTGTAGATGGCTTCTTTCAAATCTTGCCAAGTTGGTAAGTTAGGCCTTTGCATTGCTCACCAATAAGTGATGGTGCTTTGTAATGTATACACTAGTTCAGCCATTCTATCAACTTATTTTGGGATGTATTATTCAAGGTCATGAACATACTCTTCTATTGGATTGCTCCCCTCATATCTTGAGATTGAGGTAAGTTCGCCTTAGGTGAAAAACTCTTTTCCCCTTCTTCTTGGTTCATGGGATGCACCTTATAGAAGTGAGATCAATTTTTACCTATCTTGTATTTACTAGTTTCAACACCATTTCATGTAACAAGTAGCACCTTCAACCAATTATTTCATATTCTTTCTCAACCCAATAATCACAAGAAATAATGGTGTCTGAGGCTGATGGTCCATATTTCTAAAAAAACACTCCTTATTCATTGGAGTTAAGAGTCTTAGTGCCTTATTCCATGATGTTATATATGTGGTTAATTTCATCCTTGAGATCCACACTTTCTACATAGGGGGTCCTTGGTCATTTTAGAATGGATGACTACCCTTTCCTTGCCATTTTCAAATGTCATGTAATTCCTCTTGAAGCACATGTCTACATTGTCTACATAGCACCATAGCCTTCCTATAAGTGATAGATATTTTTCTTATTTTACCATCTCAATCACTTTAAAGTTAGTGCAGAACTTGGAACCCATGATATCTATAATGGTGCTCTTTAAAATCTTAATTGTTTATGCTCAAGTCTTAGTAAACATGAAAATTACGTGAGGGTAAGGCCTCAAGGTTGGCCTACCCATCTTCTCTCATGTGTTCTTGGTCAAAATGTTGACCCTATAACTTGTGTCGATAAGGACCTCAAATACAAAATATCCATCAATGGTGGCATTCACAAGGAGTTATTGATCATACTCCAAATTTTGTGTATGCCTAACTTATCATTCCTTCTCTATGTGTGGTACATCAACTTCAACTGGCTTTTTCCCTTCATTTTCCAAGAGTAAACTTTTCAACAGGGGTATCATTCCTTCCATCTATAAGAGGTACAAGATCTCTATTAATTCTTCTATCTCCACCTCCTTACTATCCTACTTCTTTTAGGAGGTAATAACTTACACTTATAGATCTCATTCCAATTAGAGATCTCCTTATAGGTTTTGAATTATACTAATGGCTTGCTAAAATACATCTTTCTAGCATGCAAGGTCTAGGTAAGGCACAAATTTGGGTTGAGGTTGTGTTATGCACTTAGTACTTCTCTTTTCCTTATATTATAAGCATAAATTTGGTATGGGCACAATTGATAGCTAAGTTATGAATCTACTTTGAGTAGTGTCCTATACCTTGACCATATTTTCATGGTTGGTTATGCCTTCAAAGTCCATTTATCTATTTTTGGCTCATGTCTGATCATCCCTTCACCCTTGTCTATGCCAAGCCTACTTTATGTTAACTTCTTGTACAAGTCAAGGTATTCTTCCACCTTATGGGATCCTCAAAAATACCCATATGTTGGATGTGTAGGGTAGTCACACTAATATTTCTCTATCAAGCCACACTTGTAACATGAGTAGGGTGGGAATATTCCACCACTGTGTCTTCCACCTCACCTTTTGACACATCATTACATCTCAAAACCCATATTTTAGCATCAATATCCTTAATTTACTTGATTATCTTTCCCTTCAACTACTGTAGTGGCCTACTTTATGCCTCTTTCCATGTTTTTATGCATCTCATCAATTACTTGACAATCAGATATGATATGAGTGTAGGCATCACATAAATAAAAATAGATGGTTATGTTGACCTAGTTGGTTCATTGCAATAATGGGTAGTTATGAACATCATGTGCCTCTCAATAGACTTCACATTTTAGAATCAATGTGTGTACATTTTTTCAAGGGAAGTTATTCCGTTTATGGCCTTCCACTTTGTAGTCGATGTACCATAATCCACTTCAAGTGTTTTTTGATGAGTTAGTTATTAGATTTTAGATTTGAGAGGCCATAGATATAATTTATGCCTCCATGAGTGGGCTAATCCTATTATTAGTGATTTTAATTACCTCAGATTTGAGCATAGTTTCAAGAACTTTAAAAGGTCTATGAATGTCTTCATGTAAAGCATTGTTATAAATAACACTAGAAACCCTCTAATAAACCGTTATGCATGCTATGAGGGGTGTATATCATATGGAAGATTTGATAAGAGAGTATCAAATCTTGCATCATATAGGTACATAATCTTTGAGATTCCTTAGGTAATCTCCTTGAGCATGGTGATGCTCTATTGTTCAAACTCTAGTATGTTGAATTCCTTTAGAAATATCTCCTTTAGGGTGTCATAATCTACCATATCCTAGTTAGGGTAAAAAAATTATACCAAGTATGGGTGTGATCCAATAAAGTGGTCACAAGCTAGGTTACCTTGTGTTATAATTTAGTTATGCCTTGAGCATGTCATTATAGCTCACATCTCATCATATGTTTTACAACATTTTCCACACTATAATACTCTACCAAGTACATGGCCATCTCTTAATAGATTTGTTATGGGGGTGGTAGCTAGTATATGGGGTGCTTATACCCCTATATTTTATCTTGTTGGTGATCCTCCAATTCCTCTAGCCACTAGGTTAGGTACTGACATCATTTTTACTACTATAATTTATGATGTTGATGGAATTTTATTATTGAATTGTGGTGTTCAACCACTTACTACTTTTTATTTCCCAATCTTCATAGTTGATATTAAATTAGCTAGTATGCTTGTGATCATGCTATATTTTGGTGATATAGCACCCAACGGTCTCAAATTATCCTTGCTCAACTTCTTATAGAGAATAACTTATTCAATCACAGAATTACACTAAGTCTACAAAACTTCTAAAATCTATATTGACAATAGGGTTAGTTATCACTCTTTTTATTTCTTCAAGTGGGGGATCTAATACATGAACTTGTATCATGGGTTAAAATGGGTGAGGTGATTCTTTTGTATCTTCAATCACAAAATTCTTTAAAAAACTAGTGCATTATACACCTTTAAACTATTAAACTTTATCCATTACTTCATTTTTTCTTTCCTCATGCTATTATATTTCAAGAGATCCTTCCCCATGTCATTCTTGCTCAGTACGAGTTATATAAGAACTTATAGGTTCTATATATTCCATCATTCTACACCATCTCTCATTATAATTATATCTCTTGAGCCTTTGAGTGTCAATCTGATCATCTGCTTCCATTATGCTTCACCTACACATCCCCTTTTCCCCCTTGTGATACTCATACGCAAAAAGAATTTAGCCTTCCATTCCCAAATTTTCAAAGCCATAATATACCATTAATTTATTGATCTCTGAATTGAAATATTTCACAAGTGTGGCTTTGGGTTCATGAAAAAATTGATACTCTAGTTCCTCAGGGAAATAAGTATGTGGAAACTATGAACTCAAGTATGTAACTATTTAGTGCTCCTTTCCACCATTTACCTATTACTCTAGTCCAAGTGGCATCTAGTGTATCAAGCCTCTCTAATTTATCCTTCATCCAATTATATCATTGAACATAGCTTCACATTCTATGGTTTTTATATCTAGCCTATACTCAGTACACATGATCTGGTAGTTTATACAAAAAGACCTCATACAGAGCATCATACAGGTTGTCCTGAACCCACTTTCATGGCCTTTATTATTTATAAGATGGATGCTTCATCCTAAATGTATCTTCTACCTATTGTAAATAGAACTCAATATTTTCTAAGGAGAGTCATAGCATCATTCTATCACACCATTGCAACAACAAATTCTACATGGGTCTTGCTAAAGGAATAAAGAGTGTTGTAAAAAGGTTTTTATTTATCAGGTTACGCACTCAATTAGTTATCTAATTTAGTTATGGAATCATTATAATTATTCACAAACATGGTATATTTATATAGTGATAAAAATTTATCACTTTACTATTCTAACATCAATTCATATAAGGTGTAATCCTTATGCACTCACCTAAAGTGTAGTAGATAAAGAATTGAGGCCCGTGTTAGGCTAGTTATGCCATGGCATGATATATCAATTATGGGAGTTGGTTAATTTAGATAATTATTTTGGTATATTTGTTGGTAAAAACCTTTTCTAGGCTAATCCTAATCATCTATAGGCATAAACCCATTTGGGTAACTGGTTCTAATTATAAGGGTGCAAGCCTTTATTAAACTAAGTCTAGCATCATATAAGCACTAGATAGTTCAAAGGGTTACTTTTGGTTTACTTACTCATACTAGGCTTGTGCCTCTTATAAAAGGTAAGAACATGTGGTGTAGGTTTTCTCTTCACTTAGGATATTCCTAAAATATACACTAATGTCATTAATTAACATAGCTATGCCTTTAACGACCTAGACCAGAAGCTTGAAAACAACATTCTAATATACATGCATTAGAATTACAATATTATAACCCTTTTATGTTTCACTATCAATTTAAAAGATGTATAAATCAAATAAGACACAAATTATAATAACCACCATTTCCATTAATCAACATTTAACATAAAAAGGTTTATACATATATAAAATAGAGCATATACTTCATTAAAGCTACTTATCTACCAAGAGGCTCATAGGTGAGATTAAGAGTATACAAATGGATCCTTAATGGTATCCATGATATTAATAACATTAATGGTGGACATCATATGATAGAGCCTTTATTGATCATTATACTAACTCCATCACCTTGTTCCCTTCATAATATATATATATATATATATATATATATATATATAATCTTATAATATTCCCCTAAATATTTGAGCATTATTTAACCACCTACCAACTAGCATAAGATGTACATTGATTCCTATAGCTAATAGCAAGATGACAAAATAACAATCATTCTAAATGATTGCCTCACACCAATGTTTTTATCATGTTGGTATAGATCCCATACTTAGTGAAATATCATCCCAAAAAAAATTATGACTTAGGTGTCTTATGAGAATACCTTAGGACATAGGAGGCATACTAAGGAGATGAACACACACTAAGTGACTAGTAACCATCTATGTACAAAGGAAACTTGTTCTCTATAGACACCAAGTTATATAAGAAAATAAGAATTATAATAATATAATATCATGAAGTTATATTGATACAATAAAATTAAAATATACCTACCTTCCCATGACTTTTTCCCCATTCTTTAGGACCCATTATAGAGTTGTCAATCTATTGTGAAGATTGGGTACTTGCATGAGAAAGTAGGTAACACTAAAAGATTTTTTTATTATTATTTTGTAATCTACTATCCTAATACACCCCAATGAACCTCAGCTCTATCATGAGGCCAACTATGGAGTTTGAGATTTTGTTAGAAGAAGGAGATGTGATTTTAAAGCAAATAATCATGAAAAGAAAATAAGGGATTTTGTAAGAAAAAACTTAAGAAGAAAAAGAAAGCAATAATAAATAAGACATCCATAGGTAAACATAAATGACATTATAATTAGTATAAAGTGTGAGAAGAAAGTCACCATGTAAGATAATTAATAATTTGACATAATGTTAAATGGTATAACAAAATAGATAAATATAATATTGGAACACATGTCTAATCAAAATTAAAATGTTAGAACACAATGTGTGTGCTCGTAAGTACTAATAGATTTTACCATAAACATTATTTAGAATACATAATAAGTATTTATAAATTTGTATGTGAACTACATCTAATTTCCCATTTATCTTTAGTTAAAATTAGTAAAATACTTCATGTTTAATCTCTTCAATATATAAGTTAGGAATTTTTGATGGATCATGCTAAGGAGGGATATCAAGAAAGGGATGCTTATAACAATGCATGAGAGTGGACTCTATGGGAGATGAAGGGGTCATTGATGGAGAAGGATTCATAGGTGAGGGAATCATAGGTGGAGGAGGATCCATATGTGAGTGACTCATAGGTGAAAGATCCATAGGTGAGGGAGGGTCCATAGGTAGATGAACATGAAGTGAAAAAGGGACCATAAGAGGATATGGAACCATAAGAAATGGAACCATGGAAGAAAAAGGGTGAGACTTCATATGGGAATAACCTGTGGGAAGAATGGTAGGAGGTGAAGGAATAGTTAAGATATGATATTTAAGGTGTTACCAAAGGATGAAATAATGATTAGTGTGATGGGTGCCACATTAGTGCCAAGGAAAATACACATCTCCATACTTAGGTAGTACCTTTGGGGGAGGTATGGCCTTATCTAAGGACTGAGGGTTAGATGGATGAAAAGTATCAATATATTACTACATCTTGTATTAATGCATTGATGAATGATTGTATGTGTCATGAATGAAATAGATATACCTATGAGTAGTCTTAGTATAGGTATTCATAAGAGGAGGTTTAAAAAAATTGGATGGATTTTGGGTAGGATCATCAACCCTTTTAAAGTGAAATGGAGCCATCTATGGTAAAGGAAGTAAAGCATCACCAAGAGAAGGTGGTGGTGGTGAAGGAATTAGACTAGGCTCAACAAAAGGAGAAATAGGATCAGAAGCATGGATAGACTCAGCTAAAGTGAAGTAAGAATGGGCTCCAAAGTGGGCTCTATTTATGGAGGGGTGGGGCATACAAAAGGTTGAAGGAGAGTTGTAAAAATTTTATGGATAAGTGGGCTATAGGGGTCATGCTACCTAGAAAATTGATAGGTCCCAATGATATCATGATTCATAAGCATACTCATATGAGGATATTTAAAAAATAGAGGTGTTCACATGATATATACCCTATGATAAAGAGGAAAATTTCTAAAATTGGGAATGATATACAATGGAGTATAAGAAGAAACATTAAAAGACTAAATCAAAGAGGAATGATGATAGATGAACTTAACATCATAGGATTGAACAAGACCTCCTTAGAATGGATAATCTAAGGTATAACCATCATCATAATCATGTGTATAAATATAAATGATTCAATTAGGGATGAAATTATCATCTAATGAGATGTGATGAATGGAATGTCGAGTCTTAGTTAAGATAATGAGGATATAATGGTTTGTGAGAATGAGGTTCTAGAGAAGTAGAAATCTAAGAGATGAGATAAGGTAAGAGATCAAAAGTGATAATATTTAGATTGATCTCATTATGGTCATCATCATTGGAATATATAAGGTTAGGGGGAATATTTTCAATGAGTTTAGGATGCCCATTTTAACCTTGAGTGGAATTGATGGGAAATTTAAATTGTTGAGACTCATGAAATAGAATACTAGGCAAAGGTTCAAGAGTAGGAATCTTAAATACACCCCAGTCTTGTAATTTTTCAAAATTTTAAGGGTTAGTGCCACCATGAATCCTATATATGGATCCATTATGAGGGAATTCAATTCATTTATAGGTTGAAGAAGCAACTCCTCTCATATGATGTGTCTATGGTGTACCAGGAAAAATGTCGTAAGATAGAGGAAAGTGAAATATTATCACCCTCATATGAATAGTGATAGGTGGGATAGTAATGGTGAGACACACATAGTCTGAAGGACTCATTTTAATTTGATGATAGACTTTACATGTGTTGCATTTAGATTTTAGATTGCATTTAGAATATCCATGAGTTTTGATAAAATTGAGAGAGTCAGCATAAGTGTTAGAGCCCTCATCAATCAAGGCACACCTGACTTGAATATCACCAAATTGGACACTAATGAATAGAAGAGGATCATCTTTATGAAATTAAATCTCATCAATAATCATATAAGTGATGGGAAACATGAGGGAAAGAGAAGTGTCCATTGTTTCATCAACATGGATGGACATCTCTTCACATTGTTGCAATATGCTATCTTCAAATTGAGATAAAGTGGTTTTGAATCCTACTAGGGGAAGATGAGGGATGTTAATTTAAAACAAGAGTTACATGAGATAATTATGATGATGCAAAAAAGTACTCATAATCTCAATAAATAGAATTTGGGATGGGAGGTCAGTGATTTCCATGATTGGATCTTATTCATCATAATTCATAAGAATATTATTAAATATAGGTGCATAGTGTTGAAGGAGGTCATTATAAGGAGGAATTGAATTAAATTAATTTTTTTGTTGATAAGAGGTAGAATTTTTATATAAATTTTGTAAAATATGTTGAGATGAAGCAATTGATGAAAGTGTGGGTTGAGAATTATTACAAGAAGTGTTGATAGAATCTTGAGTGTCATTGGTGGTAGGTAAATAATATGGAGGGATGGTAGAAATATAATGAAAACTATTATCTGAAGGAGGATTTGAAATTAGTTCATAAAAATTTATAAGTTCATCTTATCCCCAAATCATTTAAGTGATTTGTTTAAGAATCTTGTATAACACAAAATGTGTGAGACAATGGAGGGGTGTAGATAGGTTGAGGGTCAATTAAATCAACCACCATTCCCATATTACTAATATTAACCACATTATATTTAGGATTTGGGTTAATAAGACTTTTTACATTGTTGGTGGAATGGGTGGGCTTATCTTGGTTATCTTGGTGATTTGGAAGAGGGTATTTATAAATGGCCAAATGAGCATTAGATTGATTCAAATCTTGAGATTTAGTATGTGTTTCATGGGATTTAATAGTAATATCATAGGATTTTTGGCATCTTTGAATGATATATCATGATAAAAATTAAGATCAAGAAGAAAATCCATAGCTAAATTATGAAGCTACCTACAAGTCTCATGAGATTGACCCCAACTAGCATGAAACAAACAATATTTATTTGGATCATACCAAGATTTCATAGGATGAGTGGGATCAAGTTCTCATCGAAGAGGCTTAGGTAGATGTTTTATTAATTTGGTTGAGGATAAGGGTTTGTGACCATTTATGTTATTAGGTGAAGATAAATCAGGATTGGTGAATTTTTGAAAAGGGGAGTTGGTTCTAAAGATTGGATAAGAACAACAACTTGAATAGTGTGAATGGTGTCATAAGAGTTCATGAAACCATCATTTATAGCATGATTATTATTATTCATAAGATATAAATACCCATAAAAGTTTGGGGTGGATAAAATTAATGCATAAGTAAACCTTGATGTTTTTATTGGTCAATGGCCTCCTCCAGGGTATGTGGAGAGAGAGTGTAGACCTGATATTACAACTTGGGATAAAGAGCATTGGTAAAGAGATGAAATTTTTTATCATCAACCATGTTATGTTCACATTTTTTGGATAATTTTTCCACCTTTTAAAAAAAATCTTAGGTAGTTTCATTTTCAAGTTACTTATAATTGATAAAATGGGCCAAGGTATTCTTAGAAAGATCACTAGTTTGGAACTCTTGGACTAGAGCATTTATTAAATCTTCCAAACTAGTAATAGAATTATATTTAAGTTGGTTATACCAATATAAATAATAACCCATGAGGTTTTTATCTAATATATTATTAATTCAAAGGTATTTAATTTGACCCAATATTTATATATATTTCTAAATGTTTTTATATTAAGAGTAGGATCAGTTGACCCATTGTAATAAATGGTAGGGGTGATACCTCCTATATCGATATTAGCAATTTGATATGTAAGAGGTTCATTTTGAATATGCTTAATTATCTTGTTGACAAGAGGAGATTAATGGATAATATTACCATGGGAAATATAAATAGGAGGTGGGGGAACATTTTTAATATGCATGCCCCATGGCATCTATTGAGGGTGAGTTTGAACATGGATAAGGTGGTTTTGAAATCTCAACATTTGATTTGTATTATGATCTTGAAAATTATTAATTTGATTAAGCATATTTAATAGATTTTGATGGGTTTGATTTGAATTTTTATAATTATTTGAAGCATTAGAATTAGAATTAGTGGCTTGGGTACCACTATTATTGTTAGTAAGAGCTTGAGAAGAGTTGTTAGAATGTGTGGCACTAGTGGAAATATTTACTTATGTGAAAAAATATGGAATAGTGACGGGATGAGAAGAGGAAACACTAGAAGCTTGATTACCTTAGGTAGTAAATAATGTACTAGTGGAATAATTAAGGAGAGTGGGTCTTGGGAGAGGCCCAAAACATGTAGAACATACCATGTTAGTGTAAATACTAGGCATGGAGGTAAAAGAAGTCAAAGAAGAAGAAGTCATGGTATGTGTTGTCACTTGGATTTTTAACCTTTAAGGGGAGTCTCAGCTCTCCTCACCCAAGTGGCACAATGGAAACACCTCTAGGTTTTGGGTGAGCCTAAGGATGAGGTAAATCTCTAGATATGGATATTTTCCTTTATGTACCAATTTAGATCATTACTACACCTAAAATTTATTAGGGAGAGATAAAATTGAAATCAAACTATCCTAAGGGAGGTGATACACAAAATTGATTGATGACTACCAACCAGTTACATGTTATACATGATAAAAAGGGACTAACCAAACATACACTTCTCCAATCTACATCTTCTCACATCAATATTTCATTATGAGGTTATGGATGAATGTTTAGGATAGGAGGACTAAAAAAGAGGCTTTAAATGGAACTAGTGAATAAAATAACTCATTCAACCTTGACACATCCTTAAATAATTCACATGACCTATAATAATAATCTTTCCAACTACAAATAGGGTGAAAGAATGAGATAACATGCTAAGGAAATCATAGTTATCACTAAGCAAGATCAATCATCCAAGTAAAACACACTATGAATAGTCATAGAAAAGGTAAAAATAAGTAGTCTTATTGATAAAATGGTATGTAAATGAGCCAAGCTTTGGAATTATTAGGTGGAGAATAATTTACAAAGGCCAAAATGGCTAGTTCATATAGAACTTGAGACAAAAGTGAGAAAAGATAAGTCTAAAGGTCATAAGGACACTTATTAGACTAAGAAAAGGAGTTAAATATGCATGAGAAGAAGATGTAAAATTAACCATGCAAGGTTATGATGCACAAGTGTCACCCCAAGTCATGAATATCATGAAAAGTGGCATGAAATTCCCTCTATTGGCTTAGAAAATTGCCTTCATGATTTAGCCCTATTTGAACATGAAAAAACTAACTAGGGATGTGTCTAATGATTGGAATGAGAGGGAAGGATTTTATACATTCCTCTCCATGTATTAGTTTTAGTCCTACTCATGTGGAATCTCCTATAATTAAACCATCACTACCTACATCCTAAAAACCTCCTTTTTTAGTCACCCCTTGCACACTTGGCCTCAAATTTGGCTTTAGTTTCACATGAAAATATATCAAAAGGAATGGATGAAAATTTTTAATAACCTAAATGGCCTTAGAGGTATCAATCACACCTTAAAAATCCATCCACTTGAATTTTTCATACTTCTCACCATCAAACTCACTAGGCCAGTTTTGACTAGCTGGGATGAAACTATTTGTTGGGGCACCTAAGAGTTGTTCTAAAGAAAGAAATTTTCATGGGTATTTATCCTAAGTCTTAATCTTCCCCTTCATGTGATTTTCATATTCAAAATCCATATATAACCTACAAAACACATAAAAAGGTTAATAAAACCCTATTTATACCCCATTCATACAATTACATACAAATCATCCTAATGGAAAGGAGAATGAATGAGTCTTCTAAAAATTCCAATCCTTGTTCTGGAAAAACTATGCCATTTGGGTGCACTATCTCTTCCATTTCCTTCATCAAGTCACTAGTAAGGGTTTTGGTGAGTCGTGGCCTATTTTACATTCTTAATCTTCATTCATAAAAATGGGATGTTAAATTTAAAAAAAAAATCCACAAGATTAGTGTATAGGACCTTTTCAACTTCTCCAATATTCTTATATCCCAATGAAAATCACCAAGAGAGATATAAGCACTCAAAGTTACCCACTTGAGCCCTTTCTTCCATTCACATAGTCTTAATGTTGCCTTTGAGCCAAAATATGACTCCTTTGTGACCTATAATTCATCATACTATCATATATACATCAAAATTCATCATATAAACGTGATTAAAGAGGGTATAAATCTCACCAAGGGCTGGAAGTGAGTTTGGACCCCTAATTGGGCTTTAGGCCTCAAATAGACCTATCTACATACTTGAGGTTTTGGAATACCCTAGTCAGTTCTCTCCTTATATGAGGTGTTTTTCCTATTTCCATAGATATTTTCCAAATCCACACACCTCTCCTCAATTTCTAAATAGCTCCTAGTTTATTCATTTGTCACTCTTTCTTAAACCTATTAGTCTATGCATAAGGGGAGTCACCCTCTGTCTGAGATCAAATAGAGGGTACTTCCCCTATTTTCTTAGAAAAAATTAAAATTTTAGGGAAATATTCAAGTTTTTATGATCTATAAAAACAAAATTTATCCTTTTATCTTATTATTTTCCCTTCCAATTCCTCAAATTCGAAACTAACTGTATAAAATAGGCTGTGTGCAAGATTTGTGATGTGAACTATGTGATGTTTGTTCAAATATCCTTTTCTATATTATCTCCATAATGAGAGTTTAATTATGATAGTGTGATAACTTTTAATATATTATAGTATTCATTCATCACTTCAAATTTTTGTGTACTCCTCATACTCCTACCTAGTCTAAATTGTATGCACAAACTCCTAACTATGTGTAATTACCTAACAGTGTCTCTATTTTGGAATGACACTTGTAAATAATCATATATAATAAATATTGAGAAAAAATATTTTGGGTCACCTTAGACTTATTTGTGTAATTTTACATTATTTTTGGCATATGTGCTTCATATTTAAGCTGTATCAATGTTAAAAATAATGTTCCTACTCACTGCCTGAGATAGTCAATAGTAGTTGACTTATTTTGGAGAAAAAGGCTTGTTATTACACATTTACATTTGAAAATTGTAATACCATCCCTTGATAAGCATTTTAGGGTCACTTTCCATCAATAGGGTTAGAATATTCATGCCTAAACCCTTTCCATGAATTATGTAGGAAATTGTAACTAGTTGTAGGTGAATGTTTTCAAGAGGTAGGTACCTATAGGTGGGTTAGGATCAAATAGACTTTGAAAATAGTGCATGGCCATATTTAAAAATTCCAATATATTTTATGAATGATTTATAACTTTTTATTCATGTTTGTAATATCCTAATCACTCAAGATTATCAACCTTTTATTTACTACCTGAGACAATCATCTACAATGGTTGCAGGTGTATATTTTCAAATAAGGGTTATTTTTAGGTGTATATAGGGGTTAAAACACAATATTTTATCCTATAATTAATACATATGTCATGAATTTTTTCTTAGACCATATAATATAATTCAATCATGAAACATGGTCTATATTTGTGAACTAAGGGGAAGAGCTCTATCTGGGCTCAGACCTGTAGGTGATCACTACCTTAGTTTAGTGCATGAAAACACAACTTTGGGCCTCCCAAAAACCCACATCCACTAGTTATTTTACCTTAAATATTTGTAGATTAATATTCATATATATGGGATACAAGATAATACCATTAGGATGCATCAAAAGTCCTTATACCCCTATAAAAAATATAAAAAAACACCAAGGAACTTTGTTTTGTATTTTTGAGGATTTAATCCTAGAACTCAGTCATCCCACATTAAATCTTAGTTTCCACTTATATTATCCAATTTAACCATCAAAAATTGCTATCACGATTAATTACACCTAACAAGATTCTAAGTAAAAGTTTTTTCATGTGTTTTAATGTCTCAAAACAACCCCTCTACTCTTCCAAAACCTGTAAGTGGCCATTTTCATGTTTTCAGATAGTAGTAGAAGTTGCTAGGTAGTGAGTGTAGTATTTGAATTTAAAATTGGTTTTGACCTATCTACAAGGTTTAAAATGGACTCTATTCATTTTATATAATCTTATTTAAGTTAGATACTCCCTCCCAACATGATTGCTCTTCATGGGAGCACCTGTATATGCATTTTAATGGTAGGAGACTATGAGTTTAGGTAGTAGACATTTAGACAATGTATGTTAATGAATGATCTAATTAACCTACAAATTATCATTATAAATTCATCAAATTAGTTTTTTTGACTTATGATAATCTTTACACAAGTTGCAAAAAACTTGTTCCAATGTGAAGACCTCATATAAGTAAATGCTACAAAGCAAGCAATGGTGTCTAGTGGCTGGTTAGTGTAGTATATGAACATGTAGCCAACCTAAATCCCATTAAAAAATTCAAATAAAATATACATATTTATTTATGACTTGAATAAGTTTATATATCCTCACTACCACTCCATGAACATGCTAAACATGCTTTATACATGTGACTGCAAGTGAAAGTGAGTGGAGAGTTGATTATGAGAAAGTCAAGACTGAATATTTGATTGAAACATGGTGTTATAGAAAAAAAACATGGAAATATGTGATATTATGGCCTTTATACCTACATAAAACCATATTATATTCACATGATATCTCTTTCAAAGACCAACATTCTAAAATAAGAAAGAACTTGACTACAGCTTCATAATGGTGACACCTCCCTGTAACACGAGACAACCTACACATAAAAACACCATGAAACATATCATGAAGATAATTTTATAATTTTTCCAACATCCTTTTGATTCAACATCAACAACTATATTTTATGTAATTTTCCAAAATGAAGCAAAACCTATAGGGTGCAGGAAACAGTGAACAAAAAAACATAGTTAGTTTGTAAAGGATGGTTCATAAAACATGATTAACCAATCCTAGAAATATTTTTATGTAAATTTATGCCTCTAAGTTTAATACCACCTCCCAAATTCATTTTCCCTAAAACTTATTAAACTATCCATACGAAGCACAAACCTGTTGATCACTTCTATATGTCTAGAAATGCAAAAAAGTATTAGAATAGTTTTAACTCAAAAATGGAACCTCCAAAGAATATAAAATATGTAAATTAAATTTAGGAAGATTAATAGATTTTACATGACCTTCTCTCATGTGTCACCTTCCCTCATGGGCCGTACAAGTGCAAAATCCTTCTTTTTCAGTTGAGTTCTTGATTTTCATTTAGATAACCTACAAGTTTCATATGAAATGATATTATTGATAGGTAATATGACCTATTGGATTTTTTTAAGGAAATTAGGACACTTATACACCTTAAAAACCATGCCACTTTCATGTATCACCCTTAAAATCCTTATAAATGACTCAAAATGACAAATTGACTAATATGACTAAGAACAAGGATAATATGACATTAAATGACATAAAATAACTTATAATACACCCCATGAAAAAAAATTATACCCCCTAAAACATCTAAAAAGTATATCATTTACCTATAAGGGTCCCAACTTGACTTGCAGGGTCAAATTTGAATAACAGTATGAGAAGGGGTCAATATGGAGGGAAGAGGCTGAGAATTAAAGAAACTAGTATCCTTAAATCCATGTGAGAACATGGGAGAAGGTGAATGAGACTCTTCAACTTGACCAATAATAATAAGGTGGTAAATGGTATATGTATCCTTTCCTTGATGTTGAGGAAATTCATGGATAAAAAATAGCATTTTAGGGGTATACTCTAATTCAGGTTGATCTTCAAGCGAGAAGAGAGGATTATGAAGTTAAGAGGAATGAGGAGGGGTCCCATATTTTATTGTGTGAGTATTTATATGAACATTAATCTCATTCATGAGAGTATCCTTAAGCTACTTATGGGAGACCCTCTGAGGGTTGGTAAGACTCATCATAGTTGTTGAATTCAAATTAGTGTTGTCTTTAAATAAGAAGTTCATGATGAATGAGAAGGAATAAATAAGGAAAGACTGATGAAAAAATAAATAAATAATAAGTGAATTTTTTTACAAAGTCAACAAAGTTGACCTAGTATAGAAAATAGGATCTAAAAACTATATAGAGTCGACAGGATCAACCTAGTACTAGAAATAGGAGCTAGAAGAATGTGTAGAGTCAATAGGGTTGACCTAGTACTAGAAATAAGAGCTGAAAAAGTTTAAAAAGTAGATAGGGTCAACCTATTACTATAGGTAGGGGAAAACATATAGTCTATAAGAGACTATGTTGAGTAGAATGATTATGTACTGAAATAGGAAAAAAATTGTAAGTACTTTTGAAAGAAAAAAATTAAGAGAAACACACAATCAATTGGGTCAATGAGGATGATACAATTGAGGCACACAACATAAAAAATTTAATCAAAATGTACCAATTTAAGTTTTTTTAATAAAACATACATTTTATCAAAGAGCAAGTAAGCATCTTGGAAAGTAAATGCTAACTAAGTGGTCATCCTGAATGTTATTAGATTTATAAGAATATGATTTTAGATGTGATAGGGATTTGGCTATAAGAAAGAAATTAGAAATAAATATATGGATGGTTTCAGGATGTTTAACTTGAAAAGGATCTCTATTTACAATGGTATTGGCTTATTATTAAGGCCTACCCCCTCACTTCACACACTATAAAAATAAGGGTGTCAGGTGTTTATCCAATATATATCATTAACCACATGTTTATACTTGGATAGAAAAACAAGTTGGCTTCCCCCTTGGTGATGAAATAAAAGTAGGTAGGCCTTGGGTAAACAATTGTTATAATGTGTTTTAAGATTATGTTATTTGGTAGTGTGCACATAAAAGAGAAAAATAGTGAAACTAAATGGTATATTGAAAAACCACCTAATTAGACTATGTGATATATGATAATCATGAAACCAATAAGAAATGAAAGTGTGAACTAATTAATAGCATACAAGTTTTAATTCTAAATTAAAATCACAATACAATGTTGGCTTAGATGATAGTGTATGCATAGACTACAAAATAGAGTTGATAGTGTCTTTACTATACTATTGAAGCAAGGGTATAAAAAATAACTAAGTTAACAATGTCAACCTAGTTTACTAGACAAAAGACAAAATACACAACTACGTCGATAGGGTCGACCTAGTTTACCATATAGGGTTAGTTTTAAAAACTACAAACTATGAAAAATATAAGTATAATGAAATAATATAAATGATAGAGAAGGAGATAAAGTAACCTTGGTGGGTTAGAATATGCTTAGAATATACAAAATTTATGTTTAAGATACTTGAAAGTTCTATTAACTAAGTCGATTGGGTCAACCTAGTTCTATAAAACCTTGCTCTTAAAGCCTATAAAGTATATTGCATCGACAAGGTTAACCTAGTATGTTTCTTGGAAGTATAAAAAGTGTACTATATTGATAGATTTGACCTAGTATATTGTACCTAATGAAAAACCTATATAAATAGAATAGAGTCATATTGAGGTAGCTATGTGTTAAACCTACACATACAATTTAGAACTATACTAACACTGTTGACCTATTATCACACATATAGAGAAATAAAATGTTAAAATAATGAAAAATGTGAGATAAAACTTGCAAAGGTTAGAATCACATTGGGTTCACTAGAATGTATGCAATTAGAAATGAATCATGTCTATAAATCAATCCTAACTCAGAGAAGATATATCATACCATACACTTTTGATTGGGGATATACTAGATAATCAAGAACCTAACCAATATGGGGATCCACTAGACCTGATTAGGGGATCTCTTATCACAATACATAATTCTAGGGAGTGTTACAAAGCCTCCAGTCAAGAAAAATCACATAATAACCCTAAGGGAGTCTTATGTTATCATGTATCTCACCAAACTAATAATAATTAAAGTAAAATATAATCTAGTGCTCAGCAAAGCTTATGGCACAAAGTGGAAGTTAGAGATAATAAAAGTAAACATGCATCAAAGAAATATACTCATGTCAACATATACAGAATTCTAATGCATGGAATATATGTATAAATTCATATTTATCTACTCTTATAAATTAGTAATAAAGTTAAGAATACTTACCTTTGAAGATGAACCCACTGAGCCTCAATCTCTCCCTTGGTCAAGGTGTTTTGTAAGATGTTGTTGTGGTATGTAAGGATGATAATGATAAATCATATCTAGGCTACATAGCCTATCAATACATCCAAAATACTTCTCTATAATACAATATATGTATCTATAAAAAAAGTGTGAAACCTTAAGCTTATTCCTTAAGTAGAATGGTAGATAAGGAAATGCATAATAGATCTTACTTCTTCTCTTCTCTAAATAATGGCAAAATTAACTTATATATATATATATATATATATATATATATATATATATATATATATATATATATATATATATATATATATATATATATATATATATATATATATATATATAGGTTGATTTAACCCTAATCCCTTTTGAAAGTTTTGGCTAATATGGTCGGCCCAGTCAACCAAGCATAGTAATGGACAAGAATTCGCTAGGTCACATGCTAGGTTGGCTAGGATCTAACTAGACCCTAAATGAATTTTACCCAAAATTGTACAGGGTCAACCTAGTAGACCTAGTATAGTAAATAGTGAAAATGGGTTAAGGCTAGGAAAAGGGGGACAAAAGGTAGGAAATGAATAAGGAGTGTGCAATAGAGAAGAAAATTTTTAGGGATAACATTTTTAGAGACAAGTATGTAGATAGCAAGTGGTTAAAAGGACAAAAATGCTATGAAGCACCAATGGTATGCCCACCACTTTCTCGATGTACCCCTTAAGGTGTGCACTCATAAATATTTAAACATAATGGGTTCTTTTAGGATAAATAACATCAGTAATTGGTATAAGTTTGAAAATATCATGTGTATACATAGAACATGCATGTAAAAAAGTGTATACATAAATAGGATTCCTTGATAATATATATATATATATATATATATATATATATATATATATATGTATGTATGTATGTATGTATGTATGTATGTATGTATGTATATCTATATATATATACATATATATATATATATATATACATATATATATATATATATATATATATATATATATATATATATATAGTGTATGTATATATATATATATGTATATATATGTATATATATATATACATATATATACATATACATATATATACATACATATATATACATATACATATATGTATATATATATATACATACATATATACATATATATACATATATACATACATATATGTACATATACATATACATATATACATACATACATATATACATATATATACATACATACATATATACATATATATGTGTGTGTGTATATATATATATATATATATATATATATATAAATATAGATACATACATATATATATGCCAAATAAATTTGGAAACATTAGCCCCATATTAATTTTAACATGTAAATATGTGTGTGTGTGTGTGTGTGTGTGTATGCCAAATAAATTTGGAAACATCAGCCCCAAATTAATTTTAACATGTATATGTGTGTGTATATATATATATATATATATATACGAAATTAAGATTGTGTTGATGTGGCACCACTAAAAGAAGAGAATGGTTGCATTAAAATTTTATAAACATAAGTAGTCATTGTATCCCCTTAAGGAATAAATTTTTTCCCTTTTAGAGTATGCATTATTATATATCTAAAAAATTGGGGACCCTGTGAGAATATGACATCACTTGTACTTGATTATGTTATTGGAACTAACCCCAACATTCCCTCTATGGCTTTTAATTTATCAAATACTGCATGTGTATTTTCAAACTCATTATTGGTAATATCAAAATTGAGCATGAAAGTCTTAAATACTTTTATGGCCTCAGTCATCAACCTTGTATGCTTTATTTTTGATATCCTAAATTCTAATCCAAGGTATTTAGCCTTAGTTACTCTATCTTTGGAAAAATTTATTAACCATATAATCTCATCATTAGTTTTGTAGATGGTTAATTCAACTTCCTCCTTAAAGATATATGCAAATACTTTAATAAGTGTTTCAAAATTGGTCATGTTGACAAGTTGACCAGTAAATGTTAGCACATTGGTGACCTCATATCTCTCAAGAACACTAAGGCCTCATTCTCTTAAATTGGAAAATTCCATATTAAAACCTTCATTCACATGTGTTATTTAAAGGCACTGTCCATTTTTGAAATCACATAAATTAAAGCCCATGAATTATCTTGGGAAAAAATTAAGTTTAAATGATTGAATGAAATATTTCTCAGATATTGAACAAAGAAACTAAGAATCTTTACAAAATTATTTTAATTGATGTCATTGTCTTATCACCTTCACCCTCATAGGTTAACTCTTAGCCTTAGAGACCTAAATATTATTCAAAATGTTATATAACCTTATGGCTGCACTTTGGACACTTCCAACAATTTCTCAAGGGGCATGAATGTTCTATGTTTATATTAGATTTCATTATGCTTCATACTTACTTGTATAAATATCTATCATAGTCTCCCCATCTATATATATATATATATATATATTAATCTTATACAAAATTATGTAGGATCATCTGGATTTTTTTTCAAATTTTTGCCCAAGTGAAACACGCTTTCTCTTTTTTCAAACTCTATTCCTCCTTTTTACATGTGTTCACAAATTTCCTTTTTATAACCCTTTGATTTTTGCCACTTTTTTAATAAAATCAAGTAGAGACTATGGGAAACTCAATTAGGACTAATTTTTGTCTATCATCTCTTTAGTCTTGTATCTCTTTACCCTAATGAGACACAATAAGTTCCCCTTATTTAGGTTGGCTTGGGTTTTTAGAGGTAGAGGGTAGAACAATCATTATAGGTGGAGTTATTAATACATGTGTTAATTAATCACTTATTTGAATAGGGAATTTGAGGGGTGGATTGAGTATGTAAAACAATAATGGAATAATAAAGATAATAAACTAACTTATTAATATTTTATCTTTATTATTAAATAAGGATTTATTGGTCTAGTGCTCAAGATGGAGTTTCTTATTCATGAAAAATTTATAGGATCATTGATTTTGAATTTTTTAGCTCTTCCTCCTCTATTTCATCTTGAAATATTTATTAACTTAACATTTTATTTAGTACCTTAATTTTTAATACTAATATGTAGGATAATACACTAGTTATATTGCATGTCCATGCTCTTTTTCCTATTATTCCTCATCAAAGGATACTCTTAGAGGAGAAAGACCCAAAAATGGCCTTTGTTCTAGTTTTTAGACTTTGGAGTATAGAATGACTCTGGATTTCCTTTGGTAAGTGACTATGGGGGGATAATAGGTGATAGCAAATATTGAAACCAATGAAGGAACCATATTAGTAAGGACTACCATTATCGATGATGGTGATTGAATGGGAAGTGGAATAATAGTGGTGAAGTTAATAATGGATAGGGGGACTTCACTAGTGGTGATGGATGGATACGGACATACTTGAGTTGTTTGATGGTAAGGAGGAGTATATGTAATAGGTGAGAAAGAACTTCATAGAAACTAAGGTAAACTTACTTGTGTGATTATAATAAATGGAGAGAAAGTTGCTTGATAGAATGTGTTTGTTTTTATATCTATAGGAGGTATAGTCCTCTTAGATATAGTGGTTGTGACTAAATTTATGGTAACCAAATGAGTGGAGGGTAGATGAGTACTAGGTAGACCTTTGATAATCTCCTTCTTAATCTAGAGGTTTTCCTATTTTGGATTGATGGGCTCTCCCTGTAATAGATTATTCTATTATTTTTTAGGAGAGGGAGTATGGTATTATTATGTTGGGTGTTATGACTATGATTGTGGCCACTAGTGAATCCAAGCCTTATCTATTACTTTTACCATTTTGTGTGCCTACTATTTGGTGATCTATGGGTTGTATTAGATGACCTAGGAAATGGTCTTTGATATTTGAATCTCTCATGAAAATATAAACCTCATAATTATTCATAAAGATAATATAATGTTTATATTATTGGTGGACATATCCAATGGTCACCCTCTTTCATCCTTAAGTAGTTGAAGGCATTTTATTACTTTTATATTGGGGTCCCATTCATTGATTTGGGCCACCTTTAAATTATAACAAGATATAACCTTCCCCACCTAATTGAAATGTTACCTCACTAAAAATTGAACCTACTCAATACTTAGGTGTGTATTTTAGTAATAATAATAATTTTTAATGTTAATCTCCTCATATATAATATTATATAATCGGTGGGTAATATCTTTCTCAACCACCTTGTCTATGATGTGGCATATAAAAAATAAGGGAGGTTATCTTATTCCCTCAATTCTAATTATGGTAAAATTTGGGTAGTACCAATAATCTCACATTATTGATATATTCCTCATAAATTATTATATGTCATGGACATCTAAGTGTCATAAACATCTTGGTATACTTGAGGATAAAAATCCTAAAAAAATCTAGTAATTTTATTTCTAAATCTATAAACAAACATGAAAGAATAATCCTCATAGCTTTTGTTAGCTAAGTATTTTGTAGGTGGTTACAATACTTATCCATGAGATATTTGGACCAACCAAATGACTACATCAATAGATAGTATATCATGTATCAATTACCATCACTTGGCCTTTGTTCATGTCTAAACAGTTTTGCCTTCAATATAACACTAATAATCTCCCCTAAGGTTATAGTTTTTCAAAAGCCAAGACAATGTCTAATAATGGGACCCATTCCACCCATACATAATAATTTAACCCTAATTTGGATTGTGAAATTATTACTTAGGTATATAGGTTTAATAATATGGAAATGATATAAACAAGGGTGAATATCATATCTATAGTATGCCAATCAATGTGTTAAACTTAGATGTACCATATGCTTAATTTATTAAACTAAGATATGTTATAAATGGAAAGTAAAATTATGATAAATATAGAAATGACATAAAATTAGGTACATATCTAGTTTTTATGCTAATGTGGATATAGATTTGGTACATGTTGAAAGCAGGTAGGAAAGTGCTAGAATAATTTTTACATTCTAGATTTGGTGCCTCTAGTTATCTATATAGTTGCATTATCCTGGAACAATTTCATCGATGATACTTTATATATTTGATGTTAGTGTATAGTTTAAAATATCTACTAAAATAAGATGAAAACACCTAGATGATTATGGGTTTGGCTTCACCTTCACTCTGGTGCATTAAAATATTGGTCACAAACTATCACCCCTAATGAAATGGTAAAAATCTAGCTTTCCATCTTCAATATGACCTTAAAAAAAAGTATAAGTGGGAACATGGTGTTGAGATGACCTATAATGACCCCACTATCAAAGGGCACTACCTATAGAACACATACTCCATAATAGGGCATCAAACTCATGTAGATTTCCCCTACATGTTGGCTTATGTTTGAATCATGAAATGTGTAAAGTAGGTAAAATAATGACCTAGATTATAAATTGGAAAATATGACTTCATTTAGTAATTCATACCTATATATGGATTATTCCTTTGACTGATACCATAATAGAGAAAAATAGGAAATATTTTGGTAACTTGAGTGATTATTGAATGTTCTTTTGGTCTAATTGCTAAGTGAGGAATGAATGGAGGTTGATATAATATTTAAACCAATCTTATCAAGAGACAACTCACATTAAATAACTTATTTTTACCATTGTAATATGTTTCATTTGTAAACTAGATAACTTTAGGACATTGGACACTTGCATTATGTCATGACAACAACATCAATGCTACTATCTATCCTAGATGTTAGTGTCCAAGGAGAAAGAGAGTAAGTATATGATCAAAAATTGTAGAGGTGTAAGATAAGTATATTTAAAGCATTATAAGAAAGATAATATTAATTTTTCATCAATATAAGGATATTCAAATTAATATATAGGCCAAGGGACACAAGATAGAGTATGTTCAAGGATTCTAGAAGTAAGGAATGTGTATAACTAAGAGGAATAACCAAACTATAAGTTTGACAAGTGTAAAAAGATAATATTTTACATAATCAAAAAAATATCATCTACATTTTTCCACCTTTAATGTGGTAATTAAATTTCTAGTTTGAAGGAAAGGAAAAAAGTACTTGGGTGTGTGTACACACCTTATTTTTGATGGTGACTAGCATGAAACTAAGAGCATGCTATAGTGTATAATTGTGCATATAATTTAGGTTAAAATTACTTGAAATAGATTGAAATTGAAAGATCAAGGTTTAGGGGTACACATGTGTGTCAATGTGATCACCTTGCCTATTGGCAATTTGTTTTTGCCAAAAATGTATCATTGTAAGGCTTTAAAACTTAGATTAGGATAAATATAAATAAATATTTAAAGTTCATATATCAAAGGAGAGAGAGAGAGAGAGAGAGAGAGAGAGAGAGAGAGAGAGAGAGAGAGAGAGAGAGAGAGAGAGAGAGAGAGAGAGAGAGAGAGAGAGAGAGAGAGAGAGAGAGAGAGAGAGAGAGAGAGAGAGAGAGAGAGAGAGAGAAATGCACATACCCCCAAATTTGATAAAAAGTGAGTTGCCACATTGTAATTTAGATTAGCTCAACCATGAGACCCCATATTAATTATAAACTAGTTATTTTGGATGATCAATTCCAAACTAAAAACTTGGAAAGATTGAGTTATTTAATGACCTCAACAATACCAAAAGGTAAACTAATTATTATAGTAGATTGGCTTGATAAAGTCTGTAAAAGTCTATGGGGTATTAGTATGTGAAATATTTTTATAATCTAAGATTGATTTAGATTTGTAATATTAATAACATGTATCATATCATATGCACCTTAGATATGTCTCATATTGAAACTATGTATACTAATGGTATCATGTATATATTTATGCCACAAATGTGAATTTAAATCATATAACTATGTGCTTTGGCCAATTCAGATAAGTGTGTATGATATGCTTCCAAATAATTTCCCTAATATATATGGATAAATATGAAACTAATATAAGTATCAATGTGGAGGAAATTTTTCCAAACATGACCCCAATATAAAGTAGAGATGACGAATATTGAATAGGGGTGGAAAACATTCTTAAAAATTATGCCCCCAATAAATCTATAAATTTATTTAAGTACCATACTAAATTAGTGTGAATAATATGCTTTTAGAACATACCCCCACTATAACCTGGAAATTTGAATATATGGAATCCATGTCCATATGACATACCCTCATTAAATTTTTGAGCCATGAAAAGTGTGGATAACATGTTTCTCAAGCAGTCCCCCACTAATATGCCTACCATTCAAGTGAGCTAAAAATAGTACCTATAATTACATCACCTTAAAAAGGTAAGAAAACTATAAAATTTGTGAATGTGACCATGTAGCAAATATAAGGAAACATGTCTAGGAACATGTATCATTGAAGATCATAGAACTGATGTGATCACATATAGGCCTAAGATGCATGATAAATATCATGTCAATATATAGATAGTAATAGTAAAATATCAACAAACAAACAAACAAGCACACACATAAGAGCATTATAAAATAACTCAAAAAGCAATGGTCTAAGGAGACCATAAATAAGGAGCTTGTTAAAATGCCATAAAATTTAATAGAAAATACTTAGTCAAATGTCCATAAATCAAGGAATGGATCATTGAAGATCACAGAACTGATGTGATCACATATAGGCCTAAGATGCATGATAAATATCATGTCAATATATAGATAGTAATAGTAAAATATCAACAAACAAACAAACAAGCACACACATAAGAGTATTATAAAATAACTCAAAAAGCAATGGTCTAAGGAGACCATAAATAAGGGGCTTGTTAAAATTCCATAAAATTTAATGGAAAATACTTAGTCAAATGTCCATAAATCAAGGAATGGCATATTCAAATGTCCATAAAACAAAATAATGATAGATTCAAATGTACAAGAATAAGTAATGACATATCCAAATGTCCAAAATAATAAACATAGGCACAAGGGGCACATACAATGGATTATATTCAAATGCTTGAACAAGTAATATAATAATAATTAAAAACACTCAAAGAAGTGTATAAAGGAAAATCATAAGCAACTAACATAAACATGTAATAATGGCCCATCGATCACATGTTTTAACAAAATTATCAAGTGAATCATGTATCAAGTACCATGTGTAAGATATAAGCATGTATAAGTAATTTATATGTATAAATGTAACCTCAAACATGATAATGTAAAATGGTCATCAAATAATATAACCTATATATATCAAGATTATAGAATATGGATGCCCCCAACATCCTAGTGATGTGAGAAGAAGGAAAACCCAACACCCATAAGTGTATCATGTATCTATGTATTCTTGTATAAGTGTATGTAGGAGTAAATGATATGATATCCCTCAATATGGAACTAACACATAAATTCCAAGGATCCAATAGAACATGTAGGTGATGAAAATGTTTTTGTATTTTTTTGATTTTTTTTTTTTTGGGGTATTTTTGGAAGAGATAAGATTATACTATGATATCATCCAAAGGATGATAATAGTTATCTCCCCACTCAAAACCTAATACAACAAATTACTAGTATTTCCAAGGATCATGTATAGGTGAAATATATATCACTATAATATCTATGATTCTTAACATATGTATAATATGACCTTGATGTCGTGAAGTACCAATATAAGGAATAAGGGTTCTTAGAACCCATATTAATGTAATATGATGATTATTTTGAATATAAATAGTAGGAAAATGTTTAGGTGCCTTGGATATCTTAATATGGTGCATATAAGATGAATATTTTATGGAACCCACCATCTATCTCTGATGTAAAAGTCTCTAAAGTAATAGCCACTTAGTAAAGTGGATTACTTGTTGCCTACCTTTTTGTGGTGGATTATCCATAACACACCTTATATTTAACTACTTGGGTATGAATCTATATTATTCAATAGGATTCACATATGAAATATTATAAATTATAATTTCCTAATTGACATGAATGTAATTATTACACCCATACACTATAAAAGGTACTTATTAAAGAGTGTGTATCCAAGAGCATCCCAACAACATGCCAAAGACACATGTATAAGGTATAATTGGTAAACTAGTAACCACATGTTCAAAAATATTTTATAAAGGTAGATCAATATCACCAATAAAATTCTAGGGATGTCTCATCAAATTCTCTAACTGATCTAGTAGAAGGGTGTAAATTGTGATGAGTATATCCCAAATGCATAAATAATGTCATGGTGAAAACATTTTTGCTTGCACCATTATCAATAATAACATTGTTTATGGGGATTTTATCAAGGTATGATCAAATGAATATAGAATGAAGATCAGATTCATTATCCTTAATTTCACTTTCATCAAAGGAAATGGCAAGTTTTTATATCATAGGAGGTATATGCCATGTGTCAGTACAAATAACGCCATATAATTGGTTTCCATAATATCATCAAGGAGGATGTGCATTATATGACATTTGGACTTTTGATTACTTATTAGAATGGTATTTTAAAATATTGTTAAATATTTTCTTTTGATAATGGTCACCAGGTTATGAATTTGATTCTTTTAGAACATCATCAAATGTAATTTATTGATCATCAATGAGGTCTTGGATCTTATGATTCAAGGTAAAACATCTATTTGTATAATGGCCAAGGCCTTGGTAATAGTCACAATAATAATCTACATCATATCCTTTAGGTATAGGTCTATTTACATTAACCTCCATAAGAGGATGGAGAGATATAAGATGATAATCTAATAACTATTGGAGTAATGAAGAAGGAAGCTTAGTTAAACTTGTAAAATATCTCCTTGGTGAAATATATAAGACAAGCTAATTAGGTTGTTGTGAAATTATGTTAACCATTGTGTTTGTTTCCTTTTTAGTCTCATGAGGTTTAACCTTATAATTTGGTTTAATTGTTAATTTTTTAATTGATGTGGATATAGCTAGTGTGTTTGATACATACTTGAGCTTATTCAATGGCATAATATTCATTTCACGGTCCCATATAACATGGAACAAGTCATCAAAATATGGAAACTTTTTTAAAATAATGGACTCATGTAAAGGAGCAAGCAAAATTTTCTTGAATGTCTTAAAATTCTCTGTCTACCATAGGATTGGTCATTTTGGCTAGCATTATCTTTTATCTCAATACATATTCAATATTTGGTTCAATGTATGATCTTTCCAATTTGACCATAGGAAACATTTTCAATAATGTTAATATAGAATTTTGACAAAAACTAATATATAAGAGGTTTAAATGCTTTTATGAATTGAAGAGGTAAGTCATAAATCCACATTAAAGCATAGTCCTCGAGGCTCTTTGGAAATAACTTAGTCTAAAGTTAATCATTGGAAGCATAATCAAGGCATGCCACATACAAGGTTTTCATATCTTGTTTAGGATCACCCTTACCATCATAAAATGTGCATTTAGGTGCAATAAATCTAGTTTTCAAAGGGTGAAAAGAGATCTCAAGTGAAAGTGGGTTATTAAACACATATTGTGAATGTATAACATGCAAAGACTTTGAAACCTTTTATTCAATGTTTGTAACCATCTCCTCTAATGTCTTTATGAATCAAAGTGACTAAACTATAGGCCTAGTGGGATTGTGATTAGTAATTTGAGTAGTCACCAAATTGGATGGAAACATGTTTTGAGTAGTAATAGGCATTAAAAATGGTATTTTTATTAAAATAATAGATAAGTTCATAATAGATATATAAAAACTAGTCTTAGGGAACAAAGGTTGAAACACATAATTCATGACATCATTAAATGTATTGAGTTATAGTGTGTTCAATTGGAGGGATATATCCACTAAAGGTTTTGAATGTTTGGCCTCAAGTGTAGTTTTTAATATTTTATCAATATCTTTAGGGTTTTGTCAAATGTATCATGCAACATTAAAATTATATGCACTTTCTCATTTTGATTTGTTGCTATATTCTAATTATCATGATATTATTCTATGATAACCTTATCAAAAAAAATTTAATTATCAATATTGGTATCATCATGATCCAAGGTATGAGATCTCTCATTTGTTTGATAAATCTTGTATGGTTTGAGGGGAATTTAAATATGTTTAATAGACACACCCCCTAATATAGGGATACATATAGGTTTCATGTAAAATAATACCAATAGTAAATTAAAAAATACAACAATCTAAAACCCTATCTAGTTTTAAAAACTAAGAATCAAATTTTTTTGCATTCACATAGATCAGGTTCACAAAAAATTTAACCCTAATTTGGATTGCATATTCCTTACTTGGGTAGATATGTTTAAGCATATACAAATGATAGGGCACAAGGGTGAATATCATATCTAGAGTAGGCCAATTAATGTGTTAAACTCAGATGTACCATATGTTGAATCTATTAAATTAAGATAAGATATAAATGAAAAGTATAACTATGGTAGATATAGAAATGACATAGAATGAGGTACTTAGAGATTTATGATGCTAATACATATCTATATGTAGTATAGGTAAGAATTATATGGGAAGATAGTTCTCAAACAATTTTCATATTTTGGATTTGGTACCTTTGACTTTCTAAATAATTGTCTTAGCTTGGGAAAGTTGTGTCAATGCTACTATCTAGGTTTGATGCTAGTGTCTAGTATGGAATATTAGCTCAAACTAGATGTGACCACCTAGATGATTCTATTTTTGGATTTAACTTCACTTTGGTGCATTTAAATTTAGTTCAAGGACTATTTATCTTGATGAAATGCCAAAACCCTATATTTCCATAGTTAATGTGACCTTGGCGAAAAATGTGTTAGTTGGTACATGGTATCATTCTAAATTTCAATAACCCCTCTATCAAATTAAATTTCCTACATAGATAATAATCTATAAGAGGAGATTAGACTCATGCAGTTCTCCCCTATCTATTGGCTTGTGTGTGAGTCATGTAATGTGTAAATTAATTAAAATAGTGAACTAGCTTGTAACTTTGAAATTATAATCTTATGACTAACCTTTTAGTACTTTAGAACTATTAATAGGATATTCCTTGACTAATATAAGAATAGGGTAGAATAGGAAAGATTTTGGTAAATAGAGTGCTTCTTGAATGCTCTTTTCATTTTAGTTTTAGGTGAGCAATAAATGATGTTTGATATTATTTTTATACCAATCCTATCAAGAGATACCTTGCATTAAATCACTTAGGTCAACCATTTTAATAAATTTCATTTGTAAATTAGATGACTTTATGGCACTAGCCATTTGTATCAAGTTAGTTTAATAACATCAACACTATTATATATCCTATATGTTAGTGTCTAGGGATTAGGATAACAAGTATAATCCCTAAACATACAAAGGTGTAAGATAAGTACATTTTAATAATTATGGGCAATATAATATGTTTGTGTCATCAATATAAGACTATTAAAACTAAGATATAGTCTAAGGGGCACGAGATAGAGAAAATGTGAGGCTTGTAGAAGTAAGGTATATGTATAACTAAGATGAACAACAAAGTTCTATGTTTTCCAAGTGTATAAGACTAAGGTGGTACATAATCACAACATATCATCTACAGTATGTGATACTGACAAAGCCACACAATCAAAAGGTCAATGGATATTATAATACTAGGACTAAATTTGATTATTATATTAGAGGAAATGCCACCATTGGGGTTTAACCTTTAACCCTTTGTTAACCATTATTTCAATTTCCCCTCCAAAGTATTGTGTTCAAGCCATACATTAGATAAGAACTCATTATAAGCAACCCCATGCCCTAGAATCCTAAGGTACCTATAAAATTCCTATCCAAAAACATATGAAACTATATATTTTCATTTTCTAAGGTGAAAAAAATCCCCAGATAAAGGTATATTAAAGAATAAATCATGAATCAAATTGATGCATGACATTACCTATGGTTTTGTAGCTATTTTATGGAGCCCCATGGTCTTAATTGGTATCAAGTCATCAATGTTAGAGGTATAATCACTGAGAGGAGGGGTGAATTAGTGAGAATAGATATTTCAACTTTAGTTCTAATCCTTACAAACTATTAATCAATCAATACATACATTCATGAGGCATACACAAAATCCATAGCAATGAATAAGAAAGACAATGAAAGATCAAACACATAACACATGACATACATAAGAAAGCCTCCTGGGGAATAAAACCCATTGGAACCTATAATTGGACTATTGTACTATAATAAAAGAACCAATTTAGACTATCAAGATATTGATCAAGGAACTACCATTCCTAATTTTAGTGAGACTAAAACCCCATAAAGAGATACTACACCTATCTAGCTAAGCACCCACAATAACTATTATTATATCAAGTTTCACCTTATAATTTGGAAATAACCCCTTATATTTTTATCACCCATAAAAAATATGAACACATCCACCTATGGATTAATGTCATGAACACTGATGATGGACCCTTGCTTATCACTCTTCACCATTGTTCACACTTAATCTACAAGAGAACTATTATGCCAATAAAATTATGACCTAAAAACCATACAAATAGTCTTCAATGTATTCTAATTTTCAACTCATCCTTAGGTAAATCTAACCCTCCTTCACTACCAGATTTACACACACACTCCTCTCTGAAATCTCTCTCGAGTCTTTTGCTCAAAGTCTAGAAATCACCAATTTTGATTTCACTATTTATAGATCATTTATGATCAACACAATCTTGGTCATTCATTAGTCACGCCTTAATCCTTAAGGTATATAAATCATCATGATATGGATTAATAAAATATTCATAGGTTTTCCATATCATTTATGTGTGACCCTTAAGGAACTACACCTTTTAATAAGGCCCTTATAGCCCTTATAAGTTTCATGTTAAGCCATTAACTCCTTTAGCACTTAATCAAAAAAAATAAGAACACAATACCAATTTAAAATAAATTGTTCTAATATTTATATCCCCTTTGACATCCTAAAATGATCATAGTCATCTTTACTCACCTCTGTGTATGCTCAAACAACTCAAACACTGACCTAGTACACATGAATATTATGAACAAACACATAGTCAACTTATTAACCTTTGTTTGTATAAAATATTAATTGGTCAAACCTCCAAAGACAATATAGAACATCCTAATTTAATATAAAACACTCCCCAATATATAATTAATCAAGATACATCAAAGCAATATTTATATAATCTCAATTATCCTTCTTGGGTCACTTGTAGAATAAGCACAAATACATAGTCACCTTATAGGATAATATATTTGAATTTATTCACTTTAAAATATTTAAATATATATTTATATATGATTCTTGGAGTCCTATATAAAATTTATTTTTATATAAATATCAAATTCAAATTGTATATAAAGATATGAACAAAATATAGAGTTTTAGTTTTCTATGTGTTAAATTAAAATATTTGAATTCAAATGGTCATAGTTAAACTCTAAACATAATTATTGCATCGCATGGCCTCTCATATTTATATAAATCATGAAGAATTTATATTTTTTAATCTTTAACACATAGTATACCAATTATAAACATTAAACCTTAGTCACTTTGACCTCAACTCATGCACCCTTGAAACTTTTACTCAACATGTTATGTTGATCTCGATAGATCAACCAGGTATTTATTACTCAATGTGCACTATTTGATCAATATATACTAATATCTAATCATAATTAGATCCTTACCCTTTAACTTTTATTATTTTTTAAATAATTAACACTTGTTCTTGTCTTGATTCTTTCTGACATCTTGGAACAACATGCTCTGTTGATCTTCTATAAGATGCTTGATCTTTGTCTTTGGTAAACACCTGTCACATTAACCTATTTAAATCTATGTGCACCATTGGATATGTAAGTATGAACTCACATGAACCATTGGATATCCACTAGTTCTATATCATTAACATCATGCAAATTGACTAAGTATTGGGAATAACTACAATATGCTTGGAAAGCCTACTTTGCATAGATATATATTTTGCCTCGATAAATATCATGTGCCATAAATTTCACCATTTGTTATCCTCTCAAATATGAATCTAACCATATATAAAAATTATCCTAAAACCTTTATTCATGTGAGATATAATTCCATTAAAATGACTTCACAAAATATTCTATCATAGAGCCGACTATGCTTAGATTTGTTTGGGAGACCAACTTTGCTCCTACATAACTTTTACCGTGCTTCAGTGCATGGTCTAAAATTTAGTGAAAATAAACTAGGTAAAAAAATTAATGAACCCATATGATTACCTTATCTTTAAATATCCACATATGTGAGATATTCCTTCATCAAAATTCTTACTTGACTCTTTTTTCCATATTACAAATTTGGCTAAGTATGGGAAAATATTGTCAAAATGCATAAGTGCCCAAATTTTCACCCATATATCTTTCACTAATATTAAGTGCATGACATGATAATTAGATAATATCAACTAGGAAATTTTTTTATCACAACCATATGACCAACTCCCCCTGACTCATCCACATGTGGCAATAGTGATGTTAGCAAATTATCTACTCAAATTTTCTAACACTAGACCCAAAATGTCTAGATGAAAACTATGGAAAATTAGATGAATTGCACATATGCACACAAGATATCAAATCATATAAAACATCTTAGGGACCTCTTTCACATGATCCAATTATCATACTCATCCTTCAACATCTATAATCATGCCAAAATATAACATCAACCATGCCTCCTATAGGAATACTAGGACAAACACATTGCACACTTTGTCATTATTACTTATGCTATCAAAGCACTTCATCCAATCACTAGGACACCTCCATGACATCACCATGACATCACTAAAAATAATATAATAATCAATTTATTACTTATCCTCCTAGGATAGATGATCCTTTAAGGATTATGACATTATAAACTCCACTGCATTACAAATAGTCAAATAGTAGGGAAAATCAAATTATAGGGCATCTTTATCGAATACAATATATGTGTATTCAATGCTCTCAAAAATGGAATATGTAGAAGGGACCTAGATGAATGATGGTCTTACAGAATCCATTTTAATAGTTTGGGGTTGTATTATTTCCTTTATAAACTATCTAAACACTCTCGTTGATTCATTGAAAAAACTAGGGCTTTTGGTTGTATGAGAGTTTAAAATTACAATGTTAAATTCATATATTAATGGAAAAATGACTTTTTTTTGCTTAGATTTCACATATATTTACAAATCCTAAACTTTGAATGCATAATTTGTGTGACATCAAAGAAAATAATAAATTTTTATTTTGTTCATGTTTAGATTTAAAACTACTAATTAGTTTTGGCAAGTTTTTGCTTGTCATATGGAAAATTTTAGTAGACTTTATATGTCTAGTCACTTCTTTGAGATAGTTGTTGATCTCTCACTTACTAGTTTTTTATTATTTATTTTCACTTTGGTCATGCATCCATTTTATAGTGACACTTATTTTTTACTCATTCACCCAAAGTCTTCTGATTTATGAACTTATTTTATATGATCTAGGGTTACCCATTAAAGGGATTAATCCATATGGAGAAATCTAGGGGATACAAACACTTAATATATATAGACTTGGATATTTGAAATTTGAAATATGTACATCCTCTAAGAGGGGTCTCGGTGTATGGGATGTTGATTTATGACATGATCACAAAGCTATAGAGACTTAGAGACTAGGTACCATGCGGCCATTAACATGATATTCCCACAAAATGGTCTAAGTTAATGGGATTATGGTAACTATCAATATCTTAGAGCTCATACACTTGTAGTGAATAGATTGTGGGAACACAAGGCCATTAGGTTTTGATTTTACCTTCCATGTTCTAGGTTCATGATATTTTACCATGTGGCTTGATCTCAGGGATCAATGACCTTAGATGACTTATAATTTTGTGTAGTGAACTTTACCCTATTTAAACCTAGTTTTTCCATGTGGACAACCTGTGGTAACTTAGTTTTCAATAAGGTATATAATTTTTATTAAATTGATGTATTTTCTAATTAATGTGATAGTGACATATATCAAGATCTTAGATCTATAAAAAATTGGAATACTTAGGACTTTTACAAAGGTCAAATGGCTTTGACTAATGTGATCCTTCCACTTGTCCCAATATTAGAGCTCCATGAACTTCCTGGAACATAATGCAGGTAAGGCCTGATTATGGATAATTTTAAAGTCTTTTAAAATAGTCATGTGAATATATGAAAATCAAAGATATGTTATTTCATGACACATTATCTCTATTAGTCAATAAAAATCATAGAGTCAACTTCCAAGAAAATTTATAAAAATATAAGGTTTAAATTGAATCATAATTGACACCCAAGCTTTGATTTTCTTAATTTTAGAATTTTGAAACATTATAATTTAGTAAAATATTAGTATTATGAAAACTAAAATAAATATCATGGATTTATAAGTTTTATAGGACCTTGAATGAGAATATTCAAATAATAGTGGGTCCCTATTTAAATTCATAAAATGGGGGGTGTGTTAGGGCATAATAAAATGTTTCCTTGGAGTGAAATTTTCACTGATTCTAAAATTTTATGGAACTTATTGTAAGAATATTTTGTGTTCATAAACATATTTTATCTATTTCTATAAGGAGATCCCAAAACATATGAATCATTAATTTTTTTCAAGTTGTGTACACTAAATCCACTAGTAAGGTTAACAAGGTCCAACTCTATTTATGGTTTTATACTATTATCACTTTTATAATTTTATAGAAGACCCAAATTAGATACAGATATCCATAGGAAATATTTAAATCAACCAAATTCACCAACCCAAGGGAACTAACCTTAGTGTTTCACTATGTCCTAATTGAAAGGTTCTACCATAATTTTAGCTAGTGTCATCCATGACTTACCTAGGAATATTTAAAAGTACCTTCCTCGGTTCACTCCTTCTAGGGGATGAACTATAGAGGAAATGTGAAAGACTTCAAGACTTATTTAGGAACATTGAATTTTATTACTGAGGAATTTACATGCAGATTATTCCATTTCACCTTACAAGATGTTTCTTGTGAATGGTTCCTTAACCTTACATAAAATTCAATGACCTCATGCAACCAATTTCATAATACATTTACTGCAAAATTTGGGTAGGTTACCAATCTTAGTGTATTATATCAATTTTTTTATAGTATGAAAATGGAACCTAATGAACTTACTAGATATTTCAATCTAAGATTCTAAAATATGTATAGACGTATATAATTTTTGTATAGACTTACTGCTACACTAGCTTTGGAAGTGTAAAATAATGCCTTAGATTCAATGAATGAATTGTTCCTACATATAACCCGAAATATAAATACATTTCCTAATGATTATATTGAATCCATCAACCTTAAATTTTAGTTTAACCCTTAAATTTAACTTATAGCCATACTAAACATCAATTCCAACTTTTATGAGTTTAATCTCATTCCAAACACTAATCATAATATCATGGCTAACAATCAAAACTAGGTTTTCACATAGTTGCCCTTTGTTCATGCTACACCAAACTGGAATCTAATTTTTTTGAATAATTATTTACCCATGCCTTATCATAAGAATCAAAACCAAGCCTTGGTTCCAATTAACACTTCTACCACACAAGGCATAAATTATGACACAAGGCATAACTTTTGATTCCATTAACAATAGAATTTGATGGTATTCAATGTATGGTGCATAAATTTGGAAATTAATTTATTGGTATGCATAAGTTATTATGAAACATAGTAGGTGAGATAACAAATATGAATTTTACATGAAATATATATATATATATATATATATATATATATATATATATAAATATAACAAACCATCTAATAAGATAATTAACAATCTATATCATCACCCAACAAGCTTAATGAAATAAACATCTATCTGGTAGCTTTGTCTAACTTGTGTAGGGTCCATATCATCACACAAAATGGTTATTTAAATCATATATATTTATATACTACCTATGATATCTTATAAAATATATGGATTGGTTATGATATTATTCATAATTATTCTACTCCATCTACATTAGTTGCATGCAATTCTTCCAACACTACAATGGTTTTTGAGACATATGACTTCTCATTCCCTATTGAGGATGAAAAAAATATAAACTAAAAATAAATGAATTTTATGATTTTATATAAATTTAAAAAAAATAAAATATGAGAAATAAGAATTCTCAAGTTTCTACTACCTTTACACGGCCAAATAATAATGCATCCACTCTTCTTAACCTAAAGTCTCATAAGAATCCACCTACTACAAAAGGAAATGATCAATACCATCATATTTATATACCTAATAAGAGTGGATAAAATATAGTTGATGACATGAATAAAATCAAGGAAAACATTAACCTTCGTGATTTAGCTTAGATTACATAAAAAAGAGAACTTATACTTAAAACTATGACTACTAATCAATTTATTGACAAGTCAAAGCTTGCACATGAAAATATGATCATTTATAAAGACAAAGTTGACATCCAACCTTTATTGTTGAATTTTATAATCCTTGGAAAAAACATGCATAATTTATAAGTTAAACTCAAGTTCCTCAAAAAATGTGATGCCCACTAGAATATGTAAGAAACTAGGTTTGACCACAAACAAGTACAAAAGACTGGTCCTATAATTAGACAAGTTTTTGTCCTAGTCATTAGGTAATTATTAAATGTCCATGTGCATTTTTATTCATATCCACATGTATAAAAATACATTTACATATATTTATTTGAAATTATTGAGGCTTATGGTCGACTCCTTATTCATGATTTGTCAAAAACATTCAATGGATATATGGCATCAGACTTTTCACATATGCCATTACCTTGGAAAGGAGTGGAAAATTAGATTAGGGTTGATAGAGAAGAAAATATGAAATATATGATAATAGAGTACAACACTAAAAATGAGGTATTTAATTTTTATTCATCACACATATGAGTTTACACTTTCACAATGGAGTATAAGAATAATGAATGATAATTTGAAGACCTTTCATAGTTTTGGACCTTATATTTTGATGAGGCTCACTCCAAACATGGCTTAGGTGTCAGCATAAATCTGATTGACCCCAATGGGAATACATACATTGATGCATTTATTCTATAATTTCACACACCAATAACCATGTAGAGTATAAATATTTTATTTTAGGGTTATAATTCACATTAATATATAATGTCAAACAATTATGAGTGTCTAGAGACTCAAATTGGTTATTAACCAAGGTATGAGTAGATAAAAATTTAATTTATCATATTTGAATAAATATAAATAAATATCATGGGATAGTCAAATCATTTGAATATTTCAATATAAAATAAATCCCAAGAGATCAAAATTTGATAATAGATTTTTTGGATAGTTCAACATTGATTTTGGCCCCACTTCTGATGTCTAAAATATAGAATTTATCTCTAAAATAACTACCATGTCTTTCATTCCTTGATAATGTTGATAACTTTTATGTATTTTATGATGACTATTAGATCATATATTTCATGGGAAATTATAGTTCTTTTGAGTCTTAAATTATTGATGAGAGAGATTTTGATCTAATAAATAAAAAAGTAATTCAAGATGAAGGTATTGTCTAGATGAAAGAAAATAGGATACCTAAAGGTATGGTATCACAAGAATGAGTATTCAACATGGAATAAAAATATAAAATTAAAACCAATCTAAGACTAGAGAATCATATTTGACAAAGGTGAATTTGGGAACTGAGGAATATCCCTAGCATGTTAATATTGTATTGATTTATTTTAAGAAAGAAAAATATAAATTGAAATAATTATTGAAAAAATAAAAATATTTGATTGCTTGGAATTATAAATATTTAAATTTTTTATCCCACTGTAATCACACACGCTATACCACTTAGATAGGGAGATAAACCTTGTAGGCAAAGGAAAAGACCATTTAGTCTGATTCTCAAACCCCTCATTCAGAATGAACTCTATAAAATATTATTTTCGAAAATCATATTTACAATCAGACATTGTAGTTTGGTGGCTTACCTAGTTTCCATGTGAAATAATAATGGTGAAATTTGACTCTATGGATTTTATAAATCTTAATTGAGATTTAGAAAATGATAACTATCTATTACCTTGCCTAGATGAATTAATATAGATAGTGAGTTTGAAATGATGTATTTTTAGGCTATAACCAAGTGCTAGTATAAAATGATGATTGAATGAAAATTTATTTCAATACTAAATGGGAAAATTTTGCATATAAAATAATGCCTTCCAAACTAATCAATGTAGGCTACTTTTCAGCATGTGATGGATTTTGATTTTCAAAGACTCATTCTCTAATTCTCTCATCTAAGACTCATTAGTAAGTGCATAGTTATTTACATAGATGATCTAATTCTCTTATCTAGGGATAGATTAGATTGTGTGGCCCACATGAAGAGAGTAATTGATAGATGTTAAATGTATGGAATTTTACTGAATTTGAAGAAGAGTATTTTTTAGTCATGAAAGGTAAGTTATGATGTAAAATTAAAGATTCGAATGATGAACCAGTACATAGGAAACTCAATTTAACTCCCCAATATTATATTTCATACACCATTAGAGAGATTACATAACACTTATATAGGAAGTTCATAGGCTATATATGGGGATCCTAATATCCTTATAAACTCTCACTGAACAACCTCTTAAGTTATATATATAATATATTATTAAACTAAAAATATATACATTTAACTATTTATTATTAATAATGTGAACACTATAAATATCTAACATTCACCCCCTTGTGAACATTATTAATTCCTAGAATACACCCCTTTAATTTGAACATGAGGAAAACATCAATCCATAAAGTAACTATCACCTCTGTGTGTTCATGATATAGAAGGTTTTCTTTGTAGGAAACCCAACAACATCTAGAATAGTTTTCATGTAGATTACCAATAACAACAACAAGATGTCATTACAAGTATTTAAATAACAACCACAATGATGGTTTTTTGAATGGTTAACTAAAAACCATAATTATCATGATGTTGAATTACTCTTTTAGTTATGATTTCTATCACACATTAGGGGAAAATACAAAGGAATCTTCTGCTCACTTGTTATAAATGTGAATAGGAATATAACATTTTTTTTTATTCATAGATAACTCAAATCAAACACATAACTAAAAAAAATGTTCCACCAAAGTATGTGGGCCATGTTATTGGTAATTGATGAGAGGATCTATAAAAATTGCTTCCTTCATTGCCTTCATCTTCCTTCTATTTATGCTTTAAAATATTAAGTCTTTTGAATTACACCCATTATCCTCATTTATTGGTTCTTTTTCATCATCAAGATCTTCTTCAGTGATTACATTAGATTCATTAAAATTTCCTTTGAGTAATTTCTTTTTAAATTTTATATTTTAAGGATGTATGCCCCTTTTATTATAGTAAAAACATTTAATTTCATTTTTGGTTTTTTTATAAAATTTCTTATATTTATTTTTCAATTACAATGCATTTTATTCTTATTAATCTTCATTAGTTATTTTTTCTATAGATATAAGGTCTGAAATCATATATTATAATGACTAGGAAGGCATGTGTATAAAATTGAAAATAGTACTACTATATTTGGAAGGTAAATTATTCAACAATATGGATTTTTCATCTTCATAATCAATAATAGATTTGACTTATGTTAGTTGTCTTATAAGATATATCAACTCATTGATATGAATTGAAATTAATATACCATCATTCATTTTGAGTTTTAATAGTTGTAATTTTATATAAAATTTGGCATTAAGTGATTTAACACCAAATGTTTAATTCAAAATTTCCCAATTTTTTGTGGATGTCTTATCTAAATCTACATAATGTAATTCAAAATATAAAATTGCAAGACCAATTAAAGATTTGTATTTGTCATCTCCAACTTGTTATTCTTAAAACTTACAAGGACTTGTTGGTGTTTGATCATAAACATTTACTAGTCTCCATAATTTTTTTATTAATTATTGATTTAATATTTTTGGGAATATTAGAGTATTATTCATAATTTAGTTAAGGGTATGGAATAAATAAATTAGTAAATAATATTCCAATAATTAGATTAATGATTTGCATAATTTTCTATTCTTTTTAAACCATTCTAAAAATAGTATAAATAAGAAGAAATGTAACTTAGCTTAAAAGTTGGATTAAGATGAGTGAGACAGGCAAAAATTGGCTATGTAGGACTAGGATAGTGTCATGAAACTATATTTGGATTTATTTTAGTAAAAGGATAAGAACACTAAAAATAGGACACTTTGTGATATGGTGTTATAGTTCAAGTCCTGCCACTATTATTCAAACTAGTCAGAGAAATCTATGTTTTTTGGGTTTTGTCTGTTGTCCTTGTGCGAGCCTACCTATGAAAATTTTGATCTTAAATGTCAATATAGCTCCTTATAGAGCTAATTTAAGATATAACTCTAGACCTTCATATTGCTTAGATAAAACTTGAAAAATAGATGGGGGTTTAGTGTATGTAAGATGCACTAAACATATATCCACACCCCTTGTGTGGGAACATTGCCTACATACTAATACTCTGAAGAGGGATCAATCCATATGTAATTTTCCCACTTGATTTTATTTGTGAAATAGTTTTATGCAGATATAAAAATGCCAAACTAAGAGTGTATGAGGTGGCTAGGGACTGGTGTGAGGGTTTGAATATGCTGGTAGCTATATTAGATGGATATATGTAGAGAATAAGAAAATTTGCCTTAGTGGTCTTGCTTGTATTCTTGCTTGCTTTTGTAATATTTTCCAACCCCTTGTAAATTAACTTTGAATGGGATTTTATAGAGATGTATAAGTTGTGGGTTAAATGTATTTATGCTAGGTTGACATAATGAAGAAGAGGAATCGAAAAGAGATGGTCATCTGGGCTCAAAATGTGATTAGATATGAGTGCTAGAAATGGGATACCCTAGGGTTCAGTGTTATAGTACAACCCTAACACTCCTATATTATAGGTTCAAGACCTATAGGGATGGAATTATCATGGGAAAAGTAGCATATTTGAGATAAAATCAAGTCTCAGAAGTCTACAGATGATTGGGAATAAATAAAAAGGTGTCTATAAGGGTCATGAGAGCATGTAAGAGAGTCATATGAATTGGGTGTCACAATCCATGCTCAAGCTACCAATTTGGACATTTTATATGACTACATTTATCCCCCTTTATTATAGTGATGTAGCAAAGTGAAATATTATGATAAATAAAAGTAGAAAGTGTGCTTGAACTTACCTTTAAGAGTGAAACCCATGAAATTATGTGATATTGAGTGTGCATATTATGAAGTTTAAATATAGAAGAAAAAAATAAAGAGTATATTAGTTCTTAGTAGATACACCATATCTAAAATAATAACTTACAAAATCTAGGTAAGAGAGAGAGAGAGGAAGAGAAAGGAAAGAATATACATCACCAGGTATGTGAACTAATATAAAACATATTATGATGTTGAGTGATGTTGGATGATGTTGAGTAATTTTGGGTATGTGTTATACCACGAGTAATATCAAAAATGTAATTGGGTACTCAATTCCCTAAGAGTAGCTCAAGAATGTAAAGGTTGGCCCTTTGGATCCATCATCACCTACTAAGTGAAGCTATATGATCATGCATGTGCTAATTGATGTTTGAATTGTGTCTAATCACTATGAGTAGGTACCTCAAGAATACAAAGGATAGATACACCTTTGGATCCATCATTTCCCACTAAGTGAAGCTATGAACTAATATTGGTATGAATGTGTGTCATATGAGATGATTTTTGAAGCTCATGAATGCTTTGAAATTTGACAATGTGGCATGGATAGCTAAATGTGTAATAAAAATTAGTCCAATCTTGGACACTTTAAAATGAGGATATTAGGATTGTATTCAATCCATTCCAAAACTAGAGACAAGTCTTATATTTAATCCACTTGATAATGTGGAGGTTAGGCTTGTATGAATGCCACTCAAAAATTGGAAACTAGGCTTATGTGGAAGCGACTCGAGAATGTAGAGGCTAGTCTTGTATGAAATACACTCTAAAATGATGAAAACCACCTGTAGATGGAATAAAGCATGTAAATATTGAAAATTCTTGGGTAATATACTAAACTCAAAAATAAAATATGTCAAATGTGTCATGCACATTGCCCCCAATCATTGGTGTCTATAAAATGGATTCTAATCTGGAAGTTATACCAACTACCTAATATGAAACTATAAGTAATATCCATCATGATATGCATGATGCCCCCTATATCTAAATTCATTGAGAAAAATTGTAATGAAACTAATGAATCCAAACTAATCTATATGTGACAAAATTGTAGTTGAGCTGAACTTTCTACCTATTTTTGGAAAATCTAGTTTTTTTACTATTTGGATAAGAGCACCAAAAATAGGACACCCTACTATTTAGTATTATTATCCATGTCTAAAACTATTATCTTTTACTAAATCTAATGATTATTCTATAATCATCACTACTTTTTCATATGTTCTACCTAGTTTGACATTTGATTATTATTTTGAGTGTTTTGAAAATTGATTTTTCAATTGATAGGAGCTTTGATTTCTATGATAAAACCCTTATTTTTTACCCCCTCTTCTAAGGGTAGGAATGAAGACCTTTCAATGAATGCCCTTAGAATAAAGATACCTACAAGTTTGTTATTCTATAATATACATGATATAGCAATGATAATTGAAAAATATGTCTCATGATATAGCATAGATTGCATTGGAGATTGTTAGATCAATAAAGGTATGCTTAGACAGATATAACAATGTAATAACATGTACAATGTGCTAAATTGAAACTAGAAATGTCAATTATTAGTTGTTAATTATTATTTGTAAAGGAAGAATGGACCATGATGTCCATCATAGCATCCAAGAAAGCAAGATAATGCATGATGTTGATCATTGCATTACAAAAAGTTGAGAGGAAATCAAGTAACAAGCACACAAGAAAAGAATAAATAAGCATACAAGATTGGCCATGGGGCCAATCAAACAAGGGACATGGGAACATATCACTCAAACTAGAAAGTAATCATAAAATGCATATTCAAATGCCACATATACACATAATTTGAAATAATCCAGGTTGGCACAAGGGCCAAAATTACATAGAAGAGTACGAGCAAAGTACATTGGCAAATGTCTTAAGACACACAAGAATGGAAGCAAAGGACATTGTAAAATGTTCTAATGCACATTAAGAAATGCATATAACTATGTAAATCAAGAAATGAAGGCATGTAATATGCTATAAATATAATCACATCTAACTAATCAAAGTAAGGAGTGAAAGTATGTAAGACATGGAGTATAAGACTAGGTATATGCTAAGAAATACATAAGTGCTATATACTAGTGATTGTCAATAGAGTAATATATGTAAGCTAAAAATTAATGTATAATAACATAATAAATAGAGTGTGTGGTGTAATAATCACATAACCTGGATGGTGTAGACATGTAGAAGATACCCTCGATGGGTAGATATGTTGATGTATGTCTCAAATGTAGAAGTAGGATGCCCCTTCAATGGGCATAGTGAAGTAATCAAGGATCTAGATGTCACTACACACACTCAAATAAGATCATGTGAAGCATGGTAATATATATAAATGAAATAAAAACAACATATAACAACAAAATGCAAGTCTATCATGCTAGTAGAAATGTAAAGCATGGATAATACACATAATTGAAATATTTTTATGTTTTTAAATTTTTTGAATGTTTTTGGATATTTAAATGTTATATTATTTTTTGGTATTTTGAAATATTGATATGTAAAATCAATCGTTAGGAGACTATGTACGATAAATTTAAAAATAATCTATATACAAAAAATATTAAGAAACTATGTATAAGAAATACTAGGAAACTATGTACAAGAAATATTGAGAAACTATGTACAAGTAAGCTAAGAAGAAATTATACTAATCGATGAGTCTCATAAGAGACTCCCTATCATGGTTTCATATATAAAACATAGGAATCATTCATGATTTTGAAGCATGATGGAATGGTTATGAGTATGACTTTGAGTATTTAGATTTATTATTGGTATCTTGGAAATAATAATAACTTGTATTGTTCCACTCATCATTATCATCTTGATTTTGAACCAATGGAATGCTAATGTTGAATTTTGTTTTATCTAGATAATTTTCTTTGATAAATTTTGTCTATTAATGATTTGCCTTAGGATGTTCAATAAATCCCATACCTTGGTGACAAACATTATTAACTACTAGAATAGAAGTAGTGATGCCTTGGGCATGCTTGCCCAACCCTTGACCTTGAAAATCAAACTATTGTAGAAATTTTTGATAAAACCTATATTGATTTGAAAGTTAAGCCTCATTTTGGAGAGGTATATTTGCATATTTTTCATGTTTTACATATGCTTGTGTTACTATTTATTGCTTTTATTTTGGTTTTAGATCCTTTTATTGTTCTGAATTATGATCTGGTAACCACTTTTGTATTGTTTCTTAATTTGACCCTTTGTGAATGTATTCCTATGTCACTATGAATTGATTGAATAATTTACATTTTATAGGGTCTTCATTATTAATTATCTATTGTATATGTTTTTTCAATGCCAAACATGAATTTATGTGATGCCTATGCATTCTCTGATATGCACAATAATATCTAGATCTTCTCACTGGATGTAAAGGAGGTAATTTTATCATCTTAGATTTAATAATTTCCCTTATTACCTCACTTTTGATCTTATTTAATCTTTGATTTCTTTTTTAATCACTAATTATAGAGTTACTTTGTTGTGATTTCTTATTTTGATATGTAACATTGCTTTCAACCAATTGACTAGGTGAAGGTGCATATACATGATTGGAACTAGGGTGCCTTTGAGGCTTTTGTATTATAATTTGATTTTACAATGTTGTGATATTTTCATGTAATAGTTGATTTTGAATTTTTAAATCTAAAATTAACTTGCTCATACTGGTGATTTTATCTTTTAGAGTCTCACTAGTGCAAACCCTAGTTGCTTCTAATTGAACATGTAAGTACATATGTTGAAGAGGTTTTAAAGAAGCTATAGGTTAAATGTATGCATTATAAACAATAGTATAGGATGCCTCACCTTTGGAAGGGGTGATATCATGGACCTAGTTAGAGGTAAAAGATCTATCACCCTCTTGGGGGAGAGGAGGAGAAGGAAATTCCTTTATGTGCATAAGATATGACATTAAAACTTGACAGGTAGTTATTACCCTATGCAATGGATCCTCTAAGTATTTAAGATTTTTTTTCTTGACTGAATTACACATAATAGAGATATAACATGTTAAATAAGTAATTACAGTTATAAGTTGTATATCAATATGATTATAAAGAATATTCCACATGAGATAAAGAAAACAAGGGATAGAGAGCATTAAATTTTACACTAATTCATAAAAAAATTTGACTTGTAACATGAAACTTATAACTTGTTTAGAAAAAAAGAGTTGGATATTATTCTGCATGAGAGAGATAATATGCACAATAAATATTAAAATCTTGTAAATTTTTAGCAATAAATTTTGTCATATCATCCCTTATTATTAAAATTAAGCATGAAAAGGAAAGAATGAAGCTTTGAATTAACATATGGTAGACTTCATCATTCATGTACATGATAGGACCAAGTATGGACTCATTATTTTTAATAAATTTTAGAAATATGTGTAAATAAGTGAGATCCATTTTTGTTTTTATGTGGAATCTGATTTTAGATGTAAGGTGATACCTCAAAAGCAATGGGACCTAGTATATGCAACTAGGGTTTTGAAAAATGATTGATTTTAAAATTATTATAGAATTTTAAAAATTAATGTGATTTTTTGAATTTAAATATGTAGGTGGAAAATCAAAAAAATATTGGAAAATTTCTAATTTTAAAGGGACTTAGTATATGCAATTAGGATTTTGAGAGAAAAAATATTTAAAAAAAAAATTACTATGGAATTTTAAAAATTAATGATTTAAATATGCAGATAAAAAATTAAAAAATGATTGGAAAAATCAGCAAAGAATTTACCCTAGGATTTCTAGGGTTTTTATGCACAAATGAAGTAAGTTAGGTTCATCAAATGATTTAATAGTTTTGAAGTCTTATTCATAATTTAGTTAAGGTTCTAGAATAAATAAATCAATAAATAATATTGCAATAATTAGAGTATTTATTTGTATGATTTATTGTGCCTTTTAAACCTTTCTAAAAATAGTAATAAATAAGGAGAAATACAACTTAGCTTAAAAATTAGACTAAGAAAACTGAGATAGAGGATAAAACTAGTTGTGTTAGATGGGGATAGTGTCATGAACTTGGATCTAGATTTCATTCAGTGAAAGGATAGGAACACCAAAAATAGTATGCTTTAAGGTTTGGTGCTATAGTCTATGTCCTACCACTATTGTTTAAACTAGTCACATAAATCTAAGTTTTTTGGGTTTTGTCCACTATCCCTATGTGAGCCTGTCTATGAAATTTTGGATCTTGAATATTGATGGAACTCCTTGCAGAGCTGATTTATTTTCCAACCCTAGATATTCATAATGCTTGTATAAAACTTAAGAAAGAGAGGGGGTTAGTGTGTGTAAGATGCATTAAACATGTATCCACACCTCTTATGTGGGCACACTTCTTACATACTAATACTTGAAAGAGGAATTAGACTATAGTTAGTTATCTCACTTGATGTGTTTTGTGTAATAGTGTTATATAGATGCAAAAATGACAAACTGAGAATGCTTGAGGTAGCTAGGGATTGGTGTGAGGGTTTGAATATGTTGGTAGCTGCATTGGATGGTTGTATGCAGAGAATAGGGAAATTTGATTTAGTGGTCTTGCTTGTATTGTTGATTGCTTTTGTATTATTTGCCAAGCCATTCTAAATGAACTTTGAGTGGAATTTTATAGATATTTATAGGTCATGCGTTAAATGTATTCACTCTAAGATGACATAATGAAGAAGAGGAATTGGAATGAAATAATCATCTAGGCTTAAAATGTGATTAGATGGGAGTGTTAGAAATGGGACACCCTAGGGTCCAGTGTTATAGTCCAACCCTAGCTCACCTATCATATAGGTTCATGACCTATGGGTGGAATTAGCATGGGAAAAATAGCCTAATTAAGCTAGAATTAGGTATTAAAAATCTATAAATGATTGTGAATAAGCAAAAAGGTTTCTAAAAGGGTCATGAGAGCATGCAAGAGGTTCATATGGATTGGGTGTTATAAGTCACACTCAAGCTATGAATTTAGACATTTTATATGACTATATTCCCCCATCCCTTTATTCTAGTGATGTAGCAAAGTGAAATACTAATATAAAAGAAAGTAGAAAATGTACCTAAACTTACCTATAAGAGTGAATCCCATGAAATTGTGTGATGTTGAGTGTCCATAGAGAGAGCACATTGTGAATTGTAAATTTTTAAGATAAAAATAAAGAGTAGATCAGTTATTACTAGAAATGCTATGTCTAAAATAAGAATGTATAAAATCTAGGTAAGAGAGAGAGAGAGAGGAAGAAAAAGGAACAAATACACCTCAATGGGCACCTGAACTAATACAAAACTTGTTATGATGCTGAGTGATGTTGGTTGGTTTTAAGTAATGTTGGGTACATGTAGCACCAAAATTAATATCATGAATGAATTTGAGTGCTTAATTCCTTAAGAGTGGCTCAAGAATGCAAAATTTGGCCCTTTAGCTCCATCATCACCTACTAAGTGAATCTATGTGATCATACATATGATAATCAATGTTTGGACTATGTGTCCAATCCCTCTAAGTAGGTGGATCAAGAATACAAAGGCTAACTAGACATTTGGGTCCATCATTGCCCATTAAGTAGAACTATGAACTGATACCAATATGAATGTGTGTCATATGAGATGGCTCTTAAAGCTCATGAATTCTCTAAAATATAAAAATTTATCATGGATAGTTGAATGTGTAATAAAAATTAGGTCAATATTGGCCATTTTAGAAGGAGGAGATCGTGCTTGTATGAAAGCCACTCTAAAACTAGAAACTAAGATTATGTGGAAGCCACTCAAGAATGTGGAGGTTAAGCTTGTATGAAAACTAGTCTAAAATGATGCCATCCACCTATAGATGGAATAAGCCATGCAACCATTGAGAATGCTTGGGTAATATACTAAACTCTAAAAGAAAAGAAGTAAAATGTGTCACACACATTACCCCAAACCATTAGTGTCTGAAACATGGATTCTAATTTGGAGGTTATATAAACTACCCAATATGAAACTAGGAGTGAGAGATATTATACCATGCATGATACCCCTATATCTATATTGTCTAAGAAAAATACTATTAAAACTACCAAATCAAAACTAGTCTATATGTGACAAAATTATAACTAAGCTAACCTTTCTTCTTATTTTTAGAAAATCTAGTTTTTTTGTTGTTTAGATAAGAGTGTTGAAAATAGGAGACCCTATTATCTGACATTATTATCCATGTCTGGTGTTTTTATCCTTTTTTGAATTTGATGATTGTTCTATAATGATCACTATTTTTCTAGTTTATTCTACCTGGTTTGACCTCTGATTGCTATTATGAGTGTTATGAAAACTAATTTTTTGACTGATAGGAGCTCTAATCTCTATGACAAAACCCTTTTTTGTTTCCCCCTCTTCTAAGGGTAGAAATGAAAACCCTGTAATGAATGCCCTTAGAAGGAAGAACCCTACAAGTGTGTTATACTACAAAATATATGATATAGTAATGATAATCAAAAAATATGTCTCAAGATATAACATAGTTTCCATTGGATATTGTTAGATAAATATGGGTATGCCTAGATAGATATAATAATGTAATAACATGTTCAATGTGTTGAATTGAAACTATAAATGTTACTTATTAGTTTTTAGTTTTGAAGGAGGGATGGACCATGATTTCCATCATGGCATCGAAGAAATCAAGATAATACATGATGTGGATCATGTCATTGTAAAGAGTTGATAATTAATCAATCAACACACACATAAGGAAAGAATCAAGAAGTATACAAGTGTGGTCAAGGGGCCAATAAAACAAGGCACATGGGATCATGTCACTCAAATTAGAAAACAAGCATATAATGCATATTAAAATTCCACCTATACACATAATTAGAAACAAGCAAGGTTGGCATGAGGGACAAAAGCATATAGAAGAGTACAAGAAAAGGACATTGGAAATTTCCTAAGGCACACACAAGAATAGAAGTAAAGGATATTGGTAAATGTCCTAATGCACATATAGAAGACAAAATAAGAACTAAGAAATGTAATCACATCTAGCTATGAAAAATAAGAAAAGAAGGCATGTAATATATTGTAAATACAATCTCATCCAACTAATCAAAGCAAAGAGTGAAAGTATGCAAGACATGGAGTACAATACTAGGTATTGTTAAGAAATACATAATTGTTATATACTAGTGAAAGTTGATATAGTAATCTATGTAAGCTAGTAATTAATCTATATCAACATGATAAATAGAGTGTGTGGTGTAGGAATGACATAACCTAGATGGTATAGTCATGTATAAATTTCTCCTAGTGGGTAGATATGTCAATGTATATCTTGAATGTAGAAGTATGATGCCCCATCAATGGGTAGAGTAAAGTAATCAAGGATTTAGATGTCACTTCACACACTCAAAGAAGATCAAGTGAAGTATGGTAATGTAGATAACTTGACAAACAATAACATAAAATAAAAAATATATAAGTCTAGCATGGTAGTAGAAATTTAAAGCATAGATAATGCACATAATTAAAATATTTTTATGTTTTGAATTTTTTGAAAGTTTTTGGTTTTTTGATATATTTAAATTTTTTTAGATTTTGAAATGTTATATTTTTATTATTATTTTGAAATATTGATATGTAAAATCAATCATTAGGATAATATGTACAATTTTTTTTAAATAATCTATATACAAAAAATACTAAGAAATTATGTACAAAAAATACTGAGAAACTATGTACAAGAAATATTGATAAACAATCTACAAGTAAGCTAAGAAGAAATGATACTCACCGATGAGTCTAATAAGAGACTCCCTATCATGGTGTCATTTATCAAATAAATGAATCATGCATGATTTTGAAACATGAGGAAATGGATACGAATATGACTTTGAGTATTCATATTCATTATTGGTATCTTGGAAATCATAATAACCTGTATTATTCCACTCATCATTATCATCTTGATTTTGAACTAATGAAATGTTAATGTTGAATTTTGTTGTGTATGGATCATTTACTTTTATAAATTATGTATGTTAATGATTTTACTTAGGATGTTCAATAAATCCCAAACTTTGGTGACAAACATTATTAATTTCTAGAATATGAGTAGTGATTCCTTGAGCATGCTTTCCCAACCCTAGACCTTAAAAATCTAACTATTATAGAAATTTTTGACCAAACCCATAATGCTTTGAAATTTTTGCCTCATTTTGGATAGGTAGATTTACATATTTTTCTTTATTTACCTATGTTTATGTTACTATTTAATGCTTTGATTCTAGTTTTTGATCCTTTTATTTTTTGAGTTATGATTTGGTAACCACTTTTGTACTATTTTTGAATTTGGCCCTTTGTGAATGTGTTCATGTGTCACTATGGATTGCTTGACTGATTTACCTTGCATAGGGTCCTCATTATCAATTGTCTATTTTATATTTTTTTTATCAATACCAAACATGAATCTATGTGATGCCCATGCATTTTATGATATGCACAATAATATCTAGATCTTCTAACTATATGTAGAGGAGGTAATTTGATCATCTTAGATTTAATATCTTACCTTAGTACCTCACTTGAAAACTTATTTGATCTTGGAATTATTTTTAAATCACTTATTTTAGAGTTAAATTTTTTGATTTATTATTTTGACATATAACATTGCTTGTAACCAATTGACTAGGTGAAGGTGCATATACATGATTTTAACTATGGTGCCTTTGAGACTTTTATATTATTTTACAATGTTATGATATTTTCATGTAAAACTTGATTCTATGTTTGTAAATATACAATTAACTTTCTCATACTAGTGATTTGATCCCTTAGAGTCTCACAATTACAAACCCTAGTTGCTTCTGATTGAACATGTAAGTGCATATGTTAAAGAGATTTTGAGGAAGCTCTAGGCTAAATGTATCCATAATGATAAATAGTATGGGTTACCTCACATTTTGGAGGCGTGATATCATGGATCTAGTTAGATGGAAATTAGCTATCAACCTCTTAGGGGAGAGGAGGAGAAATAAATTATTTCCTACACATAAGATATGACATTGAAACTGGACAGATGGTTTTTAGCATATGTAATGGATCCTCTAAGTATGTAAGAACTTTATTATTTATATAATTACACATAATAAATAGATAACATGTTAAAGATATAATTATAGTTATATGTTTTATATCAATATGATTATAAATAATATTCCGTAGGAGAGATAACAAACAAGGGATAGAGAACATGGAATTTTGCACTAATGCATAAATTTTTTTGACTTGTAACATGAAATTTATGACATTTTTATAAAAATAGAGTTGAAAATTATTCCACATGAGAGAGAGAGAGAATATGGAAAATAAATATTGAAATCGTTTACATTTTTTAGCAATAAATTTTGTAATATCATCCCTTATTATGAAAAGTAAGCATGAAAGGGAAAGAATGAATCTTTGAATTAACATATGGTAGACATAATCATTCATGTACATTATACAAATGAGTATGGACTCATCAATTGTAATAAATTTTATAAATATGTGTAAATAAGTGAGATCCATTTTTGTTTTTATGTGAAATCTAGTTTTAGATGTAAGATGATACCTCAAAAGCAATGGGACCTAGTATATGCAACTAGGGTTTTGAAAAATGATTGATTTTAAAATTACTATGTAATTTTAAAAATTAATGTGAATTTTTTATTTTAAATATGTAAGTGAAAAATAAAAAAAATATTGGAAAAATCTTATTTTAAAGGGACCTAGTATATGTAACTAGGGTTTTGAGTGTTTTTTTTTAAATTACTATGGAATTTTAAAAATTAATACATATTTTTTTATTTAAATATGTAGGTAACAAATCAAAAAATGATAAAAAAAACTTATCAAGGAATTTACCCTAGGGTTTCTAGGGTTTTTATGTGTAAATGAAGTAAGTCAAGTTCACTAAATGATTTAATAGTTTTGGGAATGTTGTAGTCTTATTCCAAATTTAGTTAAGAGTCTAAAATAAATAAATTTTTAAATAATATTTCAATAATTAGAGTACTAATTTTTATAATTTAGTGTGCCTTTTAAACATTTATAATAATGGTAATAAATAAGGATAAATGTAACTTATATTAAAAACTAGACTAAGATGGCTGAGATAAAGGCTGAAAATGGCTATGCATGATTTAGACAGAGTTGTGAACCTATATCTAGCTTTAATTTGGTGAAAGGATAGTAATTATAAAAATACGACACTTCAAGGTCTGGTGTTATAGTCCAAATCCTATTGCTATTATCTAAACTAATCACAAAGATCTGTGTTTTTTTGGGTTTTGTCCATTGTCTTTGTGTGAGCCTGCTTGTGAAATTTTGGATCTTGAATGTTGATGGAGATTTTTTTAGAGTGATTTAATCTCCAACCCTATACCTTTATATTTCTTTGATAAAAATTGAGAAAGAGAGGGGGTTAGTGTGTGTAAGATTCATTGAACATGTATCCACACCCCTTATGTGGGCATACTACCTACATACCAATACTCTAAAGAGGGATCAAGCCATATGTAGTTCTCTCGCTTGATGTTATTTGTGAAATAGTGTTATGTAGATGTAAAAATTATAAATTGAGAGTGATTGAGGTGGCTAGGGACTAGTGTGAGGGTTTGAATATGAGGGTAGCTATATTGGATGGTTGTATGCAGAGAATAAGGAAATTTGCCTTAGTGGTATTGCTTGTATTCTTACTTGATTTCATAATATTTTCCAACACTTTATAAATAAAATTTGAATGGGATTTTATAGATATATATAGGTCATGGGTTAAATGTATTCATGCTAGGTAGACATAATGAAGAAGAGGAATCTGAATTAAATGGTCATCTGGGCTCAAAATGTTATTAGACAAGAGCACTAAAAATGGGAAACCCTAGGGTATAATTCTATAGTCCAACCATAAAATTCATATCATATAGTTTAAATACCTAGGGAGGTGGACTTAACATGGGAAAATCATCTTGGCTAAGCTAGAATCAGGTCTCAAAATTATATGGATGATTGTGAATAAGCAAAAAGGTGTCTAAAAGGGTAATGAGAGCATGCAAGAGGGTATTATGGATTGGGTGTCACAATCCACACTCAAGATACCAATTTATATATTTTATATGACTATAATTACATATTTATCTTAAATTTATAGGTGATAAAATTGAGACCTATGAGTTTTTCTATTGGAATTTTCATCTCAACAAATAGGATGTTGGTTACCGTAGAAATATGTCCTTACAAAAAATGATACTTTTGACACTTTAGGGACTTTGAATCTTAACTTAAAAATTTTGAATGATAAAAATTACTTAGTTACTTTAATATACTAAAATTCCCTTAGACAAAAAAAATTAAAAACAATCAAAAGACTCATTGATCAATACAAAAGACTATATTATATAAATGAATTAGATCGACTATTAACCTAGATGAATCACCAAATGAAATTGATACTTTTATAAAAAAATAGGTCCAATTATTAATATATTAATACTAAAATCAATGTAGTTTAAACCTAATTTACTTTGAAAATTTATTTAAAATACATGAATTGCATTAATGACTTGACAATTATACGAATAGACCCCTTAAATTCAAATAATTTATATTGGTTTACACCTGAAGAAGCATAAAAAGTTTGATATAGAGCTTGATACAACCAATAAACTCACCAATTCAAATTATAATTCACCAAACATTTATAATATCATGAGATGAGTATGGAATATGATCACACAATGACAGACATGAGCATGTCAGGAGAATGTCATAAAATGTTATCCTAAGAAAATGAAATCCATGAGAATGACAAAAAATGCCAAGAGATCGTGGTTGTAACTCCAAGAAGGGTGAAATTTTAGTGAACCCACCACTTCAAATACTTATATGAAATTATATATCAAGATAATTAGCATCATATCTAAGTATGAAGTGTGAATATATCTTACAAATAATGAATAAATATGTTAAGAATATGCATATGTCTACTAAAAAGATACAACAGAACTAAGGATTCTAGATGTCAATATATAACAAGATCAAAATATTGATTTTTTTTATAAAATCAATTAAAGTAGTTAAAATTATATCTATAATTGATATTATTACCAATATATATCAAATAATCATTGTACCAAATACATAGCCACATGCATATGCTCAAATTTTATTTATTTTGTTACAGTGCCTCATAAAAAAGATCCCATTCATAGGATGATTAGAATAAATGTACCCCTAATATAATAATCAAGCTTCGATTAGACATAGTAAAAATATGCTTTGATACCACTAATGTAAAATTAAAGAGTTGAATGATGAAAAAGTACATAGGAAAATCAATTTAATCTCACAATATTATATTTCATACTCCATTTGAGAAATTACATAGCACTTATATAGAAAGTGCATATGATATATATGGGGATATTTATATACCTTTAAATTCTTATTGATTAAACTCCAAGCTATATATATATAATATATTGTTAAGATAACAATATATAAGTTTAACAATTAACTATTAATAATGTAAACACTATAAATTTCTAACAATTTAATGGGCCATATGATCATTAACAAAGGAATTACTATTGACCCTAAAAGAGTCTAAATTATTTTTAAAATTACATATCCTAATAGTAATAAACAACTCAAGTATTTTTTTGGTAAGATAAATTTTATTCAAAAATTCATTTCATGATTTACATAAATTTGAAAACCATTGAATGCTATGTTAAAAAAAGATGAAAAGTTAGAAAGGAAGGCTAAATCTAAGAAATAATTTCAAGATATTAAAAACACCATTGCATAAAATATAAACCTAATTAGCTTATTTTTCACCAAATATTTCTCAATGTATTCATTCATGTCTAAACACATTATAGTAGTTTTTCTCACTCAATACGTTGAAGACAATGAGCATCATATAACCTTCATGAGTACTAACCTAAAATATGTAGAGTTGAAGTATTATATGATTAGAAAATATATTTGTGACCTATTTAAAGTACAAAATAAATTTAAACACTATATGAAAATGAGGCATGTGCCATTATGCCAGACCTAAGGGTCAAATAATACTAACAAATAATGATCTAGGTGAATGAAGAGAAACATTTACAAGAGTTAGACTTAGAAATCAAACTTGTCAAAATGGTATGAGGATAGGACATCATTCAAAAAATCACAAATATATATTTTCACATTTTATTAAATAAATTAGTAGTCTCAAGTAGTTGGTGGTGATTGGTATACTCAAATCTATTGTTGCTTGCACAATATGCCCCATTTTTAATCTAAAAATGGGGACCCTCTTTTTGCTTTGGAGTCTAGTCTTATACTTTTTAGGCTTTCATTATGTTTGTTTATTTAAATTAGCCTTATAAGATACCTATTTTTCTAGCTGTGAAGATGTGAAATATGGGTGTGCTTCATGGTTTTAGCCAAACCTGTAAAATTAAGTATACATTATAAACACTTGGCATAAAAATTCACACTTGTGTTTATTTTATTTTATTATCTTAATTCTCATAAATATGTTAAGTTTTAATGTATTTATATTCTTGTGTTTTTAAAAAACAAATTATAGTTTCCTCTTAGACTATTTGGCCTTAGGTTTGTGTAAATTCTCAAACCATTCCAAAGGTTTTTACATCTTTTCTTAAACATTTTTTTTTTCTATTTCTACTTTAATTTCAATCTAAATGACTAAATGTTTATAGGGTTTTACTTTTTAACTTAGCTACTTCTCATAAAAATGAAATAAGATGGCTTTAGAATTAAGCAAATGACTAAGTTGTTTCAAAGTTTATATCTTATACATAGTCATTTTTCAACTTTTGCCTTAGCCATTTGTTTTTATATGCTTAGACATTGGTTCCTAAATACTTAGTCATTTATTTTCAAATGTTTATCCATTGGTTTTTAAAAAATTAAGTCACTGACTATGAATTTTCATATTATGCACATAGGTACCCAAAGGGAGTAGTTGAAGTTTTTGCATGAGAAGAGTATACAAAAATCCATTAGAATTTGCAAGAATTATTCAAGTATTTAGGCCTTTGGGAAAATTATTTATGACTAGTTGGAAATTTTTCAAGGAAAAAACTTGTGAAGGCATGGAACTTCAAAACAAAATTTACAAAAAAAAGTTCCAAACAAAAGTTTTAAAGAAAAAATTTGTGAAGTCTTGTGTCTTCAAAAAAATGTCTTGACACCAAAGTCACAAAGAAGAAAAAGTCATGTAGGTACGGAAGTACTGAATTACATAATCACAAAATATAAAGGGCATTAAAATCTGAAACAAAGGTTAATACTCATATGGTTTTGAGGCCCTAAGGAAAATACTCGTGGTGGATCTTTAAATGGATTGGAAGTATGGAAGATTAGAGCCATTGAAAATTAACGTAAAGTGCAAAGATATAAGGGAGTACTTCATGGAAATAGAGAATAAAAAATACAAGTTATTTGGAGGACATATAGGGGATTTATGGCTATGAAATTGATAAATAAAATACAGAGCTAAATTTGGTGGATGTTAATGAGCCGACAAGTGTCAAAATGGCCTTAAAATGGTAAAGCCAATAGTGCAGTAAGGGAAAAGTAGAGAACAAATATGAATATTCCACATGGTAGTAACCCATTAGACTGAAAGACATATTATATTTGTATCCAAAAAATTATGAGATCAAATTTTATGGCCCATGTGTCCATCAAAACCATTAAGATGCTAAGAATGGACTGCACATCCAACTTGATTTTTAGAATCAAATCATAGTCCAACTTAATCATGAATAAGATGGGAATAATTAGGATGGAATGAGTAGTTAAACTGATCATTAACCATATAGAAAAAAAATATCTTAAATAGGTATGGATCTAACTACAAAGGATGTGGATGGTTGGTTATCTTGGTGTAATCTCAACTGCATTCCCCTACAAGCACTCATTATTGATTTCATCTAGCATGGTTCTTGATATTTTCATGATGGATCAGAGTGGGATTCTCCTATAATTGATCTCAAGTGGGCCTACCACACTCATGATTTCTATAATTACCCCATTAGTGGGTGAATTTGGGTTTGAATTTGAATTCAAAATTAGACTACTCAATCCTTTGTACCTATATAAGATCGACTCTTCGATATAATAAAGTCTAGTCCTTTCAATATTGAGGAAGTTATGCTTAGGATGTCTCCCTTAGAATAGAGTATTTAGTGGACTAGACATTTTTGGATTTTCCATAGTTAGTAGACCAAGCATTTTTCATGTTTTCCTATTGTAGTGTTTTTCTTTTTGTTATAAATCTTACCATTGCTAATCAACAAGAAAGATATTGATACTCAATTTGTTGTGTAGTCAAATATATATCCATTACACATTTATATGGTTGTTATGTTTTTTTTTGCTCACAAAAAATTCTCCCAAACTTTTATATTATCCTTTAGCTTGAGTTATAATAGGTCTAGCTCAGCTAAGGACTAGTCTATATGATATTTTATCAACTAGATGCTTCAATTTCATCCCTATGGTAGCAGGGCCTTTCTTTTCTTCCTCCCTACCCTTCTCTCTTTTTATCTTTTTTATTAGTGTGTTGGTTTAGTATTAATAAAAAAATTATCTATAATGTTGAATAATTATTATTGAATGTCATCCATCTTTATTTAAGTATTGTTTAATAGATTAGTGGTGGACTAATTGAGTCTCAGAGTATTTATAGATTAATCCATCATCTAGAGTTAGTTTCACTAGCCATGGCCCCTTGAAATAGAGTAATTCACATCAGGTAACTAAGTGAAGACCAATATACCAATACTTAGTACATTTAGACATTGGGGAGGTATTTTATTCATAGTAACTCCCTCCTTTTAGGAGAGGAAAGGACTAAAAACCCCTACATATTATTGGTCATGTTGAGACACCTCACAACATTTCTAGTTCTAGAAAAAGGGCATGATCTAAAACTAAAGTGATTTTCTTGAAACATTTAATCCTAAAACACTTTACTATCATTACCTAGCTAGTCCCATGACTTTATCTTCGATAAGTGGGCATAGTTTCCAAGTAAACATACCAAGACCCATCCAGATCTACCTAATAATCCCCATTGATTTTTCACAAAGTACATGCATGATGGGATTTTAATAGTAGAACAACACATTCAAGAATTGAAAGAGGCCATCATTAAAACTCATATCTAGCATGAAGATGTGTCTTGTAACTTGTTTCCTTATTATTTTGATAAGGATGCATAAATTTGGTACATTGGACTACCAGATGGGTGTATAACCACATGGGATGGTTTTGAATTTTTTTTCTTAATCCACTTTAGAGAGCCCAACGATCCTGCTACCCTGTACCACAAATTTATTACATCTCATAATGAGCCTAATTAATATTTGAGTGATTTCAACCAACACTTCCATAAAATCTATATGGGTTTGAAATAATTTTCATATAGATTGAATTAGTAACTATAGAGACTTACCTTATAATATTGTTTCCCCTCAATGTTATGTTTATTCGAAGGACTCCTTTAGATCTAACATCTTTAGTGGTGACTTATCAAATAGCTTGCACTATTGAATAACAAAACATGTCTCATGATTATAATATTTGTTTTTCTTATCTATTGAGATATTCAAATGTTCATCCACAAAATACTTCAATCTACTTGCTTGTGAGTTATCTCATTAGTCAAGTTATGCCTAATAATGAGACATTTCCCTGCACATTACCCTAACTCCCCCATATTAAATGAAGATCCCACTTTCTCTATTAATGAATTTAAATATATTAATTAAGTATGTAGCCAACAGGATGTTTTCACTAATTTTAATAGCAAGGTATCTTTTGATAATTATGATAGTTATCTACCATTTTTTTCAGGGAGTTACCAATAGAAAATGCATGGGCTAATCCTTGAGAGAAGTGATGAGGATTTTGATGATGAGGAAACATTTTATATATTGATTGAACTGGTAACATATGAACAAATTGAAGGTGAGATACCTACTTAGGAGGGCGAATCACAAGTCTCTTATAATCAGCTTGAAGATGAATTCAATGAGTCATAGCCACTAGACTAGGAATATTCATGTTATTTATACAAAGCATTCTTGTCCTATGTTACTCCCCTCCAACTAAAAATTTGATTAAATATTATAAATAACTTAGTGGTAGTAGTATGGCACCCACACAATCTTTGGAGATGAGTAATCCAAAATAATATAACATCAAATTAGGTTATCCATGTGAAATAAGTGGGTTGTAAAAAATAAAAATGGAATATCTCCCACTTTTGTATAACCCTAAATTTGAATCAATTGGAATGATATTTAAGTTTGTATTCATGGAAGAAAGAGGTATGCCAATACAAATTAAAGTTTAAAGTGGACATGTTTAGTGCATTCCTTTACATACCTTAGCCACAAATGACAAGGCTAGGAGATAATTAACATGGGGAGAACCATTCCCATGCTTCCTTGGGAATAAAAATGAATATCAAGATGCTTCCATAGTATCCATGAAAATCAAGGAATAACCTATAATTGACTCAACTACTATTTGCCACCAAAAACATGTCACTTTTAGGCTATAACTTCCAATCAGTCTGGTATGTATGAGTAGCTAGCCCTATCCCTCACTATAATACAATGTATGGTCTAGGTTATTTTCTAAACCCTATCCCTCATGATTTATATAATCTAGAAGCAAACATGATGTAGAATTATACAATCCTAGTTTATTTAAATTAAATGAACTAAACATTGTTAAATCTTTATGTGATAGTGTTTCCCAATGTAAAGGAAAACATAGATGCATGTAGATGTATCCTTTCCCCTTCTCAAAATCCTAAAAAATTAGGTGTCTAACTGATTAAAGCATGCATTTACTAGGAAGCCCATGTGAATAACTTCTCTTTTGTTTTCTATTTTTCTTTTTTATCCCTTATTTGTTAGCTTAGGTTTGATTTTGTTTGTTTTCTATTTTTCATTTTTGGGTTTATCCCAACTTTATTTTTTCGTTAGGCTCCTCTTGTGAATTAAAGAAATAGAATGAAGGACTATTGTAAGAGTAACATAGGTGGCACTCAAATAGCCTAGTAGAAATTTTGATTGAAAATTATATGTGAACCATTGTTTTTTCTTTATTAATTTCTTGAATTCTAAAGTTCATTGATTCATAATAGAATTTGTGAATTTTAAAAAATCTATTTTATTGTTTGAAGCCATCTAATGCACCTAAATAAATATATACAAGGAAAATATAACATTGCTTCAATTCTTAGTTATATTGAGTTTTCATGAATTCACAAATGTCATTTTACCCATGGCTTGGTCCAGAAACCTCGTTGGATGAAATGAAAAATCTCCTTTCAAAATAATTGAGCAAAAATGTAAATCCTAAAATCCTCCTTGAAAGGGTAATCTTGGCAGCCTCCACCAAAGGATTTTTGGCCTAGTTGGTAGTGAAATAAGTCCTTTAGAAGGGACCAAAGGTACGTTTTTTAGGAGTAAAAATATATAACTAGTATAAAAACATACAAAAACCACTTTCCCCCAAGCTAAATTATGAAATATTTTTCCTTCAGTAGTTTTTGCCTTATGCAAATCTGAATTACTGTGTGAATACAAATGAAATGAATAAATCACTTAATCACACAAATATGGTTTTATCAAGATTATGGCTTAGTATTTCAATAATTCATAGATAATTTTGTGTATTTTAATTCTACTTTTTTTCAAGTGATAGCTTATAGCTAATGCTTTTTCTTCTTATGAAATTAAAGGTTATGGATTCTTGAAATAATTAGGAGTATTTCCCAATAGGAGTCACCATTTATTTTTGATTGCATAACACACCCAATTTTAAGTCTAAAAATGGGGAACTTTTAGGATTTCATTATTGTTTCTTGTTTAAATCAGCCTTATGAGATGCCAATTCTTCTAGATGCAAAGATGTGAAATTTTAAAGTACTTCATAGTTTTAGCCAAACCTACAAAATTAAGTATGTATTATAAACACTTGGCTTATAAATGTACATATTGGGTTACTTTTATTTTAATATTTGAATTTGTATAGATATACTAAGTCTTGGTCTATTTTTGTGCTTATGCTTTGAAACATATTTTACAACTTTATCTAAGACTATTTCACCTTAGGTTTGCACAAATTCTTTGATTTTTGTAGAGTTTTATACCTATTTTTGCCAAAAAATCATCTATTTCTATTATAATTTCAATCTAAATGACTAAATTTTAAAAAAATTTACTTTTTAACTTAGTCACTTCTCATAAAAATGGATGAAATTGGCTTCGAAATCAGGCAAATTATTAAGTAATTATGTAGTTTATAGCTTATACTTGTTTATTTTTTGGCTTTTGCCTTATTTTTTTATTTTCAAATGCTTAGTCATTTGTTTTAAAATACTTAGCCATTAGTTTTCAAAGACTTAGCCATTTATTTTTAAATGTTTATTTGTTACTTTTTAAAATATCAAGTCACTGACTATACCTTTTCATTTTATGCCCATAGGTACCCAAAGGGAGTAATTCAAGGTTTTGTGTAAAGGAGAGTCTATAAAAATTCCAAAGACTTTGCATGAATTGTTCAAGTATTTAGGTCTTAGGGAAAATTATTTATGACTAGTTGAAACTTTTGTAGGGACAAAACTTGTGAAGGCTTAGATCTTTGAAATAAAAGTTAGGCACAAAAGTTTTGAAGATGAAACTTACAAAGACTTGGGTCTTTAAAAAAATGTCATAGCATCAAAGTCACAAGAAATTAAAATTCATATGGAGGTGGCAAGGCACAAAAGTGTAGAAGCTCAGGGGCATTAAAATATCAAGACAAAGGTTAATACCCCCATGGTTCTAAGGAAAATCCACATGGTATCTCTTCAAAGACATTGGAATCATAGAAGCTTGGATCCATTGACCATTAGAATAGAGTGTATAGAGATAAGGGAGTGACACATGGTAGTGAAAAATAAAAAATATCAAGTGCTTGAGAGGACATATATCGGTTGTAATACTATGAAGTAGATAAAATTAATCTATAGAGATAAATCTTATTGATGTTGATGAGATACAAAGTGTTAAAATGGGGCCCATAAAGGCATAGGCAATATTATATCAAGCAAAAGGTAGAGAAAAAGTGAGAAGAATACATGTTTTGGTAACCCATTAGAGATAAGGATATATTATTTGCAAAGTTAAAAACTTATGATATCAAATTTGATCACCCATCTATTCATCAAAATCATGAAGAGGTTGAGAATGGACTATGCATTCAATTTAGTTTTTAGAATCAAATCATATTCAAACTAAATCATGAATAAAAATGGAATCATTAATGTGGCATGAATAGTGGAATAACTCATGAAGCATAAATGAAAAAATATATGCCTTAAAGAGGAATGGCTTGAACTACATATGATGTGCATGATTAGTTATCTTGGTACAATATCAACTAGATTCTCTTGTAAGTATTCATTCTTGATTTGGTCAAGCATGGTTCCTAATTTTTTCATGATGCATAAAAGTAGGATTCACCCATAATGGACCTCAAGTGGACCTTCCTTATTGATGATTGTTGAAATTTCCCCATTAGTGTGTGAATTTGGATTTCAATTTCAATTTAAATTTAGAATCCTTAGTCCTAGATGCCTATATAATATCAACTATTTGATGTAGTAAAGGCTATTCCTTTTAGCACTAATAAATTTATGCTTAGGATGGCTTCTTGTAGATGTTAGATAAATGTACTAGGTGTCAAAATGCCTTAGGATCCTTATTAAACCTATCAAACCTTAAGCATAGTTAAATACCTAGTTAAATAAATTCACCAACCTACTAAATTAGCCTTTAACCAAACCTTTTTAACCCCTTTTTTGGCCCCTTTACCTTTAGACACTCAACCATCAATGGTTATCCTAATTATTGATGTTTAGCCAAACCATCGATGGTGAGGTCTTCACCCTCCTAACTCATCACTAGATATGTGTGAGCTAATGAGGCATAATTTAATATGTTTGCCTTATGTGGTGATAACAAACTCTAAAGCATCATGATCAACAAAATAACCTAATAGGGAACCTTCTATCCTTCATCTCTTAATTGTTATAAAATGAGGGGAGTAAGAGGTGAAATAGAACTATGTTCAAGCTATCAAATCTTATTTCATATAGGTATTCAAGCTTTTTAGCATCTAGTCTTACTTCAACAACTCAATAATATAAAAAGAGACATGCACCTCTTTCAAATTTGGTTTTGAGGGAAAATTACTATTACTCTGGTGAAATTTCCCTATCCTTCAACCATCTCCAATTTAAAAATCTACATGTATATTCTACTTGTTCTTTATTTCATTGGATTTCTAACCCCTTGACCTAATAAGACCTATTTTCACCTTGTTTCCCAACTTCTAGATCCTTAATAGAACCCTTATCAAACCATTCACCCATTCTAAAACTCTTTTTTGAGTACCTTAAAAAATAAACAAGCAAGCACTGATAGTTAGTCCAACCACTAATAGTCACCCCCAAGCATTTATGGTTACCCAACAACTGATGGTCAGCTTAACTACCAATAGTCACTGTGGTAGAAAATAATAGTAAGTTATTTTTAGCCCCTTAACCCCAACCAAACCTAACTTTTTGTGTTCTTACCTATTCACAAACCATTTTATAATTTTTTGAACATGACTTCATCCACTTTAGCATGAGTATTGACCTATTTTTTCTATATTTATTCGTATTTTTTAAAAATAATGATACTTTATTCTTGTATTACATTTCATTTACTTTATTCAAGTGCCTTACTTTTATCATTTTCAACTTGATTTTTATTAAGAGTGGATTGACAACCTCCTAGCAAGCTTATTATTCTTGTATCTAGCTCACACTAGGAAATACACCCAGCTATCTTGATAAAAACCGCTTTGTTAGTGCTTTCTTATTTACAAGTTATTCCTTCTAAGCCAAAGAGGAGTTCTCCATCTTCATCTAGATTATGCATGCATCACCAACTACATATTTCTACCACACCTTTATTACTAATTTCTTATCTTCTTCCATAATTAAAAATAGATAAAAAATTGAGAGAAATATTTTGGCATGCCTAGTGGGACCTTGGCATCATCTAGGTGCCCCTTTATTCCTTTATTCTTTACTCATTAAATGAAATTTGAAATTTCTTTTGGGCTTAAAATAAATACCTTGCATACATTGTTTTCTCAATTGCTTTTAGTTCATCTAGTTAACTTAAAGGAAAAAGTAATCAATCTTAGTTTTCACTCTTATTATGACACACTTTACCAAACCACATAATCAATCAACACATCAAAACAAACTTTAGACAAGGCCTGACTAGGATTTCATCACCTAGTGGTAAATCTTACCCTTTCCTAGTAATCCTACTTAGAGGTCATTACCAAAGAGAGACCCAACTTAGCTCTCTAGTTGAGTATAAACTCTAAAATTTAGCATATATTGGCTAAGCACCTACAACCTTTATCATTTTCATGTGTGAAGTGAGGGGTTAGGACCCAATATCAAGCCATGTAATGAAGTTTAATATAGATTATTGTTTTGAGCACCTGAAACCAACCTTAGATTTCCTCTTTAGTACCTGATCTATAATCCCAATTTCTTCTTCACACTTTACAAGGCATAATCCAAAAGTGATCTAAAAATAATCCTAAGTTTTAAATGCACTTTTTTGTATGTTTGGATTTCCTTGAGATTCTTTATTTTTTCTTGCTTTTTGTTTGAGGTGTGAGATTTCATCATTTCTTTTCTATTCCTCTCATGGTCTTTACTAGACAACAATTGAGGAATCAAACTAAACAAAAACCACCATCTTTCTCTTCCTCTTCCTCTTCTTTCATGGATTATACTTCAGATGTTGAGAGTTCTCTTCATGTTTCTCCTCCTCCTACCATGCCTTAGATAGTTGTTGAGGGTGATACATATTTCACTACCTTCCTTGATAATAACCTTGTGGCCCTCAAACATTACCTTAACACCTTTATCACCATACCCCGATTGCTTTAGTTTCTCCCATGGATCCACCTTATGGTATGCTTCCCACTCTTATGGTGGTTGTTACCTTCACCTAACCTTTGATCACATAAGCATCTTCTTCTAGCAATATCCCGTCCAATACCACCACTAAAACCCAATCCAACATTCCAACCAATAACGAAACACCCCTATACCAACCAATACCTCTAATGTAGGGGTAGCCTTACCTATTATTACATATAACCCATCCACCATGGGGGTATATTATACCCCTATTTCCACCATTCCTCTTATCACGACTAACCAACCAATTTCTGCCCCTCTTCAAAATTTGGTACTTTCTATACCTCATACCCTTATACCTATTAGCACAAGAGTTATTTCTCAACCCAAACCATATACAAACCTATCCATACCTAAAAATCAACCCATTTCAATCCCACAATAGATACCCATGGCATCTTATCAATATGTTCCTAATATACAAGGATACATAACACCTTCTACCCAACCATTTGTGCCCATCAACCCTTATATCACACACTCCCAATGTACAATGACAATATACCAATATGTGGTATCTTCTCAACCATCTACCTCTTATCCATACATTATTTCTACTTAAAATAAGCCAAACTTACCATCTAATTATGGAGCCTCTCAACCTCAAATAGCTTTCGTTAAGATGTTGATGGATACAATGTCCAATCTTGAATCATCTATTACTGGGGCTCGTAATAATCTGCAATGAACTTAGCCATCCATCCATTCCTATCTAATCCTATCCTCATTAATGGTAACTACCTAGCTTTTCCAAGTTCTAAAGCAAGGAAGACCCCCAAAAACACTTGAGATAATTTTCCATTCTTGCTATTTGATTGCATATGATGATGTTCTTTTTCTTCGTACCTTCACCATGTCTTTACCTAGACCAAATTTGGATTGGTATAGTGCTCTCACCAAGAACTCCATATTTTCCTTTTCTCAACTTGCCCAAGTATTTTTAGATCACTTTTTAGTCAATATATATAACAATTTCTCTATTACTAACCTCTATTGCATTAGGTAATTTGATGTTGAATCAATTGTTGATTTTATACCTAGATGGAGAGGTCTCATCAACTAAATTTATTTCTAATTACTCCAACCTAAATTGATTCAACTCTTCTCTCAAGGTTGTGCTAAACATATTTCCCCTAATCTTCAAGTTAAAACTTTTAGGACTTTTGATGAGGCTTTTACTATGGAACAAAAATTATAAATCCAAGCTATTGATGAGGGGAAACTAAAACTGTAGAACAAGAATTCTATATTTAAATCCAATGACCCTTCCTCCATAAAAACTACCAATCAACGTAGCCATCACAATATCAAATAAAATTCATCTACCAACTTGGTTGTACTTAAACCTTCTCCACCTCCAACTGTCAACCAACCCAACCCAACCCAACCCAACCCAACCAATTATTCTAACTCTTCCAACCAAAAAAACCAAAAAAAAACCAAGTTTCACCAAAACAATATACTCCAATAGGGGAGTATTATGCTTTAATTTTATATAAATTACTTAAATAAAACATCATATAACTTCCCCTAATAAAACCTCCCCAAAAATTTGATGCCTCTTTCCCTACACCTGTTTGGTATAGTGAGAATGATCTTTGTGCTTTCTATCATGTCATTGGACATGATCTTAGTAGGTGAAATACCTTTAAGACAATTATCCAAAAATATTATTGATAAGGGAGAACCTATGTTTGATAATCCTAGTGCTCCCCCAAATCAATCTCTTATCTAAAATATGATTGATAAGGGAGAACTTATGTTTAACATATTTTATAAACCTTTTACCAACCATGACCCTTCCACCAAATATTATGATAGTAAAATGGAATCATCGCATGCTCATGAAGTCCATATGGTTAATGCCATTATTAATGAACCTATCAATGAGGATACCATCACCTCATCTACCCCTTCCTTCATTCCACTCATAAAAGAGATAGATTCACCTTCTATTCCTTTAGAAATCCAAATAGAGGAATTAACCACCCCTCTTATTTACTTATTGATACTATGGACCTATCCACATATCCTTTGATATAAATACTAGAGGAGGAAACTATTGATTCAACCACCTTTTTCCCACTCCACCTATTGAATTGTTCAAATTACCCTCCATTTCTTTAAACACCAAAACAAAGTAAGAAACCATCTCCATTCCTTTACTTTAACCCATCATACCTTCCTTACGTACCTTGGAACTAACCACTCCCTCCTTGAAAACCACTCCAAAGGAAGAGATCACCTTACCTACACCTTCCATGGAAGAATCATCTGCCCAAACTTTTGCACCACATGGAAGAATCATCTGCCCAAACTTTTGCACCATCCATCAAGAACATAGATAAATAAACTATCCCCTCACCTCCACCCATGGGCTTAAATTTTGAAAAAAATGACCAAAAAATACAACCAATTTACAAGACTTTTTATAGATTGGTCTAAATTATAGAGTTTACTTCTCAATTCAAATTATATAGAGCCACTTTCTAGCATCATCTTGGGCTCCCTTACCAAAACAAACATAAGCCTCAAACTCACTTACATACACCATCAAACCCATTAGTACCTTAACACCTTTACCAGATGCTTCTCCCTCCAAAAACCATAGGATAACCATCCAACTCACCTTCATCATTATTTGTTAAATCACCTTATTCCTCTCTAACTAAACCCATCAAGAATCTAGGAATACTTCTTACACCTAGCCTAGATCACCCATCTTTGAATTTGGACTTAACCCCTTCTAGCCCATCAAATAAAACCCTAACCAAACCAACTAGGAAGGTGTAACCAATAAAAATCACACCTCAAACTAAACCTATACCACCTCTTTACACCTACCTTCCATAATAGGACCCCATCCCTCTACTATCCCCATTACCTATTCATCATCTAGTAAACCTTCTCCTTTTATTTTTCCCACAAATACTACCAAAACATCAAAATATCCATCATTCTTAACTAAAATAACTACCTCTACCTTCACATCTATCACCAAACCTTCACCCTCCACCTCCAAACCAACCATGACCAAACAATCCCAACTAAAACCATATACCAAAACCATTCCACCAACTATAATTTCTATGGTGAAGTGTACTCCTAAGAAGGCTCCCACTCCTATAACCAAAAACCCAATGCCCTTAATGCCTTTGATTTAATCTTATTTGACCATTCTACAAAAGTTTTTTAAAACCCTTACCTTAAACCTATCACCCATTATACCTTTAGACCCTTCACATATTAAACTATCATGGCTCAATGATGATTTGATTTTCTCATAATATAGAACTCCTGGAAATGATATGAAGAATTATAGATCTCTCCAAATAGTTGTCCATAGCTTATGGGATGAGGATGATCTATTATCAAATAAACCTCCCTTGAGACACTTATCAACCCTACCACAAACTCAACCCATCCAACATTTACCTTATCTTCCACTCTCATTCAAAATTGAGGAGGAACCAAAGCGAACATCTATCCCAACACCTCCATTAAGCCAAACTATTCATATGATTACCTAATCTAAGGCCCAACAAAATGATAAGGGAAAATAAAAAATGTTCATACCATGGACTAACACTTCTAACCCTCAAAATTCCAACCAAAACCAAGCATCCTCACCTCTATCTATTATGGGTAACTCTCCTTCTAACCCTTTTAAAACCATCTAGTGAGTAGTGTTAAAACATCTTCACCAAACACCAATGAAGATGAGCCTTTATGAACTAATCAACACTTTACCCCATCAACTCCAAGAATTGATAGAGGCCTTGAAATATATAGAGGTTCAACTAGAATATTCTCAACCTCTTGCATCCTTTTTAGATCCCTACAACTTTATACCTTTTTACCTTCAAAGATTCAAAAATATCTTCTATCTATTATGAAGATCTCAATCCTCCTCTCTTCATTATTGCATACATTAATCAAACCAACATCAAAAGGGTGATGATTGATGGAAGAGAACATCAAAATTATCTCCTCTCATGCTTATGACCAAAATAAATTGCCTAAGAATATCATGTCAAAAACTATAGTAGTCAGTCTCTCATGTAATGACACTATAGCCACTTCCTTGGGGATAATTATCCTCCACATCTACATGGGACCTCACACCATTCCTAAACTCTTTTACATTGTAGAGGGTGAGTTAAAATATAATGTTTTACTTGGATTCCCTTAGATTTTTGCCATGAGTTATGTCCCTTATACCTTACATCGATGTGTCAAATTTGAATATGAAGGTCAATTTGTTACCATAATAGCTGACCCTAGTCCTTTTGCCTCATGTAATATAACATATCAACCCAATGACATTATTTTTCCTCTTTCATCGACCTTACAACCAGTCCAAAAACAACCCCACCTCATCAACCAAATCAAAAACACATCCACCCCTATCATCGATGAATATTTTACTAGCTCATCTATTCATTCTTCCTAGATCCTCATAGAGGACCCCTTTGAACCCACATTCTAATGTCTTTCACTAGGGGAATATTGTCTTCTAGACTTAGATGCTTTCCATACTCTTCAATAGTATGGGAACCACACCCATGATCTTAGTTATGACCCCAACATTGGAACCATTATCCCTTTCAAGCCTCCCAACCATCAAACCAACTTAATCTATGGGGAACTTGATCATTCACTTCTTGCTTCCACCACTACCTCTACCATATAACCATTCACCTTTGACTTCTCCTATTTTTAAAAAATATAATTTTCCAAGCTATACCTTCATAGGTGTGCCTGGAAGGGTTTTGGTCTAGGCCTTTATGAGCATGGACCTCATGAGTTACCTACCATCAAAACCCAAAAACCTCATGAGTTATTTGGTCTTGGGTTCATACCATTAGAAGAACCAACCACATCACCTAAACCTATAGCAACCATCAATGAGGATATCCCATCATCACCAAATTTATCTCCTTCAAAGCTAGAGGATTTTAATATCATTTTATATAACTTTTTTTATTAATATTGTTAGTTTAGACCCCATAACTTATCCAAAGGATGATCAAATTAAAACTCTTCCTCTCATCTAACCAAAAATGGTAGAAAATGATTGTCCTACCATCAACACCATCTAACATCAGAATGATGATTCCATTCTCACCTACCTTAGTGTGAGGAATTTTTCTATCCACAAATCCCTTCCTCTTAAGAATAAAACCATGTTAAATGAATCAACTATCGATGTTAACTTGGGTACTTATGATAACCCTCACATTATCAAGATTGGTCAATCCTTATATTCAATAGAGCAATAAGATTACCCTTCTTTCCTTCATGATAGAAGCATAGAATTTTCTATGTATTATAAAGATATGATCATGATTAACCATTCTATATCCATCCATAACATTTTCACCAATCCTAATGCTATGTTTGTTTATGAAAAGCTTTGTAATATTCACCCTCACATCACCCTTCTAGTAAAATAAGAGCTTCAATGTCTCTTGTTTGTGGACTTCATCCAACCCATCAATTATCCTCAATGGGTTTCTAACATCATTCCCATTACCAAACTAACAAGGAGAATTTTCTTCTATATCATCTTTCATGACCTCAACCTCACTTTCCCAAAGGATGACTTTCCTTTGCCTAGCATTGACCAACTTGTTGATCTAACTTTTGGTGATGAGATGTTATCTCTCATGGATGGTTTCTTGAGATATAATCAAATCTTGATTATCCATAAATATCAGCATAAAACTTATTTCATAACCCCATGAGGAACCTTTTACTACAAGGTCATGCCATTTAGTTTTAAGAATGCTAGAGCAACCTACTAGTGTGTGATGACCTACATCTTCCATAATCTAATCCATAAAATCATAGAGGAATATGTGAATGATCTCCTTGGAAAATTTAAAAATCATAAGGAGCACCTAGTTAATCTCACCATCATCTTTGAATGCCTAGTCCATTTCCACATCAGACTCAACCCCAAGAAATATATTTTTAGGGTCCTTTATAGAAATCTTATTTGTTTTATCTTCTATCTTTGAGGAATTGAAGTATACCCTACCAAAGTCAGAGTAATTTTAAAGATTCCTCTTCTTACCAAAATTCAGTAACTCTATAGCCTATAGGGGAAGATCCAATATATCTATCTCTTCATCTCTCAGTTATTTGATAAATGTCAACCTTTTCACCATCTTCTTAAGAAATATACATATTTTAAGTGGACCAATTATTACCAATAATCTTTTGATTCACTTAAAGAATACCTTTTTTCTCCACCCATTCTTACCTCTCCTAATGTGGCCCAACCCTTCTATATTTATATCTCCACCACTAACCATTCCTTAGGGATAATTCTCACTCATCATGATGAACAACATAAAGAGAAAGCTATCTACTACATAAGTTGAACACTTATAGAGTATGAGACTCAATATACCCATCTTGAGAAAATTTTCCTCACCTTAGTCTTTATGGATTCCAAACTTCATCATTACCTTCTCAACCATAAAACCTATGTCATCACTAACACTGACCCACTCAAGTACACATACTCTAAACCATACCAAAACTAATGTATGGCTAAGTGGCTTATGATACTAGCTAAATTTGATCTTGATATCCTTTAGTAGAAGTCAATTAAAGGGAAAGTCATTGATAATAAATTGGCCAAAGCTCCTCTACCAAAAAACCAACTAATTCCTCTTACATTTATAGATGAGTCCATCATGACCCTTAAGGACCCTCCCTACCAAATGACCATGTTATTTGATGGCTCAAAATGTCAATGTGATAGGAGTGTTAGAGTGATCCTCATTCTCCTTGATGATGAAACTCTTCATCTTTCCCTTAAACTTGACCTTGAATGCACCAAAAATTTGGTTGAGTATGAAGCCCTAGTCATAGGTCTCCAAACTGCTCTAGCCTTGGGAATTAAGACCATTAGTGTCTTTGGTGATAACCAACTTGTGGTCAACCAGGTCAAAAAATCATACCAATGTAAGAATGATGTATTAAAAAAGTACAAACAACTTATAGACATACTCCTTGCATCATTTGATCATTACCTTATTTAGTCTACTCCACAATCTACCAATAATTTTGTGGACATAATTGTTTGCCTAGCTTCCCAAATCCCATCTCAATCTACCAAGTATAAAATATTTATTAGCCTCCAAAATTTTATTGCACCTTCTATCCATTTTGACCTTCTTACCATTTTTATTTTAGATAAATATTCATCTAACATATGATATGACCAAACCTTCAACTACCTCAACTTTGACATCATTCCTCCTAACCTCTTTAGGAGTGCTCAACAAGCCTTTGTTCAGAGTACCTATTGTTATATCATACTAGGGAGAATCATTTAAAAGCATGAATTTGATGGCATCCTTCTCCATTGTCTACATAGTCATAAAGCTTCTCATGCTATTAATGAAATACATGATAAAATCTATGGGGCACACTTTAATGATTTAGCTATCACTAAACGTATCCTTTATCTTGGCTACTATTAGCCCACCCTCAACTGAGACTATTGTGATTATATAAAGAAGTGTGTTAAATGTAAAGTGTGATTTACCAATTACCTACAAGTATCCAAAGACTATTTTCCCTTATCATAATGGGGACTTGATTTCATTAGGGAAATCAACCCTCATTCTTCATAATGACACCAATCCATCATTACCACCACTAAATATTTCACTAAGTGGGTGGAAGTTATTCCTCTCATCTCAACCAAAGTTGATAAGATTATCAACTTCATCAACCATCATATTATATGTCATTTTGGTATTTCCCATAAAATCATCATCGATAATGGTAAATATTTCAAGAATTAGCAAGTCTAAGGTCTTTTGTGATGAATTTGGTATTAAGTTAAGATTTTCCTCACCTTACCATCCAAAAGTAAATAAACAAGTACAAACATCTAATTAAACTCTTAAAAAAATGTGAACCAAAGTAGTCAATGTTTTAGATTAGGAATGGCACTTACACATTCTTTTCACTTTATGGGCCTATTTCACTAGTATTCAAACCACTAAATGTGATACCCCTTTCTCTCTAGTATTTGGATTAAAGGAAATTTTCCTCTTGAATTTTAGATTCCCTCTCTTTACATTTCCTTATAAGACATCATTTCTAAAAGTTACTATCATCAAGAACATCTAGCATGACTTGATCTACTTGATAAGCACTACCTTGAAGTGCTTAACCATCTTTGTGTATACCAAGATTGAATCAAGTTCACCTATAACAAATACCTAAAATAATGAGAATTAAATATTGGAGACCTCATCTTAAAGAAAAACCAACATGTAAGCAATATGGAAAAAACCAAAAGAGGCAAGTTTATTTTCAATTGGCTTCGACCCTACATCATAACTCATAAGTATGGATCAGGAGCTTACCATTTATCCTCTCTTAAAGGAAAATTGAAACTTGATCCCCTAAATGCTTTGCATTAGTGTCCTTTATTTTGTTAAAAATATATTAAACTCACATTATCTATCTAACTTAATCTTGTCCCTTGATTTATGAGATTTTCACCCTCACACCTACCTATCCCTCTCCCTTTTTAGGATAACTGATTAAAACATAGAACCATGTAATTAATCATTATAGTCATATCCTAATCCTAAATATGGGTACCATAGATCTACCCATGACATGGTTCTCATGAATAATTTTCATCTCTAATTAGATGGAATCCCATTTTCATTTATCTCTCATAAAATACATTTCATGTTGACCATTTGAATTTTCACCACCTAATGCATAATTAGACCATTTGTGTTTTTCAAGGGAGCATTTCCTACCTTGAATACCTAAAAAAACACTAACCTTATTTAGGAGACTTATAGAGTAACCCAATCAACTATGACCAACATTGTGGATTGGTTACCCTTGTGAACATAAGATTGCACTAGGGGGAGATTAGTATGGTGTTAGTGAATGAAATCAAATCTAAACAAAGAAGACACTAAGATAACACCATAAACCTATCTTAAGGGGAGAGAATATTAAGAAAAATAATAATAAATATAACTAAAATGCAAAGACAAATAAATATTTCACCTTACTTGGATGCTCTAAATAGTTTGTTGAAGTGGTTTGCTCAGCTTTATGCTTCAAAAGGTCTATAACAATGGAGCTTGGCTATCCTCCACCTCCTCTTGACACCATGTGGCTTATGGATTTGGCTTGATTTAAAATTTTGGAACTATAACACTAATATAAATGTATTTTGGAATCAATTTATCATTATAAATTTACACCAAGATAGCTTAAACTTATGAGTGTGAGGCTTGTTATTTATAGATTTTTAGAAATGGTCAGTTTAAACCATAACCATCCATCTCAAGATTGAGGTGTGGCCATGAATAAATCCAATTATGTAATTCAATATATAAATATACCCATAAATATTTGGGATAGAGAGGCAATAAATAGGCATGGAAGGGCTTAATGTGGCATGTGAGGCATTAATTCAGATATTTTTTGAATTTATGGCTTGTGGATGCCACCCTAAGAAATGATATCTCCTGTTGATATAGATATTAAAAATAGTTTGATAATAAATAGATTTTAAACAATTTCCATGGAAAATTAAATTAAGCTCTTAATTTAGTTTAATTAGCTTTAAACATGATTAGTCAACTTTGATGCAAATCTTGGAAATTAATTCACAAATTAATCAAATTGGTCAAAATGCCATATTATTAGCTAAAAATTTGACTATATTAGAATTGGATGTTGATGTTAGATGAATTTTAAACATTATCCCATCTAGGATGTTTCTAACACAAAATAACAAAAGGCACATGTCTCATGTAATAAATTTGATAGAAAATAGCAATCTGGAGCACCTATGTGTGAAAATGGCATTTTGACTTGAAATGATTTGATCAAAGTTAGTTGGCCCATAAATTACATTACCCCATTTAGTGACACAATGGCCAAATTGGTACTTGAATATAAAATTTTCACATCATTTAGCATGTTTTAGTGGTTTTAGACCAAATTATGCATTTTGATAGAAATTGATCAAAAGCCTAGTTGGAGGTTATTAGTGGCTATTTTTAGGTGTCTACAGTTTCCCACTATTTGGGAAAGTTTAAAAACATATAAGCATAGTAAAATATTCTCAAATAATGAAAAGGTAATCTATGCCTACAATTTTAATGATGATGAACTAATTTTATGATGCTCCTTTGATGGAACAGTTGGCACAAGTAGGTTGGCAAATGATCCCTCAAAAAAAAGGAAGCAAAGCAAAGAGACTGAAGAAAGGAAGATGATGGGGTGAAAACATAATGAGTTTGAAAAATTATTAAAAATCATTTATATTGGGATGGTGTACAATGGTTTTCCCAAAGGTGATTATAAGCATTTTACCCTAATAGTGGTAATGTGGTATGATAACACAATGATTTACCTGAAGGTGGTTATAATAATTGAGAAGATGGAGTTGTCCCAGTTAAGATAGAAAAATGAGATAAAAACATGCCCCTATTTGGGCATATAATAAGTAAATTTGGTGAGAATATAATTATTTTCCCAAAGGTGGTTATAATTATTGAGAAATGTAGGTGGGATAGTGTATAATGATTTACCCATAGGTAGTTATAATCATTACACCCTGATTATGGAAAACATGATTGATTTGGATAATTATTGAATACATGATGATGATAAATTGATACAAAGGATAAATATGAATTAAAAAAACCTACTAGTAGTGAGCTATGCATCTGATCTAAAAAAGTTAAAATTCATTCATTATTTAATTACTCTATTTCATATATGATTGGGATATCAGTGTTGAGGATATGTCAATGCCACCCTTTTTTATATAGACTTATTGAATCTAATTTTTATTGTAACATGTTATGGTAGGAATCATGGTATAACATCATGAGTACTTGGCCAAAACATGCATAAGGACTGACTCCTAGGATCCAATACTCAAAGGAAAATAATAAACCAATGATAGAAATCATGATGTCAATGCTAGTGGATGAATATGGATAGATTCAAGTATAGTTTCATGGAAGGAATCACCTAATGAATGCACATAGACTAAATTAAGGTAATAGTACTCAAGGAAAATAAATAGGCATATAAACAAATAAATAAGTAGAACCAAATAAATAAATAATTCAATATAAACCATATGAACATTACCCCTAAAAAATACATGACAATTTAACAAACTAATAAAATAGGGGAATAGAAGACAAGTAAGGTGGTGGCTAATATATCTCCATATGAAATAGGCAAGTGAACATTGCCTACATAGTTCTATGGAGGATATATCCAACAAAAAATTCAAGCTGAATGTAGTTCTCCTAGGAAATGGGAAGAAAATGATAACATGAAAAAAAAACATGATGGATGTGATATAAGAATAGGAATGGTATTGAAAAATGAAAAGTGCATGGGATAAAAGTCCAAAAATATGGGGAAACTAAGGAAAAAGTGATTTGCTTGTGACTTAGTAACGGTTCCCAGAATCCAGAAGGTAAAGAAGTGGTCAATGTTTTTGGTCTTTTCTAAATTATTTTACAATTTTTTTTAGAATTATCTAAGAATCTTAATTCAATCAAGAATGATGAGATACTAAAATGGTCTAAACTCAAAAAATGGTGAGAGAATTTCTTAGGTTACTCACAAAATGGTGAGAGCATGGCTTAGGTTGCTCACAAAATGTTGAAAGTGTGGCTTAGGTTGCTCATAAAATGGTAAGAGTGTGGATTAGGTTACTCAAAAAATGACAAGAGTGTGGCTTGGGTTAATCAAAAAATGGTGAGAGGGTGGCTTAGGGGTTATGTAACTGACCTCCACAAATATTTAGTGTTGCCTACATAATCCAAAAGTATGACCTCAAGTCACTATAGTTTCACCTTACAGTAGAGGAATTTGACTAGTGTAGCAGTGAATTTCAATAAAATAGGGATAATTGGTATAAAGGCATAGTATGGCATAAATAATGGCTAGTCATTATGTTAAAGAATGATAAACAAGTGTTTCCCCTAGTTTTCCCATAGGTTATTATAACTTAGGAAACAACAATCTATGTTAATGACACCAATTTTCCCATAAGTGGTTATAATTAGTGACAAGACGAGGGAGACATTGATTTTCCCATAAGTAATTATAATCAAGCACACTTGGTAGAGAGAATGGAAAAATAAATAAAGGATGTAGACACCAAGTGTCTATAATAATACTCCAAGATACTACCTCTATCTAGAATGTGTGAAATAAAGGCTGAAACTAAATTTGAATCTTCTTACAATAAGCAGTAATGGAATCAAATAAAATAGAACCAAGGTCATAGCACTAAGTAGAGAGGGAAAAATGATCTTGGTTGATGGGTAAGGTATGTTAAAATGGATAGGTGATAGGTATAATACAAATAAAATTTACAAAATGATATAACTTGAAATGGTCCTTATAGACAATACACCAAGTCACTCAAGCATAGTACTACTTGAGGTGGATAATGTTCATCATCTCATCAAGTTCATAGTTTTATGGTGTGGCAAGCCTATATGCTCTAATTCCAAAGTTTTTTGTAATGATGAAAGGACCAACCTAATTGGATTTGGACTTGCCTTTATGCTTCTTTTCATCCATGGTATTATTTTGGTTCTCTTTAAGGATAAGATCATCAAGTTCAAATTGTCTATGTTTCACGTGCCAATTGTAGTGACCTAAAAGGTGATAATGATAGGCTTGGAGATTGTTCACCATATCCTTGTGTTTCTCATCTAGTAACTCTAGTTCTTGTAGGCAAGCTTCATGATAGTTATTGGTATCTAGGACATGCTTGAAAGAGATATGTATAGATGGAAACTTGACCTCAATGAGAAGGATGTCTTCTATACCATAAACAAGTGAATATGGTGTGTTTCCTATAGGTGTATAATGATTGGTATGGTATGACCAAAGGAAGTAGAATATTTGAAGGTGCCAATCAAAACCGGTATCATTGATAATATTTTTAACAATGTTTTTAGATTAAGGTAAAAAAAGGTTTTGAAGGGGCCCCGAAACCCTGAAACAAAGAAGAAGGATATAACAATAACATCCATAGGAGAAAACAATCCTAACACCTACTACTGAGTAGTATCAAAAATAGGTTTTACAGGGACCTGTAACCACAATTCAAGATCATCAAAAGACATACCCCAGGTTTTACAGAGACCTAGAAACTCAAGTGTTAAACAACAAACCAAAAAATGGAACCAGTTACAATATCCAACTAAAAGGACTAGGACAGTAAGAACTAAAAGATCCTATTCTTATAATTCTAGAATCATCTTCACCACTTCCTTCCATTCACAATAGTGTCCTGTATAGATATAGCCATCGACATGGCTACCTCTTGCATTGCTTTCTTCCTTGAGCTCTGTCTGGTCCTCTCCCCTCTAAAGATTTTATTTCCTCATTTGCCCATTTTCCAATGTTTACAACAACTACACATATGCTAGAATTAACCTCCTCCATCTTCATTCTGCTTTCTTTAATGTGCCTCCTTAGATTGTTCTCATATTCTTTAAGTTTGATAGGAATATCCCTCATCTGCATTTCTAGGTTGTTGATTTTGTTCTGGTCAGCTTCCTGATTATGTTCCATAATTTCCATTTTCTTCTTAAGGCCCAGTATTTCCTTATACATCCATGAGTCAACTTGAAGGATAACGTCTACTTTGCATTTGGCCAAATTCATAAAGGGATGCCTCCTGTCATTCTACCAAACATCACTTAAATCTTATGTGTTCTCATTTGGATTGTCTTCATCCTTTTCAGTATGATCCTCCCTTTCCATTATTTTCTATTCTTTAGTTTCAATAGGGCTTTCATTGTGGATAAGATCATCCTTTACTTGTTCTCTAGTTTCCATTGCATGATAGGAATCCTTCACTAAATGTTCCTTCTCTATTTTTGAAGCAAGATCCTCAATTAAAACATCCATTTCTTTTTCATTTTCCCCTAGCACTTGTTGATTTTCCTCAAGATTATAGTTATTCTGATCAGTTTTATCCTCTATAGTGTCCCCTTCATTTTCATTCTTACTTTTATCTTCTCCTTCCTCATTAGATCTGGAATTCCCACTCTCCGTTCCTTCCTCTTCCTCCATACTCTCCTCCTCAGAACTTGCAGTGCTTTCCCACTTTGTTTCCTCATCAACAGTATGTTTTTAAAGCTAGAGGATTTGGTTTTAACTTTTTGTTTCCCCTACACTATTTCATTCTTCTTACTCTGTGAGTCCTTATTTTTGTCCAAATAAGGATTCGAGACAATGGCCTTGTTTTTTCAAAAACCTTCTATTATTAGGATCAATCCCTCATGCAATATACGATGAGACTCCTTTTTTGTATGAGCAAATAGACTTTGGAGCAGCGAGAAGCACAAATAAAAAGGGAAAGAGATTCTAACTTTGTGCCTAAAATGATTAAGAAAGACAAAATGAAATGTATGGAATCTTTTTCTTCTACCATCAAGTATGAAATACTCACGGATGCAACATAAGACGTCTCTTCAGATTCCTTTAATCTGCTCCAGGTCAAAAAAATACCCACTCTTTTCCAACTGCTGCTCCTTAGCATCCGTCTTTGGGAATTTACTATATGCCTCATTAGATATGCTAGTCTACTTAGAGAATTTTATACCCTCCATTGGAAGCCCCGTGACCTCTGATATGAATTCCTTGGTGAGCTTCACCATTATGCCATGGAGGATTACCCTGTCATTGACCCAGTTTTTGAAAGAAGCCATCATTATATGGGGTTTTGAACCATGTAGCTGTTCTAAGTAGCTCACAACCTTTCCTCTCTAAAGGATCTTCCAAACATCTTGTTTTGCCTTCCATTCTTCACAACTTTTAGGTTCCTGCTTCCTTGGTTCACCTTTCATTTTGCAAGCCATCCAATTATCCAGTGACACTCAAATACTTATTACTGAGCTATGAAACCAACTATTATCAATTTGTAGTAAAACTCACCTATTTTTTGGTGCATGTAAAACCCGCTTCACGTTCTTATGAATTTTTCTATTCAATGAAAGTAATCCTTCCTTCGTAAGGCCACTCTGCCAAATCATTAATTTTCTATTCCAAGTAGATATTTCCCTCCTTTGAATGAATTGTGTCATAATGAATAAGCGCTCTGAGATCCACATTCTTATTTAATGTATCCTGCCAACTCACCTTATGTCCTGTTCGAACAGCATGGTTTGCTATCCAATCAGCAACCCCATTAGCTTCACGGTAAGTATGGGTTATGGTTACTTGTTCAAATTTGTTAATTAAGGCTTTCATTTCCATCACCATTGCCTCTATAGACCATGAAACTAAATTTTTTTTATTTAAGATATTAATGATATTTAGGGAGTCACCTTCCAGCCATAATTTAGAGAACCCCGATTCAACAGCTAATTTAATGGTTTGAAGGGCTGCAAAAGCTTCAGTAATATGACTATTCAATTTACCAATAGGGATTGAAATAGCATCAATTACATTTCCCAAATGATCTCTCAAGACTCCTCCACATCTTGATTTTCCCGGGTTCCCTTTAGTAGCTCCATCAAAGTTTCCTTTTATCCATCCACAAGGGGGGACATTCCATTTAACATCTAATCTTGGATTTTCAGTTTTCACATTAGGCCTTTCAGATCTTAAGGGATTATTAATTTTAAAGGTTGGATTAGGATCCCTTTGTGATAAAAAATTCTCCTTTATTGCTCTAATAATATTTTGACCCAACACCCATCCTGGAAGTTCTTTACTTCTAAATATTCTATTGTTTCTTTCTTTCCATATGCCCCACCAAATATGGGGAAGAGTTAATTTCTAGAAAAAAAGAACATCAAGATTCTTTGAGGGACAGTACCAACTTTTGAAAGTTAGTTCCACACTTTTTTAATGAACCCATACTATACCCCAGAGATTGAGGATCTCATTCCAAACTTGTTGCATATAAGAACGGATCACAAACAAATGATCTCTATCTTCAAAACCCTTTTTACATAGAATACACCTGTTCACCACATGTATTCCTCTTTTTTGCAAGTTGTCAAGAGTTCCTCTTTTCTATCTTCAAAATCCTTGGATTCTCTATAGGGTCTTTCCCCTCATCTTAATTGGGTCTTCCTCTTGGGTTGAAAGTCCTTGAAGCCTTCTGGGAGGATCTTATCAACAAATTCAGTAATAAACTTGTGGGATGGAAAGGAAATATTTTAAGTCAGGCAGGAAAGTTAACCCTTCTTAAAGCAAGTCTTCAAAGCATATCTACTTATGCTTTAAGTCTTTTCAAAATTCCTACCAAATTTGCAGAAGCTATTGAAAAAATCCAAAAAAAACTTTCTATGGACTGGTACTGAGGAAAAAAGGAGGATGCCTTTAATTTCTTGGGATAACATCTGCAAACCTTTTAGGGAAGGGGGGTTGGGAATAAGGAAAATAAGAAGTATGAATACAGCTCTCTTAGCAAAACTAGGATGGAGAGTTTACCATGAAAATAAAGAATGGAGTAACATATGGAAGCATAAGTATTTATTCAATGCAAAATCCCTTTCTAATTTCTTTTCTTACCCTGATGTCATTCGACCCTCTTCCATATGGGGGGCTATTCAGTGAACCAAACAAATTTTAAAAGAAGGATGCTCCTGGAAAGTTGGTAATGGAATTAAGGTGAAATTCTGGGAGGATGCTTGGTTAAAAGAATACCCTTTGATAGAAGATTTTCAAGATAAAGAGGTAATTGATCGAAGCAAGCAAAGATATGGAATATTTGTAAATTAGTATTGACTAAACAATTCTTGGGTGAATATAACTGATCTTGATCAAGATTTCAATAATATACAATGATCCCTCAATGCTATCTCTCTCTATCCTAATCTTGAGGATAAGATTATCTAGCATGATGATCCTAGTGGACAATTTAAAGTTTATACCATTTTTATTTCTAAGGGAAATGGTAATCAACTTTTGTGGTCGCATGCTTGGATCAAGGGGCTTAACCCCAAAATAAAAATATTTTTAACAATGTTGATGATGGTTTTGTTTGATGTTTTGGCCTAGCCATTATCTTGAGGGTAATATGTTGTTGTGATGTTATATTTAGAATATATCTTTTTGACATCCTTGTTCTTCAAATGATCCTCCATTATCAAATATAATGTTAGATGGGATACCATAGTGACAAATGAGATGGTTGAATATTAATTTGGAAATTTACTTCTCAGTCATGTAAGTGAAGGGTATAGCTTCAACCAACTTAGTAAAGTATTCAGTGGTAGTAAGGATATGTTTATGGCCATTAGATGAGGTGGGATTGATCTTCCCAATGAGGTCAAGGACCCATGTATTAAATATCCATGGTGTCAACATTAGTTTTAGGGTCTTGGTTGGGACATGAATTAAATTGGCATGCTATTGACACTTGTCACATTTATTTACATATGCAGCTACATCTGCATTAATCATGGGCCAATAATAACTAGTACATAAGAGATTTTATGATATGATATCCCCATTAGTATGGGCTCCACATACTTCCTCATGAACTTACCATAATTCTAGCATATATTTTTTTGAAGTTAAATAACAAAGTAGAGTTCCATCAAAACTATAGTGGTAAAGGGTTGATCCAAGAAATGTATAATGAGTGGTTTGTTGGATGAAGACTTTATTTTATTTTTAAGATATTTTAGGTGGTAAAAATTGGTCATGGAGGTAGTTTCAAAGGTTTTATTACTAGATATAACTAGGACCAATAATATCAAAAATCATCATGATAATTAAAGTTTCATGATATGGTGCTAACAAGTTCTTGATAATAACTAATACTCTTTAGCCATGCCAGTTTATAAAATCAGAGATCCAATAGTGGCCATAACATCTATGGTTATATCACTTTCCCTTGGTATATGCTCAAATTGAATGTTGAAAATCTACCACTTAAGAGTGTTGACCATGGCCTTATATAGAATCAACTTATCATCTTTGGTCTAAAAATGGTCTATAACCTATTTGATGATTAACTAAGAATCACCATAAACCTTGAGATGAGATACGTTCAATTATAACAATTGTTGAAGCCCTGCAACAAGTGATTCATATTTGACCATGTTATTAGTACAAGGAAAACTTATCTTGAATGATTTAGGGATTAGATCTTATTATGGTGTAATAAATAAAAGGCCTACCCCTGATCCATGTGCTATGAATGATCCATAAAAATGTAGCTTCTAGTACTACTCTTTAAGAGGAATGTAAATGATGGTCATTATGGATTCATCATGAAATTAAAATGTGAGTGGCTCTATATCAGTAAGGGGTCCTTCAACAAGTTAATCTATAAAAACTATCCCCTTATTAGCTTTTCCATTGATGTATTCAATGTCAAACTCACATTGAGGGATGGTCCACTTGTTCATGCAGCCTTGTAAATATATTTTAGATAGTATATACTTGAGAGGATCTACTTTGTAAATAACCATGTTCTTATTGTTTAACATATAATGGTGCAATTTTTGAGCTACAAAGACCATGGCTAAACAACATTTTTTATATGGGTGTATCATTATGTTCATATGTGACTAATATACAACTTAAATAGTACACAACATGATCTTTTCCATTATCATTATGTTGATCCAAAAGTGCCACCAAGGAATTATCATTAACAGATAGGTATAATAAGAATGGCTTTCCTAGCATAGGAGGCAACAAAATAGGTAGATTCGCTAGATAGTCTTTTAGTTACTGAAAAGTTGTTTGGCATTGATCATCTTAGTGAAATGTGACTCCCTTTTTTATAATATGTGTAAAAGGATGACATTTCTTGGCCAATTATGATATGAAGCATCAGATAAACTAGATATTTCAATGTAAACTATGGATATGCTTCAAATTAGTTGGTGGTTTCATCTTTATTATAGCTTGGACTTTGGCCAGATCAAATTCAATGCCTCAATGAGACATAATGAAGCCTATAAATTTGCCTAATGTTACTCTAAAGAAACATTTCTTAAGATTAATTCTAACTTTGTACTCACATAATATTTCAAATATTTTGTATATCACTACTAGGTGATCAGCCTTGGTCTTTAATTTTCCAAGAATATCATTGATAATATCATGTATCATATCATGGAATATGATGTTCATGGATATTTAATAAGTGGCCCCTATATTTTGAAGACCAAATGACATAACTTGGTAATAGAATGTTTTAAATGGAGTTGTGAATGCTATTTTGTGTTGGTATTCTAGTGCTATCCTAATCTAGTTGTATCTTGAAAATCCATCCATTAATCAAAGCATTTCATAACTAAGTGTGGAGTCAAATATCATGTTAATGTTTGGTAATGGAAAGTCATCCTTAGGGAAATCTTTGTTTATATTATGAAAATCATTATAGATTTTGATTCCTTATAGCTTTTTTCTAACTGGTACAACATTGGATATCCACTTTGAGTAGTCGATCAATTGAATACATCCTACTTCTAAGATTTTTTACAAATCTTTATTTACTAATACAAAAATTCAAGGATGCATCTTACATAGCTTTTGTTTTACTAGTTTGGCATCATGATTGACCATAATGTGGCACAAAACTAAGGTGGGGTCCAAACCTGGCATGTTATAATATGCCCATCTAAATATATCTATAAATATCCTCAAAAGGTTTATAAGGATTTCACATTCCTTTTTAGTAAGGGAAGCATTTAGCTTGATCTATTTTGGGTCATCTAGGGACCCGATGTTGAACTCTATTGTATCTTTCACTAAAAGGGTCAAACCATCATCTAGAATAATGGGAAATGATTTGAATTGGTTGGAAACATTAGAGTCCTTTGTGAGGACCAGCTCTTCAAGTTCCCCTAGGCATGATGAAATAAAGTCCCCCAAGGGGAGATTCAACCATGTAACAAAAACTATTTAAAACTCCTGAATGATTCAATCAAAGTCTTTTTATTCTTAAAAAATAAACTCTACATCGTAGATAAGTTCATCATTGGTGGTCTCTTGAGCTACAGTTGAAGATGGTTGAACACCCCCATTTAATGGTGCCTAAAATAGGTTTTCACCACTAGATTGGCCTTTTTCTTTACTTTTACCTTGGTTAGAAAGTGCCTCAAAGACGTTTTTACTTTGGGACCTCAATGTTTTAATTATTTACTTTTGGTTAAGGTTTTTTACCTATTCTCTAAAATATGTTGCATGATCCAAATTGATTGAAAACCCTGATTTATGGTCCCCCAACAGAACATTGTCTCTAAGGCCAAGAAAATTAGATAAAGCCTCATCATTTTGAAATGCATCAATTAACATGTTTAACTCTTGTTGGTCCTAGTCTATCAGATGTGGATAATACAATGGTAGTGGGTTGTGATGAATGATTAAGTTAAGGTTACAAATGGAATGGGTGTCAAACAAATGGGTCTAAGCTAGGTCATCAAAAAGGCTATGATTATAATTTAATTCATTTTCAACATCCTCATCACTAGATGATGGTGTTGGAACATGACTAAGGTAGATGGAGTCACCTCGACATGGTTTATATCTAAATCCATAGGGTCCTTTGTATTTGGTCATGGAAATTGTCTCAAGTGTTCCCTATTGATTATGTCTAAGGCCTCCTTCATAGTCTTAATTATTCATGATCTTATTAGGAATAGGATAATTTAAATTCTCATAACAATCAACTTGGTTTTCATTGTACAACCATGATTCATCCCCTTCTAGAGGGTCTAGTTCTAGGCTAGATGTTAGTACAAATGTGATAGGTCCTTTACCTTTGCTCTTCTATTACCATTTTGGATCAAGTGGCTTAGCTTTATGTCTTCCAAAAGACTTTGGACTCTATGGAAGGTTCACAATATGAAAGGTATCATGGGTTAAATACTCTCCTAGGCCATTGGATGAGATGGTATAATGATTGGATATTTTAGGAGGTGGCATATGGGAAAGGGAATCAAAGGTATTAAGATTAATGTAATTATCCTTTGGAAAATCAAGGATTATTTCCTTTCCCCTATCTTGCTTGGCCACTAGATTTATGTTGAAATGATAGTTATAACTATTAAACTTAGCCTCTAGGTGTTTGCAGTGCTCATAAGGATGCAAATCTCCCTGTATACAAACTTCTATTCCTAAATGGGAGATCTTGATACATTTGTGTAATGTCAATGTGACTACACAAATTTTATGTAACCAAGGTCTACCTAAAAGTATATTGTATGACAAATCAAGATCTAGAACATTAAAAAATGTATCATGGGTTAAGGGACTAAAGATAATTGGTAAATAGATGGTGCCTTATGACTCTTATTTATCATTATCATAGGATTTGATGGTTATTGTTTTTATGTAAAGATCTACCATAATGTACCTAATAATCTTGATGAGGTTTAGAGACACTATGTTTAGGCCTAATCCATTATCTATAAGGACATGTTTCAATTTGTACCATTTTATGCAAACTTTAATGTACAAGGGATTATTATGCAATGGGCTAAGGGATGACATATCAATTTGGTTGAAAGTGACTTATTGGGTTGGAGCTAGATGTCCAACCAAAGTTTGTAATTTATCAAGGGATATGTCATTCAAAATAGTGAATTGGCTTAGGAAATTGTTCAAAATATCCTTATGGATTGTTGACATATGCAACAAATCTAAAATAGAGATTTGTGTGGGCATATTTTTTAATTGTTCCACAATTTCAAATTTCTTCTCTTGGTTAGTGTTAAATGGCTTACTCCAAGGTTGAATGGTTGGTTGGGTGATGTGCAAAGTTGTAGATGGCTATGGTCCTATGATGGTAATATTTGAATTCCAAGTTATGATTTCATAATCAAGATTAAATAAAAGACCATGATTTCTAACAAATGATGGTGATGGTGTAAGACCAGATATGACAAGTCTCGATTGCCAGTGCACTTGTGCATGGTCACAAGGTAAGGATGAGTTATCAGTATAAGGTCTAAAAGTAAGAATCCCTATTTATTGGTTTACCTATGTGTGATCCTAGGTCAATGAAGGATTTCTAAAGTGATTGGATTGGTTTGGTATGGTTATAAATGGTCTCATTTGATTAGTATTTGGTATAGTATTAATGGAGATGCTATTGACACTACCTCCTACAATATGGCCTACAACTCTATTACAGTCATGTGTTAACTGTATGGTATGTTTTTTGGTTGTTACCATTCTACCTTGGTTTTGTCCATCATTTTGGAATTATTGGTTCTACTATTTGTTCTACTATTTCTATTGGTTTGGCCTTTGATTTTGATACTGTTGATTTTGTTTTTGCACTAACTGATGTTTTTGTTGTTATTATTGTTATTATTATTGTGGCTAGTTGTTATGTTGGGGAAAGGTGTTTTGATAGATTTTAAGGGTCTGATTGGAAGTAGAAGCATTGTTATCGAATGTTATCTCCCCATTCTCCAACATATTTTGAATCAAATGTTTAATTTTCACACATATTCACAAATTGTGCCTTTTAACCCAATGATATTAATAGAATTCATTTTTGTGGTACCAATCAAGATAAGGAATGCCTTGAGGATAATGTTTTGGTATAAGCCAACTAATAAAATTATTAGTAGTGAGCTTGTGAAACATAGATTCAATAGGCTTTCCAAGGTCGCTAAAATTTTTATGAGTAGGCACTATTCTTCTTGGAGGAGGAGCTTGAAATGGCAAATGTGGTTGTATTTGTTGCATGGGCCTATGCTATTGTGCTTGTTGAATTGGCTAAAATGGTTGTGGGTTAAGATTAATTTTCATATATATCATGGGTTGATAAAATGGTGTTTGAAAATTTTATACATGATGTGACTTAGTTACTCCATTTCTAATAACATTTTTATTATGATTGAATTGCTTTGGTCTATCATTATTATCGGCCTATGTTAGCTGTGATGCTTACACTTGGACTAGATGTTGGTTTTGACCATTCCTAGATTGATACTTTGATTCTAATTGGATGAGGTAATATTTATGATCTTTTTGTTAATAAGGGCTCACTCAATAAATAAACCTTTGTTAATTATCTCTTTAAAAGTATGCGCACACTGCAATTCTAGATGATAGAGTATCTCACTATGAAAGTTTTTGGTAAACATAGTGGCTAATTGTTTATCTAGTAAGATATAGGTAAATCAGCTTGAAAGGGCTCTCCATCACTATAGATAACTTGAAAATCTCTCACTAGCCTTCTAATTGGCTTGTGTTAAGTCAACCAAAGAAATCTCATCCTTAAGATTGTATGAAAAGTGCTACACAAACTTGTCTAAAAGATCATCAAAATTAGATACTGAATTCTTGGGTAACTTTAAAAATGATTCCAAGGTTTGTCCTACTAGACTTCTTGGAAATAAAACAATAGGTATATATCACTATATGCCACTAGTTGGCATGTAATAATGAAATTGGTCAAATGAGCTTTGGGGTCACCTTTTCCCTTATATTTATTGAATTTTGGTGGTTTATATCCTGAAGGAAATGGTATATACAAGTACTCCATGTTGAAAAGATAAGAACGCATGTCATCCAACTTTAAAAAATTATTCTATTTCCTAGCTTGGATGGTAGCAATTGTATCCTTCTTCTATTGTAATTCTTGTGCAAGGAAACTAGAGGCAATATTAGTTTGACGGGAAACATTGGCCTAGGTATATGGTTAAGTAGTCACTAGTGGAATACTTTGAATAGGGTTTGATGGAGGTATTTGTTAGGGTATATTGGTTTGGTTTGGAAATGAACTAGGAATATGCATACATGGATTAGAATGTAATTTTTGAAATTACATTTGTGGTTGTGAAATATTATGATTTGGGTTGGATATGTAGGCTTGGTTTTGCAGATTTTAAAGTTAGGATGGAGGGATGTAACTATATTATACATATTGAGGTTGAAGAGGGACATTCTATTGACTAATCAAACCTTACTATTAAGGGGGTACTTGTGAACCAATAACCTATCTTTAAACTAGTGGCACATTCTACACAAAAGGCAAATGTTTCTTGATTGCTACTTGAGGAACATTGGAGCTTTTTTATTGCACAAATCATAGTTGGGAAGTGGATGCATGTTAGATATTTAGAATTTTATAACTAATATTAATAGATTATTGATTAGACATTATTTCTCTTTAAAGTGGCACATTGGTATATGAGGAAAGAGGTATGTTCACTAATATTTGGTGAAGTGGAACATTAGTTTCCTCATGTTGATGTGACAACATATTCAACCTTTGTTGTGTATCATATACTAGATTGTGCTTGATTTTGTGGAATACTCCTCATCACCTATTAGGAAGGAGTGGGATTCATCACATTTTGTTGTTAAGGCATGCCATTGGTTTCTAGTCAGATACCTAATACTATTGGTTGAGTACTTGAAGAAGTAGCTGGTTGAGGACTAACGGTAGTAGTTGGTTGAGGTTAGAATGTAGAAATTCCTACTCCCTAATTTTTAGAACTACAAATATTGTTAACTAAAGGTACACCTGCTTGTGTACTAATTATCTACATACTTACACCACTTTGGTTTGGATTAGATGTTGCTTATGTATTATCCACTATATTTTGGCCACTATTATATGTAGAATAAAACTATACTTCATTGATGGTTGGGGTATGAAACAAGTTGTTAACTAAAGTGTTCTATGTGAATGGATCTATACCTTAACTATCCTAACCAATCAATTCTATCAACACTCCCATTTAAGGAACTAAGTCTATGAGATTCCTATTCAACATGGTCATTTGATTTAAATTATATGCTAGGTTCAATTAGGTTTGGCTTATTGTCTGTGTTGTCCCCCAAAAAATATCACTCATTTTTTGGACAACATTTGAACTATTTTGGTCCTACAAATCAAAATTGTCTCTTCCCTTTTCAAAATTTGTCCTGGGCATTCCAATTCCTCATTTTTCAAGCTTCTCATAAATCTACGGACTATGTAAGATTAAATATATGGACTCTATAGGCTTGAATCTATAGACTCAATAGGAAGAGAAAATATATAGACTTGGTTTCTACAATCACTACAAGTAGGTTCATTTCTACATGTTCAAAGGCTTCTATAGGCGGGTTCAACCAAAAGAATCAGTTTCTAACACTTGGTCATTTTTAGGATTGGTTCAGTGCCTTGGTTTAATAAAAAATCTCCATCAGCAAGAATCTAAGCAAAGAAGGCTTGAACCATTGAACCATTGAACCATTTTGGTTCAAATATTCAATGAGTTCAAAGTTTAAAAGGTTCAACACTTTTGGTTCAACTACAGGTTCAATCAAAGGAATGGTTCAATGGCATGGTTCAACCAAGTGGTTTAACACTTTGTTTCACTTAGGTGGTTCATCTGCTTTTTTTCAATGCTTTCATTCATCCTTTGGTTTAATCAAATGGTTCATCAATCAGTTCAAGGCTTCATTTGAATCATTAAACCAAAACTTGGTTCAACGGTTGGTTCAAAAAAATGGTTCAAAGGCAAGTTTAATCAAGTGGTTTAATGCTCAGTTCTTTCACTTGGTTCATTCACTTGAACCATCAGCTTGAACCATTTTGGTTCAAAGCTTGGTTCATTGCCTTGGTTTAATGTTTGGTTTAATCAAACAATTTAATAGCTTTGTTCAACCAAGCGATTCACTTAGATGGTTCAAAGGAGTGGTTTAAATGTAAAAGTTCAAGAGAGCTTCCCAAAGGACAAGTACCCTTGCAGAGGGCACTTGGTCGACAAAAATACCCTTCAAAAAGGCCATTTTCAAAGAAGCCTGCAAAGGTAAATTCTTTCAAATTTTTGTTTAAGGCATTTGAAAAAGTCCAAGGCATAATTCTTTCAGACTTTTGTCTGAAGGAATTCCTTCAGATAAAAAGTCTGAAAGAATTCAAGAATTGACTGTGGGAAGAAAACCTAAAGGAAATTCTCAAAGGCAAATGGAACCAAATGGAAATTCTGTAGACTTTTTATCCATGGGAAATTTTTGTGGAAAATTTGTCCATGGGAATAATACCTATGAAGAAAGCCTAGGGAAATTATCTGTAGACTTTTTGTCTATGGGAAATTGTCTACAGACAATTTGTCCATGGGAAAATTCCCTCAGAGACAGCCCAAAAGACAGTCCACTAATGAAAAGGCTGCAAGAGACTTCTAAGGTGAAGACCACCAAAGGACCCCAAAGGGTAGGTGCCCTTGCAGGGGACTCTTGGCTGCCAAATTGAAGAATCACCTTCCCTTTGGGAATATGTAAAATAAGGAGCCTAAAGGCTATCCAAAGACCACCTGAAGAGCAAATACCCTTGCAGGGGGCTCTTCTCAACCCAAAGCAAATCATTTCTTAAGGCTCAAAAGGGAAGATTCTTTCTAGGAAAGTGCCAGATAGAAAAGTTGAAGAAGGAACAACGAGTGATGCGCTTGAAGATGTCAAATTCAAGACAGCGAACTAGTCATTGAAAACACAATGATGGGCATGCGAATTTCAATTTTAAAGCTCATAAAATAGCTGTTGATCCTTTGAACCTATAGACCCAAATGCATTCATAGGATTTAAGACCAAGACTAGCAAAAAGTGAGGAAGGAACATAATAGCAAATTGAATCTAGGACCCGATTCAATTAACCAGGAAAGGAGGAACGATGAAGGTAAGATCAAATTGCTAGGTGGACATTGAAAGTTGCAAACTTTCAATAGCATGACTTGTTTCTCTGCATTGATAAAATCAAATGGGTAAATTCCCCTAAGTTCTAACCTATCTTATTAACAGATTCCAACACAACATGATGTGTTACTGTTCCTGAGTCCTTGAAGAGGCTATATAAGGGACTCTCTTTTATTGTAAAATATCTCATTTTTGACAATCAAAATGAAAATCTACCCAAATTGAAAGGCACTTCTAAGACTTTGAGCTCAATTTGTTGATCATATTTTGTTATTGGAATAAGAAAGCAAGTGATTTTTTAGACTTTGTGTTGTAATATCTTTATTGTTGAGGAAATTGTTCTTATGTCTTTTTCCTTGATATATTCTCTGTTCCTTTAATTCAGCAAGCAAAATTAGTGACAATAATCAGGAAGGTGTCCTAAAGAGTCAACTGTGGAGAGACTTTGTGCCCCCATAATTGCCTTTTAGTGTGTTTTCTTTTCATTTCTATGGGAAGGACCTTGGGATGACTTTGTGCCCTCATTGTCCTTCATATCTTACTCTTGAGCAATTTAGGTGGAGACTTTGTGCTGCATCTCGATTTGTTGGTTACTACATCCTTGGTTACACTTTAAATTTACTACCAAGAGTATTCTTGTGGTTTGTTGAATAGTACTTATAAAATAAGAGGAGTGATATTTATCATTTCACTTGAGTTTTTACTTTGATTTGCATGCATCATCTCTGAAGAAAGAGAGATGGATGGTCTGTCCTACCCTTGAGTATTATTTTCTATATATATATATGGAACCTCCCCATGATGAGAGGAGAGATCATTCCCCTTTTGATGTGGTAAACCTACACATTTGGATGACTAATCTTCCTACTTTGGCTGATCATACCTATTTTGTTTATCAGTATGCTGATCGACAAAATATTCAACCAACAATTTTTGGCAACTCTGTTGGGGATATAAAATCCATTATCCATTTATAGCCTTACCATTCACTTCCACACTAATTGGGAAAGAACGCACAGTTTAAAGCCTGAAGCTTTAACTGAAGTAAGGTCAATTCTTTTCCATTTTTGTTTCACAATCTGGCAAATTCAAGGTATACATGAAGGATTGTTGACCCTGTATTCAATTTGGTATAGTAAAGTGATTTTGATATGTTTCCTTCACCATCTCATCTCCAAAAAACCAAGAGCTTTTCTACTACTAAAGTCAGATCTCCATTGCCAGATGAAGTATCTACTTCTGTTATTGATAAATTTTTGCCTATAATTACCCCTTTAAGATTTGTCATCCATCCTTTTCATAATCCTATAATGGTAGTTCAGGGCCCTTGGAGTAATGCTTTTGGTCCTCTCAATCTTACTCCACCTCTACATGAGCTTCCAAGTAGTTCAAGAAAGAATTTCCCCAAATTTTATGGTGATAGGAAAGTTCATCCTTATGAACACATTGCAGCTTTTAGCATAGCTTGTGGAGTAATCAGAGTAGAATTTGAAGATGTAGCAATTAGTCTTTTGGTATAAACATTACAAGGTGCTGCTATAGATTATTTTTATCATCTATAGGCTCAATCAGTGATTGATTGGAATACTCTCAAAGATAAGTTTGAAGCAAAATTCAAACTTGTAGAAGATGCACATGCACTTCTGGCTCAACTTACATAGATGAAAAAAGAGCCTTATGAGCCTATGAGAGACTTCATAACCAAATTTGACAAACTAAGAAACAAAATCCCTATAATAGCTTGACCTACAGTTGAGAATCTCAAATGCTTTTTCATTAATTCTCAGTTACCTAAAGTAAGTTTTCTTTTGAGACGTGCTAGTCAAATAAATCTTACTGTAGCTCAACATTTGGCCACTAAAGTAGAAGATGATCTCATCTTAGCAGGGAAGATAAGAAGATATCCAAATAGAAATAGAGCTTCATCATCTTATGAATATTCATTTATAAGAACCATAGATCCAATGGTGCAAAAATTGGCAAATGAGTTGTTTGCTCTCAAAAAGAAAACGGCTCAAGGAATGTGTTCTGCTCCTTCATACAAAAGGACATTTCCAAATCAGTCATATTAGGGCAATGCTGCCAGGAATCAAGGGCAACAAAATCACCTTCCTCCCCCACAAGGGAAACTTGCCCTAGAAGCTCCTCCAACCAATTTAGCAATGGGATATCTTGAAGCATAATTAGAATTCTCTTTCCAGCTTGAATTGAATCAATAAAATGACGTTGATCTCCTTGAAGACAATCAAGAAAAGTTATTTGGTGACTCCCGCATTGGTTTCCTGAACTACCAAGATGAACCCAAAAGTAAAGGAGAAGCTATTGATGGATCATATGTAGTGTTTACCAGATCCAAAAACTAATCAGTCCAGTAAGCTAATAAAGGGAAGACTGAAGAGCAACTATAGCTAGTATTCATGATTGCCAAGGATGGAACCATTCTGCCTTTTCAGTCAAAGGATCTGATAATCACCCAAAAGACAAGTACATCAATTTCACCTTCCCCTTCTACTTCAAATTCACAAACCAGCCCACCTCCCATCCCTCCTAAAACTTAGAGAGTTGAAGTACCTTTCTCTGCACCTAGCTCAATTCAGCCATTTGACATAATCGATCATGTAAAAAAGACAAAAATACAAATGTCTGAGTTTGAATATTTGTAGTCTAATCTTGATCAATTAAATAAGCTGGTCTAATATGTAAAGAACCAAACTGTCCCTATAGGACAAAAAGATAAAAATGTAACTCCTGATTCTCTAAAGAACATGCCTATTCTAAATAATCTAGTCATTACTCCCCCAGCTACTCTTGGAAAAATATAACCTTTCTATGTTTCCCTGTTAATTAATGGCCACAAGCTGAGTAACTATATTATAGACTCAAGCACATCTGAGAATGTCATGCCTAATAAAGTAGTTGATTCTCTTGGTCTCACACTGACCAAGAAATTTGGGAGATGTTTCTCCATGGAGAACAAGCAAGTACCATTGCTGGGGCAAATCAAAGATGCCTAATTTGTATTTGTAGCTTTTCTAGACAAGAGAATCAAGATGACTATCTTCGTGGCTAACATCCCAGCATCTTATGGCATTTTGCTTAGATGCAATTTTTTCAAGGATGTGGGAGGAGAACTAAGAATGGATCTATCTGAGCCAAGGATCCCTATACAAGGCATAATGAAGAGGTTTCTCCCTGAAAAGGAAGCAAAATATGTGGTCACCCAGACATCAGCCCCTGAAACTCAATTTTTTTTGAATCTATAGGTATGGGTAACTATTTTATATCTATAGATGAAGTGCATGAAACACTTGATATAATTCTTGAAAGTGTCAACTCAAAAATTAATTCAACTAGAATAGCAAAAGAACTAGTAGGCTGTAATACAGATGAAGGATCCTCCAACTCTGATGAAGGAAAGTTTAAAGAAAAATCACTATCAGATGAGATATGGAATTTGGAATTTGATGGTAGCTATTCCTCTACTGGTTTAGGAGCTAGGATTGTGTTGATATCTCCTCAAGGAGATATGTTTCCTTCATCTTACAAGTTACAATTTAGCAAAACTAACAATACAGTTGAATATGAATCTTTGTTGCTTGGCATGAAGGCTGCTCAAGACAAAGGCATCAAGTTTCTTCATGCCAAAGGGGATGATGAATTAGTGGTTTTTCAAGTGAGAAACTTATACCAAACCAAGAATGAAATATTATGCCAATACCATAGCTTAGTTTTGGACCAAATTGAAAGCTTTGATGCTTTCAACATTTTTGCCATACATAGAGAATCTAATGATAGAGCTGATGCACTTACTGCTTCAGGAACTCTCTTAGTTCCTCATTTAGATTTCAAAGAAGATAGGTATACTATTGAGCTGGTCTATAGACCAAGTTTTCTTGACAATGCTGATTATTGGCAAGTATTTAATGATGATCATCAAACCATTTCTTTCCTGGAATGAAAAGACAATTTTGAACAACTACATTTTGAAGGCAGAGAATCTCAAAAGAATGAATCAGCCTCTAAATCTAGTTTAGATATAAATGAAGAGCTCTTACAGCTGAAAGGAAACAAAATTCCCAAAGGCATGGTTTCTCTTGAGAAGTTCTTTGAAAAGCATGATAGAGTCATCAAACAACAACAAACAGAATCAAGTTTTTCTTAGGGATTCGATCAAGTGAATCTGACCACTAAAGAAAATCCCAAGATGGTTAACATTGGTAAGTGCTGCACCCCTGAAGAAAGATTCAAGTTCACCTCTTTACTCTGTCAATACATGGATGTCTAAGCATATTATTATGAAGACTTGAAGTCTCTTAGACCAGATGAAATCTACCATGACATTCCTCTCAAGGCTAACTCAATGCCCTACAAGCAAAAATCTAGATAGCATAATCTAAAAATATCAGGTACTATTCTATCTGAGGTAAAAAAATGTTAAATGCTAGAATCATCTTCCTAATCCATCATTCCACATGGATTGCAAACATAGTGCCTGTAAAGAAGAAGAATGGTGAAATTTGCATTTGTGTAGATTTTAGGAATCTGAATCAAGCATCTTTCAAAGATAATTATCCTTTTCCAATTATGGATCAAGTGCTTCAAATAGTGAAAGGTTCAAAGATGTTATCAATGCTAGATGGCTTCTCAAGATATAATCAAGTTGAAGTTGGTGCAGTAGACCAACACAAGACTACATTCACCACACCTTGGGGTACATTTGCATATAGAAGAATGCCTTTTAGTTTAATAAATACTAGTGCTACCTTTTAAAGAGCAATGGATCTAGCTTTTAAAGATGAGATTGGTAAATTCATAGTGGTAGACATTGATGACTTGACTATATTTCCAAAGCATTGATCTGATCATGTACGCCACTTACAACAAGTGTTGGAGTGCTGCCACCAGAATGGTATTTCCTTAAATCCTAAAAAGTTTGTTTTTGGAGTAATAGAGGGGAAACTCCTTGGACACATTGTGTCCAAAGAAGGCATAAAGATTGACTCAGGCAGAGTCAAGTCTATTCAAGAACTTAATTTGCCTACAAGTAGGAATTCATTCTTTCATCAGAAAGGTGAATTTATTATGGAGATTCATCCCCAAATTTGCTGAGAAGACTAGACACATTGTGAACATGATGAAAGAGAAGACCATCTTCAGGTGGACTAAAGAAGGCAAGTCAGCATTTTAGGATATCAAGACCACCATTGCTCACAACCCTACCTTGGTTTGTCTAGATTACAACAAAAATTTCGTCATATATAACTATGCATCTGAACACACTCTTTTAATAATTCTTGTTCAACAGGACAAGGAAGGTATGGAATCTCCTATCTCTTTCATGAGTTGCCCTCTCAAAACCCATGAGATGAAGTATTCAAATGTAGAGAGGCATGCTTATGCATTGGTGAAAGTAGTCAAACATTTCTGTTTCTATATTCTGAATTCACACATTACTTCCTTAGTTCTTGACACTATAGTCAATTCTATATTAACTCATCAGGATTTTGGCATGAAAAGAGGTAATTAGATTGCAAAGATCTAATAGTTTGATCTAGACATCAAGCTGACAAAGCTGGTAAGGGGTGAAGGCCTATGCCAATTAATTGTTGACAATAAGCCGAAAGACACACAATGTGAAGAAACTAAAGTGGAAGAGACACCAATAGTCCTTTTTGTCTCCACTACCAATGAGTGGTATTCAGGTATCACTCATTTCCTTACTTATGGTGAATGTCCTGCTCATTTGTCTTACAAAGAAAAAAGGACTATCAAGTTGAAAGCTGCCAATTTTGTCCTTTAGGACAATGGCTTATACAAGAGAAGCATAGATGGAGTATTCCTTTACTATGTAGATAAAGAGAAACAAAACTAGCTTTTGAAATCTTTCCACAATCTAGCCTGTGGAGGACATTTTTTTGCTCCTATGACTGTTCACAAGATTTTGTGAGCCAGGTATTACTAGACAACTCTTTTCCAAGATGCACATAAGTGGATGAGAAAATGTGAACTCTGTCATCAATTTGTTGGAAGACCCAAGTTAGCTACTATGCCTCTCAAGCCAGTGATCATAGAAGAACCTTTCCAATAATTGAGAATTGATTTTATTGGGATAATAAACCCATCTTCAAGTGTTGGACATGATTATTTCCTTACAGCAACTGACTATTTCACCAAGTGGGTAGAAGCAATCCCAACTAAGCATGTTACTTCAAAAGTTGTATGCAACTTCCTCAAAGAGAATATCATTTCCAGGTTTGGAGTTCCAATCAAAATTGTTACTGATAATGTAGCTTGTTTCACCTCTCAAGAGATTACACAATTCTATTTTCATTATGGAATTATACTCTCTCACTCTTTTGATTATTTTCCACAAGGGAATGGATAAGTTGAATCCAAAAATAAGAACCTGGTAACTATCATCAAGAAGCTATAAAATGACAATCAAAGGACATGGCACAAAGCATTGGTTGATGCTCTATGGATAGATAGAATCACACTAAAGAGGGAAATTGGTATGTCTCCTTTTCAAATTCTTTATGGTATCAATGCTAAGATACCAATCACCTTAGAATTGCCAACCTTGAAACTGGCAAAGGCAATTGAAGATCAGACATATGAAAGTTCTCTTGATAAAATAATCATGTGCCTAATTGAGCTAGAGGAATAGAGAACCATGGTGGTGAATAGAATTGTTGCTCACCAAAGTCTGGTAAAGAAACTCTTTGACTAGAAGGCTAGAAATCATGATTTCCAGATTGGGGATCAAGTCCTGCTATGGGACAAAAGGAGAGAACCAAAGGGGATGCATGGAAAGTTTAACTCCCTTTGGAGAGGCCCATTTATAATTCATCAGCACATTGGTGAAAATAGATTTCTACTAAAATATCAAGATGGCACACTCTTTTCTCTACCTCACAATGGGCAACATCTGAAACACTTCAACTCTTGAAGTATTAGATCATTCCATTTGTACATATGTATATTTGTGTAGTTTTTAATTCTATTTTGATTTTTTAGTTTCCTTTTTTGATGCCTTTCATTTCTAGGTAGCATGAACCTATAGTCCAATGGTACACATGAAGACAAACTAGAGATTCTAGATTCTACTCCCTTCAATTTGTTTTACAATTGATAGAAGTTCCCCAACTGGAGCCAGCTGTTGTCCCCCAAAAAATATCACTCATTTTTGGGACAACATTTGAACTATTTTGGTCCTACAGATCAAAATTGTCTCTTCCCTTTTCAAAATTTGTCCTAGGCATTCAAATTCCTCATTTTTCAAGCTTCTTAGAAATCTACAGACTCTGCAGGCTTAAATCTATGAACTCTACAAGATTGAATCTATGGACTCAACATGAAGAGAAAATCTACAGACTTGGTTTCTACAGACTCTGTAGGTAAGTTCATTTCTACAAGTTTAAAGGCTTTTGCAGGTGAGTTAAACCAAAATAATTAGTTTCTAACACTTGGTCATTTTCAGGATTAGTTCAGTGCCTTGGTTCAATCAAAAATCTCCTTCGGTGAGCATCTAATCAAAAAAGGCTTGAACCATTGAACCATTAAACCATTTTGGTTCAAAGGTTCAATGAGTTCAAATTTTAAAAGGTTCAATGCTTTTGTTTCAACAGTGGGTTCAATCAAAGGAATGGTTCAATGGCATGGTTCAACCAAGCAGATCAATGCTTTGTTTCACTTGGGTGCTTCATCCACTTTGTTTCAATGCTTTCGTTCATCCTTTGGTTCAATCAAATGGTTCATTAGTTGGTTCAAGGATTCATTTGAATCATTGAACCAAAACTTGGTTCAACGGTTGGTTCAAATAAATGGTTCAAAGGCGGGTTCAATCAAGTGGTTTAATGTTCAATTCATCTGCTTGGTTAAAAGGCTTGGTTCATTCACTTGAACCATTAGCTTGAAGCATTTTGGTTCAAAGCTTGGTTCAACATTTGGTTCAATCAAATAGTTCAATAGCTTGGTTCAAGCAAGCAGTTCACTTAGACGGTTCAAAGGAGCGGTTCAAAAGTAAAAGTTCAAGAGAGCTTCCCAAAGGACAAGTGCCCTTGCAGAGGGCACTTGGTCGACAAAAATACCCTTCAAAAGGGTCATTTTCAAAGAAGGCCGCAAAGGTAAATTCTTTCATATTTTTGTTTAAGGCATTTGAAAAAGTCTAAGGCATAATTCTTTCAGACTTTTGTCCAAAGGAATTCCTTTGGACAAAAAGTTTGAAAGAATTCAAGAACCGACTGCAGGAAGAAAACTTGAAGGAAATTCTCAAAGATAAATGGAACAAAATGGAAATTCTATAGACTTTTTGTCCATGAGAAATTTCCTTAGACAATTTGTCTACAAGAATAATACCCACGAAGAAAGCCCAGGGAAATTATCCATGAACTTTTTGTCCATGGGAAATTGTCCATAGGAAAATGCCCCTAGAGATAGCCTGAGAGACAGTCTGCTAATGAAAAGGCTGCGAGAGACTTCTAAGGTGAAGGCTGCCAAAGGACCCTAAAGGGTAGGTGCCCTTGTGAGGGATTCTCAGCTGCCAAATTGAAGAGTCACCTTCCCTTCGGGAAGATGTAAAATAAGAATCCCAAAGGCTATCTAACGACCACCCGAAGAGTAGATACCCTTGTGGGGGTCTCTTCTCAACCCAAAGTGGATCATTTCCTAAGGCCTGAAAGGGAAAATTATTTCCAAGAAAGTGCCAAATAGAAAAGATGAAGAAGGAATAAGGGGTGGCGTGCCCAAAAATGTCAAATTCAAGACAACGAACTAGCCATTGAAAACATAGTGAAGGGCATGCAAACGTCAATTTTGAAGCTCATAAAATAGCTATTGATCTTTTAAACCTACAAACCCAAATGCATTCACAAGCTTTAAGACCAAGACTAGTATAAAGTGAGGAAGGAATAGAATAGAAAATTAAATCTAGGACCCGATTTAATTAACCAAGAAAGGAGGAATGATGAAGGTAGGATCAGATCGCCAAGTGGACATTGAAAGTTGCAAACTTTCAATAGCATGACTTGTTTCTATGCATTAATAAAAACAAATGGGTAAATGCCCCTAAGTTCTAGCCTGTCTTCTTAACATATTCCAATGTAACATGATGTGTTACTGTTCTTGAGTCCTTCTTGAAGAGGCTATATAAGGGACTCTCTTTTATTGTAAAATATCTCTTTTTTGACAATCAAAATGAAATTCTACCCAAATTGAAAGGCACTTCTGAGACTTTGAGCTCAGTTTGTTGATCATAGTTTGTTATTAGAATAAGAAAGAAAGTGATTTTTCAAACTTTATGCTGTAATATCTTTGTTTTTGAGGAAACTATTCTTATGTCTTTTTCCTTGATATATTCTTTGTTCCTTTAATTCAACAAGCAGAATTAGTGACAATAATTAGGAAGGTGTCTTGAAGAGTCAACTATGGCAAGACTTTATGCCCCCATAATTGCCTTTCAGTGTGTTTTATTTTCATTTCTATGTAAAGGACCTTGGGATGACTTTGTGCCCTCATTGTCCTTCGTATCTTACTCTTGAGCAATTCAGGTGGAGACTTTGTGTTGCATCTCAATTTGCTGGTTACTATGTCCTTAGTTACACTTTGCATTTACTACTAGGAGTATTCTTGTGGTTTACTAAATAGTACTTTTGAAAGAAGAGGAGTGATGTATGTCATTTCCCTTGAGTTTTTCCTTTGATTTGCATGCATCATCTCTGAAGAAAGAGAGATGGATGGTTTATCCTACCCTTGAGTATTATTTTTTGTTTATATATATATATATATATATATATATAGCATACCTATAGGGAACTTCCCCTTGATGAGAGGAGAGATCAATACCCTTCTAATGTGGTAAACCTACACATTTGGATGACTAATCTTCCTACTTTGGCTGATCAGACCTATTTTGTTTATCAGTACGCTGATCGACAAAATATTCAACCAACAATTTGCATCTATATAAAGTCATCCTCCATGGGGTCCTTACCTTTGACAAGCATACTAGGGTCTTGATACATTATTTGGAATAGAGCTAAAATATTACTAGAAGAAGCCTATTGATTATATAGTATGTTTTGAGGCATTATTACTAGACTTGGTAAATTCTCATGGGGGAAGTCTGCCAAAAACATGGCCCCTAATTCTATGGCCCTAACCAAAATCTCATCTTTTTTCTATAACAAGTGACAATCAAATAGATAAGGATCATATATGGATGGTGCAGTAACAAAGTATAGTTGTTGAGGGAAAGGATATTCAACATTAGGTACCATAGATAAGTATTGATCTATTTGTGCTTGATCCTAATTTGAGTAAGGAGGCATGTTTACCAAGTAATGAGCTAATGGGCCTTAGTTTTGTGACCCCATGTGAGAATTATAAGATGAATAGGCATTCGTATCATAAGAAACATTATCTACTTAAGGGTCTTAAATCATTTATTCATGTGAAACCACATTACTAAATATTGGATTATACATGAGGCCACTATGAGTGTAGGAAGACATGTTGGGATCCATAGTGAATGTTTCATGACAAAAGAAAATATAGGGCTAAAAACTCTAAAAATAAAATGTCTACAAATATTTTCAAATGAGGTATAACTTAGTATAAAGGATGGATAGGTGTATCCAAAAAGGTTGATTCAATGACTCATGACAAAAAAATCTAACGTCAAGTGTAAAATGCTATACATCTCACAAAAAGGGTCAAGTAAAAGGACCATAAATCAAAATGCTAAATTTTAGGTCAGAGTGTTTCAAATTAGTCTAATCTAGGAAAATGAAAGTTTCTAGGTCTTTTGGCCAAACACAGCATCAAAATCTAGGATCAAATAAAGTGCGTGTATTAGGACTTGTGGCCAAATGGCATCAAAAGTGATATTTTTAAAAAGATGAGATATTTAATCTAACAGATTTGAAACACTTCTAACAAAAACTAGGCATTTGACTCTTGGTCAAAAAACTTGATCAATAAGTATGAGGTATGAAACAAAAGGCACTTGGAAAAATTTTATTTTCTCCCAAATGATGGCACAAACTAGGTTCTTTTGATGGATAAGATAGACAAAGGTGAACAATGTAAATGTGCTAGACAAAGGATTGAAATGGTTTCAAATTTATGAATACTTGGACTTTATGCAAAGAGGTTTATGAAACAAGTTTTGAAATAGTTTGAGAAATGTAACAATGCTAAACTAATCAAGAGGATGAAGAAAATGCTTGTTTCAAAAACTCTAAGTCAAAATGGCTCTTAATATAATTTTGGTAGTATAACACTACTCTTTACAAATGACATGCACACTCTCAAAGTTATGACAATTTTCCTAAGGCAAAAGGTGTTGGTATTTATATGGACTTCAAGGCAAATGAAATAGGATGGTATCATAAGATTTTTGTTACTAGACTCAAAGTTCAAGTGTTTTTAAAAGATGACTTGAGTCTACCAATATTGATAATGATTATGAGTCTTAAATGACCTTTAACCCAAATTAGAAATTAAACCTAAGTTCCCTCAAGTTTAGTGCAAATGGTGAACCCACTTAACACATCAACCCTATGAGCTTTTGAAGTTGAAAATTTGAATTTAAGTTATAAATGGACTTAAAAAAAACTTGGTAAAAGGTCTAGACTCAATTGGGAAACATAACTATGCCAAAATGGATGACATGACACAATGTTTTTGATAATTTTGAACAAGGAAAAAGTGATGATTTTGATGTGGGAATCATAATGCCTCCTTGATCAAATAAATTTAGGGACAATGTTTATGGTTTATGTCATTTTATTAACACCAAGTTTTGACTCCAAACAATACCAATTAAGCTAATGACAAATGCAAAGTAATCATCTTAATCCTAAACTGAAAAGGTTGCATGGTATTCTTAGAGTTCATCTATACACATAATTTGAGAGGATTTTAAGTGTTCATCCAAAAATTAAATGCACATTATATAGTATGTTTTTTGGTCCTTGAGGAGATCCTTAAAAACTTCTCTTCCATGTGTTTTGCTAAGGAACTTTTCAATAAATATGGTGATTTTTATCCCAAAATTTCCCTAAAGGTGACAGATGGGAGAGCATACATGCAACATCCTTCTTTTTGCCAAATAAAACTAATTAAGCAACTATTGAATACAAAATTTAACAAGTAAGTCAAATTTTAAGAAATTAATTGAAAAGTGTGGTGATTTTATTTTTGGCCCCTTCACCTTAATTTGTTAACTTTGAAAGAAAACACAAAAACTTAACCAATAAAACAACCTAAAAAGTTTCTTTAAACACCAAAATGAAGGATTCCTAGTTCATTTTAGACATCCAAATGAAATGTAAAAAAAATAATTTAGATTGAAATGGTTTTTTTCAAATAGGTTATTCAAATAAAATTTTAGAACTTAATTTAGCTTTGAAGCTTCACTATGAATGAAACAAGAAATTTGGAAATCTGTTGACCCAAAGGCAAAACCTCCAGAAAGCAAATGAGTTAGATTAGACTTGGTTAGAAAAAATTTAAAGGAAAAATTGTGAGTAAATTATTAGATAAATAAAACAAAATAAATAAATAATATTAAAAATATGAAAACCTTCAAACAACAAATATAAGGCTAAAAATAAAATATAACACATAAAACATAAAAACTTGCACATAAAACATAAAAACTTGTAATCCACATTTTTAACATAACTTTTAAAATATAGATTATTTTACCATAAAATATTTATAGGTTATCAATAACTCTAGGTTGAATCTATATGTAAAAAAATAGATCCAAAAAGTAAATAATTTTTTTTATTAACTATGTTCTAACCATTTTTAATAGAAAAATAAAAAATAGAAAGTGATAGTCACTAAAAGAGTCATAGATTATAAAATATAAGGAGATTTTTTTTGAAATTTTCAAAGAGTGTCAATAACATATTTATATATGCTATTAAAAAATTTAGTGAATAAAAATTTATTAATTCTTTATGGGCCATTTTTACTCTAGCAAAGCAAATATATCAAAAAAGAACTAAAACTATAAATACAAAGAAATTTGTGAGTTGTGCACTCATGAATATAGTCCCACCAAGAATTCCATTTGTAAACATATGATTGAAATAGGGGGATATTATTATGGTTTTAGTGAATGAAATCAAATCCAAATAAATAAACACTAAGCTAACACCCTAAGCTTGTCTCAAGGGGAGAGAATATTAGAAAAAGTAAATAAAAAACACAATTAGAATGCAAAGACAAAAAATCTTTCACCTTAATTAAATGTTATAAATATCTTGTTGAAGTGGATTTCTCAGATTTGTGCTTCAAAAGGTTTATTTCAATGGAGCTTGGTTATCCTCCACCTCCTCTTGGTACCATGTGGCTTGTGGCTTTGGCTTGGTTGAATAATTTGGCATTATAACACTATTTTTAATGAATATTGGAATTAATTTAGAAGTATAAATCTGCACCAAGATAGCTTAAAATTATGAGTGTGTGGCTTACTATTTATATATTTTTAGAAATCATTAGGATCAACCATGACCATCCATCTCAAGATTGAGATGTGTGGCCATGAATAAATCCAATTATGTAATTCAATCTATAAATATCCTCATAAATATTTGGGATAGAGAGGTAATAAATAGGCATGGAACAACTTAATGAGGCATGAAAGGTATTAATTTAGATATTTTATGCATTTATGGATTGTGGATGCCACCCCAAGAAATGATGTCACTTGATGACGAAGATATTTACAATAATTTTTCAATAAAGACATTTCAACAAGTTCCATGGAAAATTAATTGAAGCTCTTAATTTAGTTTGATTAGCCTTAAAAATGATTAGTCAACTTTGAATAAAATCATGGAAATTGATGCACAAAATAATCAAATTGGTTAAAATGTCATATTATTATCTTAAAATTTGACTGTATTAGAATTGGAAGTTGATGTTAGATGTGTCAGAACCATTATCCCATTTAGGATGTTACCAACACAAAATCAAAAATGGACATGTCTCATGCAATAAATTTGATAGAAAAGAGCAATCCAAATCACCCAGGTGTAAAATTGGCATTTTGACTTGAAATGATTTGATTAAAGTTAGCTAGCCCATGAAATGCATTGCCTCATTTAGTGACACTTTGGCCAAAATTAGAAATTGAATATAACATATTCACATCATTTAGTGTGTTTTAGTGTTTTTAGGCCAAATTGTTTATTTTGATAGAAATTAGTCAAAATCCTGGTTGGAGGTTATTGGTGGCTAGTTTTAGGTGTATATAACCATATCTCTCATACTTCTAAAACCAGCCTTATTTTTACCAAAATTATTAATGTTAGTCTTTGTGTGATCTTGATTATAGAGCTTAGTCACATTTTGTGCACATGTTTTCATCTCAATACCCAACCCCACCTTTTTTTCACCAACTTCATGACTTTCCAAATACCACTTATCAAACCCTAACTTGATTTTTGTTTCATCTCATCGACTCTCAGTTTGAGGGGAAACACCTCCTCCCATACTCGAGACAAACAAATATTTGACCAAGAAATCCATTTTTGTTATGAATATTATTAATTTAAAGTGGCATAACAAAAAGGGGTGACATGTAGATACTAGAATACCATACTAGGTGTCAAAATGCCTTGGGACACTTTTTGACCCTATTGGACCCTGAGTCAAGTTGACTACTTAGTTAACCAAATTCACCAACCTACTAACTTAGCCTTTAACCAAACCTTTTCAACCCATTTATTGACCCCTTTACCTTTGAACAATTGATAATCAATGGTCTTCACCCTCCTAACTCATCATTAGCTATTTGAAAGCTAACGAGGCATAATTTAATATGTTTACCTTATATAGTGCTAAAGAACTCCCAAGCATCATGATTAGCACACCAACCTACTAGGGAACCTTCTATCCTCCATATATCTTTTCCTATAAAAGGAGTATAGTAGGAGGTGAAATAGAACCATGTTCAAGCTATCAAATCTTATTTCATATAGGTATTCAAGCTTTGCAACATCTTGTCTTCCTTCAACAACTCAATAGTAGGAAAAGAGACCTGAACCTATATCAAATTTGATTTTGATGCCTATGTATTGTTACTCTAGTGAAATTACCCTAGCCTTAAACCATCAACCATATATAAATCTATAGGTATATTCTACTTTTTATTTGTTTCATTTGATTTCTAACCCCCTTGACCTAATCAGACCTATATGCACCTTATTTCCTAGCTTTTAGATCCTTAACAAAAACCTTGTTAGACCATTCACCCATTCTAAAAATCTTTTTTGAGTACCTTAAAAATTTCATAGGCAACTACCAATGGTTATACAACTACTGATAGTTACCCCAAACCATCAATGGTTACTCAATCATCGACAATTAGATTAACCACCAACGATTCACCTAGCCATCAAAGGTCACTATGGTATACAATAATAGAAAGTTATTTTCAATCCCTTAACCCCAAAAAAACTAAACTTTTTATGTTCCTACCTATTCATAGACCCTTTTCTAATTTTCTAAACCTAGCTTCATCCACTTTAGCATGAACATTGACCTTCTTTTATTATATTTAGTCATTTTATTTAACAAGCATTCTATTTTCTTCTTATATTGCATTTCATTTACTTTATTCAAGTACCTTACTTTTATTATATTCAACTATATTTTCATTAAGAGTGGATTGACAACCTCCTTGCAAGCTTATGCTTCTTGTATCTAGGTCATGCTAGGAATTCCACCCAACTATCCTGCTAACAACCTCTTTGTTAGTGTTTTCTTATCTATAGGGTATTCCTTCCAAGCCAAAGAGTTTTCCATCTTTGTCTGGATTATGCACACATCACCAACTAGGTATTTATACCACACCCTTATTACTAGTTTCTTAGCTTCTTCAAAAATTAATAAATTAGCAAAAATTAAGAGAAGCACTCCCTTAGAATAGAGTGTTTAGTGGACCAAACATGCTTATATTCTCCATAATTAGTAGACCAATAAATTTGTATGTTTTCCTAGTCTAGTATTTTTATTATTTTTATGAGAGTGAAATCTATAGATAGATAATATTGTAAATCTTACAATTACTATTAAAAATAAACTTCTTGATAATCAATTTATTATGCAGTCAACTATTCATCCCTTGCACATTTGTATGGTGGTTATGTTCCTCTTTACTCATAATAACTTCTCCCAGACTCTCACAATGTCCTTTGGTTGGGGTTGTTCTAGGTTTGGCTTAGCTAAGGACTAGTTTATATGATATTTTACCTCCCACATGCTTCAATTTCATCCCTATGGTAGTAGGGCTTTTATTTTCTTCCTCCTTGACCTTTTCTCTTTTTCTCTTTTTTTTATCAATGTGTTAATTTAGGATTAATAACAATCTATCTCTAATGTTTAATCATGATTATTGAATGTCATCCATCATTATTTAAGAACTATTTAATATATTAGTGGTGAACCAATCAATTTTTAGAGTGTTTATAGATTAATCCATAATCTAAAATTAGTTTCACTAGTCATGGCCCCTTAAAATGAAATAGTTCACATTGGCCAACTAAGTGAAGACTAGTATAATAATACTTGGTACATTTAGACCTTGAGGATGTAGAAGATCTCTCTCATTTTAGGAGAGGAAGGGACTATCAGTCCATACATATTGTGTGCCATATTAAGAGACCTAAAAATAAGATCATTCACTTCCTAGACATAGGCACATGTCCTCCTAAACTAAATAAATAGTAGAAGAGAGAATTTTAAATTAAATAAACACATTATATGATAAAAAAATGGACTATTGTATATAAAAATTATGAAGGCATCTATTTAAGGTGTGTTTATGAATAATCAAATAGAAATATACTTGATAAATTTCATAAGAACATAAGAAGTGGACATCCCTTAGACATTATTGTAGCTCATAAAATCCTAAGGATTGGATACTACTCACCTACTATTTTCAAGGATGCAAACAATCATGTTAGAGCTTGTTACCAATTCCAAGTATTTAGAAGATAAAAAATACATAGAATTATGCCTCTAAAACATGTATTTATTTTGAATAATTGGGTCTATATTTTTATCACGTGGAAAAAATTTAGTGCTAACCACTACATATTATTCCATGAGATGGATAAAATTGGTTTCTACAAATAATTATACAAAATAATATGCAATCAAAGTCTTTGAGGAAAATATTCTAACTATGTTTGGAACAAAAATTTATTTAGTTTTTGATAATTTTTTATTTTATATCTATACAATTGGGTTATTTAGGTAAAAAAGAGTTGATTCTCATATATAATACAAGTTCCACAAACTTATCTATCATTGTACCTATTCTTAGTAAGCACACAATAGATATGAGAATATCATTATATTTTATGTGCTTTAATGTTTTCCTATAGTTCAAACCTAATATAATACAATTGGATATGTATTAAAACAACTTTAACCTATACATAATTAATACACACACACACACACACACACATGGATTTATTCATGTAACATGTCATTAAGACTTGCCCTCGACCATTTTATAAATGTATATATATATATATATATATATGTTATTTAATCAAAAAAAATATCATTTTATTATGACCAATTTAATCTCATATATATATGTGTGTGTGTGTGTGTGTGTGTGTGTGTGTGTGTGTGTGTGTGTGTGTGTGTGTGTGTGTGTGTGTGTGTGTGTGTGTGTGTGTGTGTGTGTGTGTGTGTGTGTGTGTGTGTGTGTTATTTAATCAAAAAAAATATCATTTTATTATGACCAATTTAATCTCATACATATATAATCCTATAATTGGGTTTAAATTTAACTTGAACTAATAAATTTATAAAACCAATTAGACATTTGAAGATTAAAAGTAATGATTCATAATTTTTTAAAAAGAACTAGGTTTAAACTTATCATTTCTATCCATTCCCTAAACTAAATTAAGGGTAGATAATATAATCTTAATGTAAATAAAACCCATAATTTTTAAATATATCAAATACAATGATTTAATATCATGTCAAATAATTAGAGTATTATCTTAGCAGGGTCTACATATGTCTATACATAGCTAATAAAAATTCTATTTTAATTTTTATGTAGGGTTCAAACATTCCCAAATCATAGAAAATAATAATTTTAATTTTTTAAATTAAAATATGCAAATAACTCCAAAAGGATGTGGTAATGAAGCTAGTCACCTAGGGTTTATAGAGACATATTCAACTCTATGGATGGTTGATCCATCCCCAGTGCCGAGTATATCCCTCTATTTTATTTTATAATTTACATAATAAATAAATAAACCATATTATTATTTATTTATAAAATTCATTGATAAATCTTATTCTAAACAAAAATGAATTCAATTCACAAATGAACCTAGTAAAGGGTCATGACCTTGCCAATTTTAAAATTTTCCTTCTAAAAAATTGCTCCAATTCTTTTCTTTTTTCCCTCTCTATCTCTATCATACATGTTTATAATCTCATCTCCTCCATTTTATCTACCTACATGATTAATTCATGCTAACATATTTCTCCACCTTCTCTACCATAATCTCTTGTGCTCATTAAAAGCATAGTGAAAAAGTCATCTCATAAAAAAAGTAACTCACACCGTGTTGGTTATGACTAAATGTTTTCTCCATACAAAATCAAAATGAAATATTTGTTTAGAATAATGACCCGATAACTCAAGTGAATACCTATATTAATAACCCTAATCTCAAACTTTCTAAACATATAAAAATCCATTTTAAATATTTTAATTAATAATAACAATTTGAACCTTATCCATGTTGGATAGACTTTCATTATCCATTTGAACATTATGATCAATAACATTGAAATTGACCTAAAAAAATCAATTAACCACTATGATTATAATAATGTAATCGACTTCTACAAAGTCATTCAATCATTATTGTTAATAATAATGTTTTAAACATTATGTGTATAAACAATACTTTCAAATAATAATATTGACTAAGTCTTATATCAATAATGAACTTAACACATGAATAAAATAAGGTAATATATTTCCTTATACCATTATAGTAATGAAAATTAAATAGGACTTTATCATACAACATCTAATTATGTCTAAAGATAACAACTAGTTATAATAAAGACATACATGGATTCAATTACTCATTATAGCAACATCAAAAATGAGATCATAAAAGTACAAAAATCATAATTTTAACACAAAACTATATCAACATGAGCATCAAACAACAATCAAGATCAAATCTAAAAGCATACTAGTTGTCATTCAAATAAAATAAAGATCACAACATATTATTCTATTTGTAGTGTGTGCAGGTTCATAATTTCCATTCTATCAACCACCAATGACTCCATCTATGCGACCCTCTCTGATGATGCTCTCCCTCTATCAAAATCTAAGTTATATATTTATCATGCATACACCTCACAAAAATAAATGCATTTAGATCAAAATAATATAAATTGATAATACACTGTTGTAATGAACTAAACAAACATGATCATCGTGTACATAATATATAAGTACAACTACCATAGATAAGATAAATATAATTATCCATAAATCGGTATATTTAATATAAATTAATTAAAACATAAATTAGTTAAACAATAACCATAAAATCCACTCTATGAATAGGTTATTAGGTCTAGAGAGGAATCCAAATGTGACATTTTCAATTTACAAAAATTACTGAATGGACTTATAACAATAAGATTATTATTAAATTTTAATTAAATTATTACCCAAAAGAAAATAGAGTTGTTGAATCTATCAAAATAATTTGGTTGATGAAATAATTAATTCTACAAAGATCAAACCAAAATAATGGCATATACTATTAAAGTATGTATTATGAGAAGATAGAACCAAACATTAAAAAGCTTTAAAAACCTTACTTTTCCTATTGGTAAATGGAAAAAACTATTTCCCCATTACTCTCAAGTTACCAACATACTATTTTATATAATATTTTATGGAATATGGTGACATGATTCAATAGAGGTTACTATACATTGTTCAAATGGAGGATGTAAGAATAAAAGCTTTCTAAAATTTTAGCAAACATCGAGACATTATCAAAAGATGGTTTAAATAAATATCAATGATCAAAGTTTTTAGGATTTTATATATAGTTTTCTTATGGGATGAATCACATGAGAAGAAAGGATGTCATGATAATTTCACTCTGTTATGGATTGGACCATATCATATTTTTGAAATTTGGGGTAAAAACACATTTCATTTGAAAGACCTAAGAGGTAATGACTTAGCTTTATTGGTTAATGGAGTTTTATAAAAATATATTTTGAGTAATATATATCATTGATATGGATGCCTAAATGTAAGAAGATCAGTGCTTAGATAAAGAATCATAAGTATCTCTATTGGTATTGTAAGTGGTTGGTTAGTATTAGAGAAATGCCTAAATTCCCATATATGCATACTTAAAACTTGAAATAACTTAAGCTGAGAAAAGGAAAATAGACCTAATATTTTGTTTAATCATTGGTAAAAATCTTATAATAAGGGGAAATACCCTTCACATAATCAAACACGATCTAATATTTAAGAAGGGTTAGTATATTTCATGACTATGTTAAAGTCTCTTTCAGTTTTCTAATTTGATTATTTCTTCCTTATAAAATTGACATTATATTATGATAGTTAAATTAAAAATTCTAGGTTCTCAAATACTCAAAAATATTTCCCCAATGAGTCACCACTTTTTGTGACCAACACATCTTATTTTCAAAAAAATTATATAGGGACCCTTCATCTGTAAAAATTGTAAATTTGATTCCTATCAAAATATAATTTGACCTTATAATAATTTTATACCCAAATATGCCAAATCCTTAATTTTGTCATTTACAAGTTAGTTTATAAAATTTTACTTAAATTTAAGGCATAAATTTTTTATTCAATATGATAAAAATACTGGTTTTATAGGGACCAAGAACTAGAGGTAAAAAAAGTGCATTAAAATAGTATCAAGCCCCATAGGATAAAAAACAAAAAGAAAAATAACACTAGTAGATAATAATCCATGTGAAAGGCTAAAAAAGAAAAGAATCAATACAAAAAACTAATCCAAGAGGATGTATGCTTTCATAGGTACCTTTGCATCCTCGATCACCTTCTCTTACATGACCTACTTTTTTTTTGTGATTTGGGCCCTAGTTCTATTTATAGGCCCTTCTACATCCTCCTTATGTAGGATGATTTTGGTTCTCTTATGAATTTTCTCTTTCATAGGGGTCTTCTTATTAAGGCTTATTATGTGGAGATTATGGTAAGAAGCCTCTACCTCCATGATATGATACTTTACGGGGGGTTCATTCATCCTTTTCTATTTGGGTGAAAGATTAGATCATTTTAGAAACCTCTTTGTTTATGGCATTCCAATCTTGGATTAGACCTACTAAACACATCCTAGCCTCATAAATTTTATTATTAAACATATCTAACTTTCCTTATTGGTTTTTATCTCATCTATCAGGGGGGTATTTCCTTTCTTGACCACTTCCCCAGAGGTTCCTTCATCTAACAAGAGTGGTTTAGTTTTGAGAATAAATAATTTTAGGAGAGGATCCCTGGTTGGACTTTTAGGATTGGGGCTAGCATGGGAAACACTAGTTATTAGGTGGTGGGACCTTGATGTAGGATACTCCTTAGGGGATTCATCCTTAGTAGAGGACCCCTCCATCTAAACAACCTTGCCCTGAAGGGTCTTATTGTGTTTTACTAGTAACAAGATAAGACTCTAGTATAAGATGGGATTATCTTCATTTATTTGGTGCATGAGAGAAGTACTCTCCAAGGATTTGAGGAGGTAATAGGGATGGATGATTTTATAACCATAAAAATTGTTAAAAAAGAGAAAGAAATGGAAAAAAATAAGGTTACACTTACCTTCAAGCATAATATACTTAATTATTTAGAGACAGACTTCAAGCCATTGATGTAGAAGGTTCAAGTGAGGAAACCCCTTTTTATCTATCTTAATGAACTATTTTAAAAAAAAATCCCCTATAGGAGTTCCTATTTTTTAATTAATCTTTGTATTCTTTTATTTCTTTGCATGACATCCTTGTGGATTCCCCAATCATCTCCTCTATTATTGATATTTGAACATCTCTTATTTTTATAACTCTCTTATTCCATTCCAAAATGAATTCTTTCACCAATTTGGCATCAATTAATTAAAAGGTAAGTTTACATATAATGGGAATTTAGGCATTTCTATAATACCAACCATGAATCTATAGTACCAATAGATATACTTATAATTCCTATCTAAGCACTTCTCTTCTTACATCTAGGCATCCATATCCCTAATAGATATTACTTGAATCACCCCTTTTCTAAGATTTTTTTAATGTTATTTGAATAAGGGTTGGGAATCACCATTGGTTGGGTGTATAGTAATAAAAATTTATTTTAAATAACATATTTCACTCATATTTTTTTTTTCAATGTTTATTATCTTTAAAACAAGTTTTAAACATGTAAATTGTAGTTGATATTTTAAAATGAGAAGTCTTTCTAAAATTTTCATGAAAATATCAAAATAATTTTCAATTAACTAATAAATTTATATAATCTAAAAAAAATATTTCTATCCAATAATGACACATACCTTAATTATAAGACCCAAATTCATCATGAATAAGTCCATGAATATCCTTAAATGTGAGTAATTGCCTCTTGGGATAAAATTTTTCAATATGTTTATAAGTGGTCAAAATGACCTTATTAAAACAAAAAACTAACTAAAAAAATTTGATGTATGAAAGTAGAAAATATGATCCAGGAAAATAAAATCTAATCTAATCCTACTACTAAATAATAACTCATAGTCATTTTGAGATGTTTCCAATTAGAGAAGTGATGAAATATTATTTCAAGAACTCTTCATTAAAAAAAATGTTAAATCAATACCTTTGAGTTCTTTCAAATGAAAAGTGTTGTTACCCTAAAGTTCATAAATATGGCATGGTCCAATCCATAATGGAGTGAGAGGATGAAGGATTTTGTATGGGGTACGCTACGAGTTTCTTAAATATATAAATATATCAATTTGTGGTTTTTTTTACCTTTTTGAGTTTTTAAACATTAAATTCTCATGTCAACATTGATCTATGTCTTTGTTAATTCATTTTTGTATCTAGATCTATCATGTGTGATCATATTGTATATGTATTTCATATTTTATCATGGTAATAGATCATGGAATATGATTATTGATTGGCAAGACTATGGAGATTGGTTTATTTTCCTTATGATATAAATTTTAATAAAATTCAATTTAAATTTATCCATGTAAAACAATGGTATGATCATGGGGGTGGATGGTTTGGTTTAAAATTTTTCTTGGTTCAATCTTTGGCCTGTAGAGGCTTGTATATCAGTTTTGATCATGTAAAGACTAAATATCACATTCTAAGTAATAAAATATTATATTTACAACCTCAAAACTTATCTTATATGCCATTAGTGGTTGTTTTATGGCACTCTTGGGTTGAAAAATTAGAGAAAAATATTATTATCTCCTCCTCTCTCCTTTTGGTGTTTAAACCTCTAATTCATTATTTTTTAGTAAATCTAAACCTTTACATCCTAAAGCCTATGTGAATTTTTTATCTCCTCCTTGGGTGACATTTTATGGCTGGATTAACATCTAAAAATATGAAAATTTAATTTTTTTGGTAACAAAATTAGTTTTTTAATCTTTTAGATGCTTCATTGTAAGGTTTGAGAAAGATCTGATAATTTTTAGGGCCTGAAAAGGCCTCTTTCCACCTCCAACAACCTCCTTGTCTAGTTGGGTGACATTGTTATTCCTAGAGTGTGATACTATAAATATGTATAATTTAATATATTTGGTGAAAGTATTTAAAATTTACTTTATTTCTAAAATCACTATTTGCATGAAAAAGCAAAAGGAGCCCACCTATGTTAACTTTTACTAAAACTAGTAAAATGTTTTGGATTTTTCTTACCTTTTATATTTACATGCACATTATAATATATATATATACATAATTTTAAAAATCAATTTAAAAATAATTTAGTGCATGTAAATTTCTAAACAAACTACGAAATGAGTTGGTAATTATATTTTTTTTCTAAAAACTTGTAAAAAATGAGGTCAACATGTCAAAATTAATTATGCCTAACTATTTTAGTCAAATTTATATTTATAAAACCTTTTTTGGTTTGCATTATAATCTTTTCATGTGCAAAATCCTATACATGATGACTTTATTATGATATTTAACCTAGTGATTATTTTATCGAGCATAGTCATTTGACCAGTTGTTTCCTACATTTTGGCACATTATATATGCATTTATGTGGTTTATTTTTTGTTTTTAAACATATTATTATCGAATTTACACATTTTTTAGTCATAGTTTTTTAATTATTGTTTCAAGTGTGACTCTTGAGACATAAATTTGTGTATAACAACGTAACAAGTTCAACCTATGCATAAAATTTAGAAAAAGGTGGCCAAATTTACAAGGAGATCATCCTTTAAAATCCACTTAGTCAAATATTCTTCATATATTATAGAGATCCACTCTCTACGCCAACATGACTTATATTAATAACTCAAGGAATTAGGACTGTTTCATAATTAACACAAACACATAGTCCATATACATAATAGTAGGTTTTGAAGAGTCCTAGAGTTCACAATGCTAAACAACATACTAAAAATTATCATCATGACAATAATACTTATGTTATAGAGCCAAATATATTTTTAGACTCAGAGTTGAGATCAGTTACTTCAAGTGGCATGATACTTTACATTTGTAAGAGCTCATTGTTCTTATCCTAGATACACAAAATATTCATTATGAGGATCTTATATAGGTCATTGGTTAATATGTTTATTTCAATTTTATATATATATATATATATATATATATATATATATATATATATATATATATATATATATATATATATATATATATATATATATATATATATATATATATATATATATATATATATATATATATTTAAAAATATAAAATAGTAAAATATTCTATAAAAATTTAAAAATTAGGACCTATGCATGGTATGTGTAGTTCATTTACATAGGTTTATCTGTGACCAACATATGTAACACTTATTATATCTATTTTTATGTCAAATATGATTCAAAAGTGTACTTGAGTGATTTATAAAACATACATTTCATCACTTCCACATTTAGTTTAAGGTGGTGATACTATCCTAGACCTAAAAACTTTAAACATACATAATTACTTTAATCTAGATAGTAACACACTACACCCTTATCAGATTCTGATAGACCCATCCAAGTGAACACATGTTCTACTTTGGAATATCAAATAATTTGTAAACAAATTTAGGATTGTAATAATATCTTGTAAAATATTTTAGAAATAGAAAGTGCAAGATTTTTTCAATCATTTAATACATCTATTTCTATAGGTTCATTACTTTTTTTTGCATCACTCAATAAAATTTTTATACCAACATATACTATGAAGGAAATCAAAGTGTTTCAACAGATTAATATGCCAATCTCTACTCAGTCACTTAATATATTGCCTTTGGTAAGCACATATTTTATTACTGATGTATAATCCATTATTAAATTTTTTTAGCTTTGTAAAATAATATGTTTTAAATGGAACAAAATTATTCAAAACTTAATCAATCACTTGATTCTAAAACTTTATTTCATACTCCATTAATCCAACATAATTAAACATATCCTTTAAAAAATAGTTTTATGGAATTTAAAATTAAATCATATGATACAAAAGTGACCCTAAATAAAATTTGGGAGCATTTCACACAGCATATTTTGTTGTTGAATCATTCTAGATGCACTAATGTTAAGTTAACTTAGGGAGTTAGTTATTCCTATATGCATTATTAGTGTGTGCACATGTCTAGATAAGTGTGTATTTAATGATTTTTCACCTCACATGTGTTACCACCCTTTTTGGAACCCACATTTAGTGGAACAAATATGGAAAGGGGAGCTTGCTCTTTCATGATATATTTATACCTTCATCTCCATTTATAAAAGTATCATATATTTCAAATCATGTATTCTCAACTCTATATTCAGGATTAGGTATTCCTCTTCTTTTTGTTTTTGATGGATTATGCATTGACTATGCTAATGGTTTACAAGATTTGATCATGTATGTATGAGAATATTTAACTTTTTTAATATGGTAGCATAACACACTTTTGTAATCATTGTTCAACATATTAGGTATGTGGCATTTTTTTGTGGTTATGTATGCTTATTGGAAAGTATTATCATTTCTTTGTAGCTTTTGTTTATTTTTAATATTGTTCTTGATGTTTGAAAGGGTTTGTATTTTTTTGGCCTATTGATCATGGATTATATTATGGGTTTGATCCTAGGTAATGAGTGTTCATCACTCTCATATGGTATCAAAGAGTAAAATTATTTTTAGGATAGAGTTGTAAATGGGGTGAAAGGTAATTAATTTTATAAAGGGATTATAAATATTTTCTGGATAAATATTTGTGATTAGAAGGAACAATATTTAAAATGGGGAATACAATTATTTCTAGGGGCATTTTTAAAGGAAAAATTACTTGCATTTTTTTCACTTCAAAGGCCACATAATATTCAAATTGTGTTTGGCATTAGGGGGATGGGCACATGACATTTCCATGTACTATGATATGGAGTGAACATTAGGAGCTACCCCTAAACACTGGAAGGTGCACTCCCCCCTAAACATGTTGGTGGATGTTAACCCCAGACACATGCTCTTTGACACCAAATTATAATTAACTAAAGATGAATTTGAAATATATGGGAGGTTAGTCTTGTGTTAGTGTCATAAAAAAAATCAACACACTAAATCCTATAACCTCTAGCCTAGACACTAGGGAGAGCTTAGGTAACAAAAACTAAATGAAAGCACAATAAAAACATAAATGAAACAAGTCTTTTACCTTTATTAAATCTCTAAATGGCTTGTCAAATGGCTTTATCAGCTTGTACATAAATAAGTATTTTATAATGGAGGTTGATTTTATCCTTCTCTCCTTTTCTTTTGATTTCTTGGCTTAATAATTAGGTATGGTAACACTACTTGCATGAGTATGGAGGAAATCCTGCATAATAACTCTATAATATCCAATCTTGTTGAAGATATTTATGCATAATAAATTTACACCAAAATATATTTACAACCAATAGGCATGGCCTTGTATTTATATCCTTAGGAATTAACTCTCACCCAAGGTGAGTTGAGGTTGAGTTTAGGCTTGGAATGGGTTGAAACTAAACCTAGGTGAGTTAAATTTTTGTCATGTAATTATGATTTACAATTACTAGTCATGGATCTCAAATTAGATATTTTATGATATTTTCAAAGAGCTTGACAACTCATAAAGGCAAAGATGAAAGGTTTAGATATTTTAAATCTTAGAATTTATATTTTTAGATATTCTTTAATTACAAATGGATAGTTTAGCTAGGCATTTAATATCACTTAAATTTTTAATTAATTTTGATTATCCTTTTAGCTCTTTCATGATTTTATCAAGTATGTAAGTGCCCCACTTAATATGTACATAGGATAAATTTATAGTTATGATTTCACAAGGTGATTACAAATGAATCTATTAGAGGTTATTATTGCATATAGGATAGTATCCCAAATAGGGATGCCTAAACATGATTTTGAGCTTTCATGAATGATGTACAAGTAAATTTAGGATGTTTAATGATTTTTATGCTTAATTTTAAATGGTTGGTAAGAATTAGTTTTAATTTTGATTAGAATCTAGTTATGTCCAATTTTAGGTTCTACAATTTACACCTATTTTGGAAGGCAATGCAAGCTATATGCACAATAATATATTCTTAAAGAGTGACAAGGTCATGTATGCCTATGATTATAAATAAAATGGATGATCTCTATATTTCCCCTTAAGGGAGTGATAGGAAAATATGGTTGGTGATTGACCCCTAAAAATAAGGAAATGATGGAACCCAAAGGTAAAATGGGGTGAAAAAGACTGATTTTCCCATAGAAGGTTATAATTAGTAGCATGATGAGCTACCCAAATTGGGAAGACAAACAAGATGATTTGCCTATAGGAAATTATAATCATTGGCATAGGTGGGATAAAAGATAATGACTTGCCCAAAAGTGGTTATAATAGTTATCACAAAAAAGGATTAGGGTAACAAGAGAATGATTTTCCCAAAGGTGGTTATAATCATTAAAAAGGAAAATAATGATTTACTCATAGGTGGTTATAATCATTAACAGGATAAAAACATGCCCAAGTTGAGTTAATAGAGATAATGGTTTTCCCAAAGATGGTTATAAGCATTATCACAATCAAAACATGCGCTAGGTGGGTAGAATAAATCTAATGATTTTCCTAAAGGAGATTATAATCATTAACCTTCAAATAGATCGAAACATAATGATTTGCCCATATGAAGTTTTAATCATTGGCTCTCTAGGTGGGAAAATTCATAATTATTTGCCCATAAGAAATTAGAATCACTACTAAAATGATGTGAGTATGATGGCAAACTTAAATAATATGTCTTAAAAATTGAATCCATACTCACAGAGTAAGAGTAAACTAGTATAGAGGAGAAAGATAAATTTGGGAAACCTACTAGTAAAAAGATGAACATCTTATCTATCAAGGATTAAAATTCATTCATGATTTAATTAATTTATATTATGGGAAATGATTCAAATTGATCGAGAGTTTTTTAGGTGCTAATGAGAAGTACTACAACCTCATTACTTGTAAGATATCATGAGATAGTTCTTTCTATAGATAGTATGCATCATGATAGAACACCATGATAACATATCTTAAATATGAATAAGGATAAACATGTGATCCAATAAATAATTAAAAATAATGTACTAATGTTAAAAACCATGAAGATAATATTGACGTATCAATATTGATGGACCTAAATATAATGCACAAGGAATCACCTAATAAATGCATAGATAGTAAGTCAATGCACAACAACAAAGAAAAAAAATAGGTAAATAAATAACATGAAATAAACACAAACAATTGTTAATCACAATGTTAGCACAACTAATGAATAAACAAGATGATGAAAATTTCCCATAAGATATAGGAGATAATTAAAAACATATAAAAATGAGGGGAATAGAAGAAAAAGAAGGGATAACTAAATTGAATCTAGATGCACTAAGAAAGTGGATGTTACCTATATATTTCTATAGATGTAAGTTCTAACATAAAATTCAAGCCAAATGTAGTTATCCCATGATATGGGATAGAAGAAAAATGATAACTGAGAAAAACATGATGGATGTTGTAGAGGAATAGGGGAAAGATATCTCAAAATGGTGAGATCATACGACATCAGAACAATAAGGAGGGGGAAACTAAATGATAAGTAGTTTATTATGAAATAGTGAGGGTTATTACAATCTTTAAGGAAAATAAGTGGTCAATGATGATTTGGAGGACTTTTTAGATCTTTTAATGTTTTTTGGAATTTTCTATGCATCTCAACTTGATGGAGAATAATGAGATACTAAACGGTCCAAATTACAACATGATGAGAGAATTCAATTATAAATTTCTCAAAAAATGATAAGATCATGGTAAGGGATGATTGAGATAACCTCAACATGAATCAATCACTACCTATATAGTCCCATTAGGACTTCAAGTCATTGTAGTTCTGCCTTATAGTGGAGGAACCTGACTAGTTAGCAACAAATTCTCAATCAAATAAGGTAAACAAGGAAAATGGCATAATAAAACATAAGAATGGAAATGTGGGACTTCATGGAATGATAAAGGTGATTTTCCTAATTTTATTAGAGTTAATTAGAATTAGGACATAATGGCATAGGTCAATAATACTAATTTTCCCAAAGGCAATTGTAATTAATAGCAAGATAGAAGGACTCTGATTTTCCCAAAGGGAGTTATAATCAATATTACTCAAAATGAAACAAAATAAGAAATGAAGGATGAAACTACGAAACCACTATCATACTAGTCCAAAATATGGCTTCTCTCTAGAATACTAAAACAACTATTGAAACTTGATCTGAATGCACTTGTTAAAGGTACCTAAAGAACCAATGGAATAAAACCAATGTCAAAGTGTTATGTAGGTAGGGTAAAAAAAACTATGGTTGATAAGAAAGGTAGAATAATATGGGGTATAATGGTATGAATAAGGATGTTGATATTATGTTATTATGGAAATAGGCCACATAGATAATATGTCAAGTCTCTCAAATGAAATAACACTTGAGGTGTATAATTTTCATCATATCATCAAGTTCATCCCCTTTTGGCGTAATTAGCTTGTATGATCTATAGGCATAGTTTTCAATAATTATGTATGGGCATATCCATTTGGGCTTGAACTTACCCTTGTTATTATTATTAGTCATGGTATTCTATTGGTTTTATTTTAGAACAAGATCCTGAATCTTGAATTCTATATGTTTGACCTATCAATTATAATGGCCATGGAGTTTATTCTAGTATGATTGAAGGTTTTTGACAGCAACCGTGCAATTTTAATCAAGTAGCTCCATATTATACAAGCATGCAAGTTTTTAGTCTTCATCATATAGGATAGTTTTTAATGATATGTACAAAGAAGATAACTTAACTTTAATAGAAAGAATGGACTTAGTGACATAAAATAGGGAATATGGAGTGGCTCATGTTGTAGTATAGTAATTATTGTGATATGCCCAGAGGGTGTGGAATATTTGGAGGTGTCAATCATGGTCAGAATCATTATAAATATTTTTAAGGATGTTGACAATTATTTTATTAGATTCTTCAACCTTGCCATTACCTTGAGAGTAATAGGTTATAGAAAAATGTTGAGTAATGTTGTACTCAACACATAACATTTTGAATTCTTGTTCTTAAATGATTGGCCATTATTAGATATAATATCATATGGGTTATCATAGTGTAAAATGAGGTGATTGAATATGAACTTGGAAATTTGTTTTCTAATTATGTAAATGAGTGGTATAACTTCAACTCAATTAATGAAACATGTAATAGTGGTAAGGATGTGTTTATATCCATCACAATAGGTTAGGTTAATATTCACAATGAGATCAAATCCCCATGTAGCAAATGACCATGGTGTAAATATATATTTTAGTGTGTTGGTTAAGGAATTAATCAAATTGGCACACCTTTGACATTTTTGTACCTTTTAATGTAAGAAACTATATCTACATCCATAGTTGTCTAATACTACCTAGTACATATGATATTTTTGGATAGGACAACCCTACTAGTGTGGGATCCACATACTCCATGAATTTAATATAACACTAATGTTGATTATATTGAATTTAACAAATAATGTAGAGTTCCATCAAAGCTACGATGGTAAAGGGTTGATCCAAGTAAGATATAAGGTGCAACATGCTAGATAAAGTCCTTTATCTATTTTTGGTATAGGTTTAGTGGAATAATATGTTAATTAAGGTAGGTAAAGAGGTCTAAATACAATATAGATATGAGACCAATAATATCATAGATCATTTATATGGTTGAAGGTTCATGAGATAGGGGTATACGATCTTTAATAAGGAACTTATATTATTTTGCCTTATCTAGATGACATACCAATGGTAGCCATGGCATCCGTTGTTCTATTACTTGCCTTTGGTATGTGTTCACACTATATGTTGATAATGTATTATTTGATAATGTTAATAATGGCCTTATATGGTACCATCTTGTCATATTTGGTCTAAAAGGGGGTTATAACCTAATTGATGATTAATTGAGAATTACCATAAACCTTGAGATGTTGAATATTAGATTATACTACTTGACAAATCCCTAAAACAAGTGATTTATATTTGGACATATTTTTAGTGTAAGGAAAACTAATATGAAATGATTTAGGGATAAGATCCCCTTGTGGTGTAATAAATAATAGGCCTTTTCCTAATCCATGTGATGTGAATGACCCATCAAAATACATATTCCAATGTTAATCCTCAATAAGTGTTTCAATGATGGTCATAATGGAATCATTAGTGAATTAAAAAGTTAGTTGTTTGGTATCTAAAATGGGAACTTCAACAAGTTAATCTAAAAGAACATGTCCATTGATGGCCTTATGGTTAACATATTATATCTCTAACTCACTTATAAACATGATCCATTTATCCATCTGACCTTATAAATCTATCTTAGATAGTATGTACTTGAGAAAATCTACTTTGGAAATAACTATGGTCTTGTTGTTTAGAATGTAATGCCATAATTTTTGAGCTATAAAGACCATATCTAAACAAGATTTCTTAATAGGTGTATAATTATGTCTATATGAAACTAGTGTATAGATTAAATAGTACATGATATGTTCCTTTCCATTGTCATCAAGTTAGTATAGAAGTACCCCCAAGGATTTGTCTATGGCAAACAAGTATAAGAGGAATGAATTTCCTTGCGTTGGTGGTAACAAAACAAGTAGATTGGCAAGATAGTCTTTGAGGTGATGGAAGGATTTCTAACATTCTTCATCCCAAAGAAATGTGAGACCCTTCTTCAGTAAGTGTGTAAATGGATGGCATTTATTAGCTAATTTTTATATGAAACATCTAATAGACTGAATCTTACCTTATAAATTATAGAGCTATTTTAAACTACATAATGGTGGCATCTCTATAATGGATTTTACATTAGTTGGATCAAATTCAATACCTCAATGAGAGACAATTAAGCTTAGAATTTTTTATGAATTAACCCAAAAAAAAACTTCTTAGGTTTGAGTCTAACTTTGTATTCACATAGCCTCTCAAATATCTTTCATAGTGTAGCTGAGTGATCACCCTTAGTCTTTGATTTATCCAATATGTCATCAATGTAGTCTTTAATAATGTCATGCATCATATCATGAAATATGATAGTCATGGTTATTTGGTATGTGGCCCCAATATTCTTAAGACAAAATTGCATAACCTGATAAAAAAATGTTCCCCATGGAGTGGTGAATGTTGTATTATGTTAGTCCTTATGTGTGATTCAAATTTGGTTGTATCCTGAGAATCCATCCATTAGTGAAAGCATTTCATAATCAGATTTGGAGTTAACTATCATGTTAATGTTTGGTAGAGGAAATTCATCCTTGGGGTGGGCCTTATTTACATCTCTAAAATCACTGTAGATTCTAATTCCCTCTGGATTATTAATAACTAATAGAACATTCATTATCCACTCTAGCTAGTCAATTAGTCAAATGCATCTCACTTCTAAGAGTTTTTCCAATCTTTATTTAATAATATAACAATATGAAGATGCATCTTGCACAACTTCTATTTCATAGGTTTGGAATCAAGATTTACAACAAGGTGGTGTATAACTAGGGTAGGGTCCAAACTTGGCATGTCTGAATAGGCCCAAGAAAATATGTCAATGAATTCCCTCAAAATGGATATAAAGATTTTATATTCCTACCTAGTGAGGGGCATGCCTAATTTGATCCATTTTTGGTCCTCCAGAGTCCTGATATTGACTTTTGTAGTGTCTTCTATAAGGAGAGTTGAACCATCTTATAGAATGGTTCGTAAAGATTTGAATTGGTCTATAATAATAAAGTCCTCTATTTGGACTATCTCTTCAAGTTCTCCTAGACAAAAAGAATCAAAATCTCCCAATAGTAAGGATGGTCAAGTTACAAAAATTGTTGGAATATCTTGGATGATTTTTTCAAAGGTATGTTGTTATTCAGAACTAAACTTGGACCCATAAGAAAGTTCATCATTGGTGGTCTCCTGAGTTATGGTTGAGGAAATGTGTGAACACCCCCATATAATGGCTACTATAATAGGTTTTCATCAAAATATTATCCTTTCTCTCTACTTTTAACCTAGTCCAAAAGTGCCTCAAAGAGTTTTTTATTGGCAAGTGTTGTCATTGATGTCAAATATTGATGTCATCTGTGCATTGATGTAAAAGGTAATGACAAAGTGGTGATTTCATGATGATGATAAGTTTGAGCCCAAAGTTGTGCAAGGTAGGATTTGGATGCATATGAGCTAAGGTAAGTATTGTTTTAGTCTTATCATATTGTATATATCATGTTAATGTGGTTTCAGGTCAAGAAAAGAAGACAAGCATGTGAATAGTGTGTTGGCATAGGTTTGGTAGCCTAATATGTAAGCATAAATATTTAGTATATAATTGGATAAGAAGTTGATGAATTTTATGGATGATTATATCATGTTTTATAGGTCCTATGGGGTGTCAATAGTGATTAAAATGATTATGTGAATCCATGGTGTTCATCCATTTCTTAATTATGTTTATCTAGAAATAGTTGGTTATATAGAAAAAATTTAAGTATGTAGTTTGATGGCATGATATTTCACACATGTGAAGGTTCTAGGAGTATCTTGATATATGTATGGATTACCATATGTGAGGATATCATATGGTTCAAATTTCAAGTCATGAGGTTGAGTGTGGCTAAAGATATGCAGATGAAAAGTTGGTCTCTTAGATAGAAGTTCACTAAGTTTCTATACTTAACCAGACTGTCACTACACGTCAAGAAGATATGAACGAACCAAAACATTTTTGAATTTAATTTAGGTATGAATAAATTCAATAATGGTCAAATATTTACATAGATATTTTATATATAGTTATAATAAGATACCTTAAAAATTTAGAGTCTTGAAGTGATTTCCAGCTCAAGTTATAAAGATTCAAAGTTGTTCTAGCAAACTATCATGGGCCAAAGACCATCAAGTTTAATCACATTGAAGTATGAAGCATTAGTATAGAATATCTGATGATAATCACTTAATCATACATTTTGAGATCAATGGTGCACATGAATTCAGCATGTAAAAGGTTACATGTGTTGCTGATAAGTGTCATGAGCTCCCTAATCTAATAAAAGATCAATGGTAAGTGGTAGTTCGTACTTATGAAGATCAACGGTGTAGGACAAGTCAACAAAGTAAGTAGTAATACCAAGTGGAAAAAGTGTATGGATTGATAAAAATGTGTTCAAAAGGCATAAAAGTGTTTTAAGTATCATAATCATGGGAGTTATGATCAAGATCTACTGGTGAGTGTTACAAGATAAAGACCTGGCTAATCCAAAGAGATTAATAGAACATGTGTGTTCCAAATTATTAGGAATAATTGAGATGATGATAAGTGCTCAATGTTTAATAGTAAAAAAAGGTAAATACTAACCTAATTCCAAGGAAATTTATAGTGTGTATCTGGTTAATATTGTAAGGGTGAATTAGATGAGGTCAACATTTTCAAAGTTTAACAGTTACTCAGTGACCGTTAGAATTCAAATATTCAAATTTATGAGGGAAGACCAATCTATAGTTTTTGTGCTATAACTTTTGATACTATATAACCTTTTTATAAGGTCTAATTATTTTTAGAGTTATATATATATATATATATATATATATATATATATATATATATATATATATATATATATATATATATATATTCCAAAGTAGACTATATATGTGTTCATGCTCTGCAAGTAACCCGAGAAGGGTAATTGAGTTATTCTTGATGGTATTTCAATGTTTTAAGATAAAATAAGTGTTATAGCATGTTATATAATTCATGAAGACCATTTGTGTAGATTATAGAGGTTTCAATAATCCATATTCTATATGATCAAAGGCTTAGAAGTGTATTGTGTGTTCATTCTTGGTGATAATATGTACAGAATGATGTTTGGGCTAATTATGTTTTAGTAGATTCATGTTGTGAGGGATGTTATCACTTAAGGTTGACCTATAGATCATTTGGCACGGGTATATGTATTTTGAAAGTTATTTTGTGTTCTTTTTTTACTCAATGGAGTGCTAAATAGGTGAATATGTCTCCATGAGACCTATAAGGGCTACTAAGGCCTAATTGAAAAGTGTAGCTACTCAAGTGTGACCCATAGTTACTATAGCCAACCTGTGAGAGTGGTATTGAGATATGTTAGATGTATTAAGGGATAAGGCATTTATTATGTCTTACCAAGAATATAATAATCATAAAGGTTGTATAAAATGTGAAATCAAAGGTGGTGATTTATAGACTTGAGAGAAGGGGATCTAAGTGGAGGAAGAGTATAAAATTTGAAGTGAATCAAAGTAATGGTACCTAGTAGATGGATTGAAGAATAGAGCATGTTGATGACTATGTGTATGACCTATAAGTCATATTTCTAATGTCAAAAAAAAAATCTTATAGGTTTGAATACTTATGAAAGAGAGATGTGTGTGATGGTTTTAGAATGAAGGATAGGAGGAAGGGAGTGTGTCTAGTGGATGGGTTATAGAGTAGAGCAGGTTGATGATAATGTATATGACCTATAGGTAATATTTTTAATGTCAAAAATAGTTATCTTATAGGTTTGAAGATTTAGGATGAGTGAAGAGGTCTAGATTGATCCAAAAGGATTTTTTGGATGCCTTAAGTATAAGTGAAGGATAAATGATGCATATGTAAGCTTGGTGATGGATTTGAGAGGTAGATCAGAGTGTGGACTATGTGTATGAACATTTGGTCATGTTTTTGAGGTCATGATAGAGTTGTTTCGAATAAGTGTATAGTGATCCAAAAGGAGATCTTGTATGTTTGTGGATATGTGAAGAAGTGAAGAGGGTTGATATACGTTATATCTCCATCATATTAGTAGGAAATAAGTGTTTAGAAGATGTTCATTTCATAGGTATTGGGAGGGTGCTCAACATATAATTTATAATGACTTGACCATCCTATGGGTAGGTGCTCCTTGTGAAGTAGGTATTTCACTAAATCCATGCCATAAGGACTTGACCATCTTAGGGGTAGGTGCTCCTTATGGAATGCATGTTACATTAAAGTCTCATGTTTGTAATACCTTATAAGATAATTAGTCCATGTGTTTTTAGTTTTGAGAGTGGGTTTTAACACCCATGATTGTTTCCCACATTATATGTTGTGTTATGATGAAATTTTCTCATTCATTCTTTGTATGTGGTCTCCTTGCTTTGATGGTAATATAGTTGTATATGCTTTTTGTGTTGATTCATGAATTATAATCAATGAATGATGAGTGATCATAAAATGAAAGACTGGTTCAATGATTCACCACCCACCCTCTTAGACATCTTATACCTCTAACAATTGGTATCAGAGTAGGTCCTTTGGGGGAAGCTTAATAACTTGACAGAGATCTTAAGTAGCACAAGATGGTTAAGCAGTTAAAGAAAGAGAATCAATAATGAAATGTTGTTATCAAGGAACTTAAAGAGAATCTATATTCTTTGAACAAAGATGCTAAAGAGGATGAAAAATTTATCAATGATCTCAAGGTTTAACTAGAATATGCCAAGGTAAGTTTGAGTTCAAAAGAAGAAAGTTGTTCAAAATAAAAGGACATCATGTATGATGAAGAAATTTGCCATGACAATAGAGAAGAAGAATTTTTCTATGATAACAAGGAAGAAGAAGTGGATCTAGGAGCTGAGCTCATAAAGAGGAATCACAAGATGAGGTATGTGATCAAAGGAATTGAAGCACAAGTTACTTCTCTTGAGTCAAGTTTGTTAGGCAAGACCGAGAGAGATGAGAAGAAGTATCAATAAATAATTAAGTATCTTGAAGATAAAACATGTATATTGAAGGATGACATGGATAAATAAGCCAAGGAGGATAAGGAGGTCATTAAATATGTAAGAGGTTAATTAGAGGTTTCAAATTCTAGTTAAAATCAAGAGAAGAAGAGTGCAGATATCTCAAGACTCAGTTACAAGATGACAATACCAAGGTGAGTTCAAATCAAGGTGAGCATGATGAATTAAAGACTAATATTGACTCCTTGAGATTAAAGCATAAATAAATCATATACAAGTTGGACAAGATGGAAAAGGAACATATCAAGCTTGAGCAAGCTAAGAATAATGCAAGCTTTGAAAGAAATGCAAGAAGGTCAATGAGATAACCAAATGCTTCAAGGTATGCTAGCTTATTCCATGGTCATTGTTATACATGTAATAACTATGGTCATAGAGATAAATTTTTTACAATGAAACAAGTCAAGTATCAACATTTATGGAGCTATGATAGAAGGAGTTTTTGGCTAAAGATTGATCATAGTTCAAATCTTTCAAAAGGTATGAATTATGTTATTTATTTCATTTTTTATAATAAAATTCATATAGATAGACTTTGTCCTAGTAAATTTTATAAGCCCTCAAGTCATCTATAGAAGGAAGAGACTCCTAGAAATCATACCAAAAGTCAAAACATGATGTGCAGACCTAAGGTGGTGAAGGCTAGTCCTATTGAGTTCAAGGATCAAACTTTTCATATTGTAGAAAAGGAATCAATTTTGGAGATGTCTTAAGAGTGCCAAAGAAGATTGATGTCAATCCAAATGGAGAAGAAGGTGGATGATCCAAGAATCAAATTAGTTATACCATTTAAGGCCAAAGAGAATCTAAAAGAAGGATATTAATCTAATGGTTTATTTTTTGTAGTTAAATAATTTTATGGTAAGGAGTTTCATGAATACCAAGATTTGTTATTGTCTACTTTCAAAGAGGATAAGGTTTTAATTGAAGAGATATGCCAAGAACATGTATATTATCATGTATTATCAAGGAAGCCAAAGAAGAGATGGATTCTAAGAAAGTTGTTTGAGTCAAGAAAAAGAAGAAAAATAAGAAGGTTCTTCATTCCTATGATGATTACTAGTATGATCCTATATTGTAGGTCCTTTTGAAGTAGATATGTCTTTTTTATGCTTCATGAAGACATTTCTCAGTTTGAATAAGTATGTGGTCTTATAAGGGTGTTCTCAATCTATAGGGTCAAAATGAAGGTTTCTTGGTGGTAAAGGAGGATTTGTGAGTTGTCAAGATGATATTTTTACATATAAATGTATATTGACCTTATTTTATCATGATCCAGGTGGTTTTGTGTTTGAAGGTATGTTGAAGTCAAACTGGAGATTTTTGAGTGATCTCAATTTTCTCAATTTTAGCTTAAAGGCAAGCAGGTCTAAAATGGGTTATAGGATGTATGGGTTATCAAAATTATGGAAGCTCAAATATTAGTATAGAAGTGTGTGATGATTCTCTTCATGTGTATAATAAGTTTTAGAGGTGGGAATTGACCAGAAGGAGGTTTGATAAGATTGTTTGTTTTAAGATTCTAGGGTTTTAGGATATGCTAAAAAATTCGTTTGTCTTATGAGTTAAGGTCTAAATCTTATTAATAGGTTGAATTAGAAAAATGGGTTATAAAATCAAGTTTAAAAAAGATTTGAAGGTTTGTGTTTTTCAATTTATTTTAATGTTTTTGTCAAAATGGAGGCTTAATTAGTTAGTAGGTTTGTGAATGAAGTATGTTTCAAAAGATGAGCTAGCTGATGAAAATTGGTGTTTTTGAGGGGTCATATTAGAGTGATCTATATATGATGTTTTAGCTATTGAAGGTGTGTCTACTGAAATTTATGTGATTTTCAAGTTCAAAGTAGGGATACAAGGAGTCTAGACAAGCTTAGTGTGAAGATTTGATGTTTTTGCTAAGTTTATCCAAAAGAGCAAGGCATGAGTGTTTCAAGGTGAGTTCCCAGGTCGGTTTAGAGAAAGTTTCCTATTTTAATAGTGGAATGATGTTCTATTGGTGTTCCTTAAGGTGGCTTTAGAGAGAAGGATAGTAAGCCTATATAGTGGTTCTTCATGGTGTGTGGAAATATAAAGATGTTTAAGAGGTGCAATCACTTAGAGATCTTAGGGGGAGCACCTCTTAATGTTCTCAAGGTGATTTCAATACATTTTTATTTTCATATGTTTTTATTACTCATTGATAGTAGTACATGATCAAAGAATAATATAACCATGGTGCATGGTTGAGAAGTTCAAGGTGGTATGCACAGAGCTAGGGGGAGATAACTTAGATAGCTTGACTAGCTTGAGGAGCTATTCATGATGTGAGGGAAATCATATGTGAGATGATTCAATAATATTGAAGATATGGTAATATCTACTATAGATGATAATTCAAGCAATTTGATATGATGACATGATCAAAACTAGTCATAATTGTGAAAAATATGTTGAATATTCATGCATAAGCAAAGGGAGCTTGTGAGTTTTGTAGGTAAATAGGTCTAAGGATCATAATAACACAATTTCAAATTTATGTATGTCAAAGAATAGATGACATGAGATGGATCATGATGATAGGGGAAAATTTATAAGCTCTATGAGTAGTTTGTCAGGTCCAAGGATTGGAGATGTCCAAGTTCATATTGATGCATGTCAAAGGGAGAGAAATTGTTTCATATAAGGTATGAAAGTATCCTGAGCACTTAGAAGTATTTTTTAATACATTCATGATATTAAGAGTAGCTTGGTGGATGTTTAGTCCACTTTGTCATTAATGAAAAATGGGGAGAAGGATAAGAATGGGTTTTCATCAATTACAAAGGGGGAAAGTGTTGGAAAGTGTTGTCATTGATTTCATGTGTGCATTGATGTTAGAGGTAATGGAAAAGTGGTGATGTCATGATGATGATAAATTTGAGCACAATATTGTGAAAGGTAGGATTTGGATGCATATGAGATAAGGAAAGTATATTTTGAGGCTTATCATATTGTATCTAGTATATTGATGTGTTTTTTGGTTATAAATAGAAGAGAAGAATGTAAACAATGTGTTAGCATAGGTTTGGTAGCCTAGTATGTACACATGGATATTTAGTATATGTTTGGATAGGAACTTGATGAATGTTATAGATGATGATAAAATGTTTCATAGGTCCTATGGGGTATCAATAATTCTTAAAATGATTATGGTAATGCATGGTGTTCATCTGGTTCTTCATTATCTTCATCTAGACATAGATGGTTATATGACAAAAAACTCTAAGTAGGTAGTTTGTTGGAGTCATATTTAACACACATAAAAGTTATAGTAACAACTTGATATATAGATAGATTACCATATTTGAGGAGATAATATTTTTCAAATTTCAAGTCATGAGGTTGAGCATATATAAAGATATGCAAGTGCAAAGTTGGCCTCTCATATATAAGTTCACTAAGTTTCTATACTTAGCCAGACCATCACTACACATCACGTAGATATGAATGAACCAATAAGTTTATGTATTTAATTTAGGTACAAATAAATTAAATAATGGTTAAAGTTTCACATATATATATTTTATATATTTATAAGAAGCTACCCTAAAAATGTTTAGTCTTGAAGTGATTTATATCTTGAGTTATAAAACTTCAAAGTTTCTCTAGCAGACTATGATGGGCCATAGACCATCAAATTTAATCACATTAAGGCTTGAGTTTATCGGTATAGAAGATCTATTGAGATCACTTAATTATAAATTTTGAGATAAATGGTGCACATTAAGTAAACATGTCAAAGGTTACATGTGCCGATGATAAGTCTTATAAGCTTACTAATTTGATAGAAGATCAATGATGCAGGACAAGTCAAAGAGTTAATAAATCACGTGGGACTACTAAGTGGCACAAACACATGAAATAATATCAAAGTGTTTAGAAGGCATGTGATGGTGACAAGTTTCATAATCATGGGAGTTTTGATCAATATCTAATGGTGAGCATTGCAATATAAAGACCTAACTGATCTAAAGAGATTGATGGAGTGTGTTTGTTCTAAATGGTCTAAAAGTAGTGAGATGATGAAAAGTGATTGATGATTAATAGTAAGAAAAGGTAAAGACTGATATAATTATAAGGAGATAAATGGTGTGTATTTTTTCCATATTACAAGGGTGCATGAAATTAATTCAACATGTTGGAAGTTTAATAGTTACTCAATGACCATTGGAATTCAATTATTCAAATTTGTGAGGGAAGACTAGTCTATAGTTTTTGTGATATAGATTTTGATATATGCATAATTTGAACATGATGTAAAAGGAAAAGTTGTATAAGACTTCATGAAACATCTATAGAACCTAGTTATAAGATCTATTTATTTTTAAAGTCAAATATATGGAAATCCAAAGTTGACTGTGTATGTGTTCATGCTCTGTAAGTAACCCAAGAAGTGTAATTAAGTTGTTCTTAATGGCATTTCAATGTTTTAAGATGAAATAAGTGTTGGATCATGTTATATTCTTCATGAGGACAAATCTATGTGGATTTTGGAGGTTTAACCAATCTATATTCTCTATTATCAAAGGCTTAAAATTTGACTGTGTTCATTCTTTGTGATCATATGTATAGAATGATGTTTGGGCTAATTGTGTTGTAGCAAAAGGGTGTTTTTATGGATGTTATCACTAAGGGTGGACCTATAAATCATGTGTAATGGGTATATTTATTGTTAAAGTTATCTTATGTTATTTTTTTACTCAATGGAGTGCTAAATTGGTGAATAGGTCTCCATGAGATCTATAAGGGCTACTAAGGCCTAATTGAAAGGCATAGCTACTTAAGTGTGACCTATAGTTTCTATGACCAAGATGTGAGAGTGGTATTGAGCTATGGTATATTTATTAAGGGATAAGGCAAGTATTATGGCTGACCAAGAAGATAATAATCATAAAGGCTCTATAAAAGGTGAAATCAGAGGTGGTGATTTCTAGACTTGAGAGAAGGGGATCTATGTGAAGGAATAGTATAGAGTTGAGAGGTTAAGGAAAGTAAGGGTGCCTATTGGATGGATTGAATAATAGATATTATTGATGACTATGTGTGTCACCTATAAGTCATATTTATGATCACAAAAATAGTTCTCTTACAAGATTGAAGACTTGTGAAATAGAGGTATGTGTGAGTGTTGTAGAGTGAAGGATAGAAGGAAGTGTTCACAGTGGATGGGTTATGTAGAAGAATAGGTTGATGATTGTGTGTATGACCTATAGGTAATATTTATAATTTTAAAAATAGTGATATTGGTTTGAATATTGAGGATGAGAAAATAGGTCTATAGTGATCCAAAAAGATGTTTTGGATGTCTTGAGTGTGAGTGAAGGATAGATGATGTTTGTGTAATCTTGGTGGTTGATTTGAGAGGTAGATCAGAGTATGGATTGTGTGTATGACCATTTTGTAATTTTTTTGAGGTTCTGATAGAGTTGTTGATGAGAATTGTAGAGTGATCCAAAAGGTTTTTTTGGATGTCTGTGCCTATGTGAAGAAGTGAAGGGAGCTGATATAAATTGTATCTCCATTATATTGGTAGGAAATAAATGTTCAAGAGATGTTGATTTCATAACTATTGGGAGGGTGCTCAAAATATAGGTAAAAATGACTTGAACATCCTAGGTGTAGTTTATCCTTTTGAAGTAGGTGTTTCACTAAATCTAGGTCAGAAGGACTTGACCATCCTATGGTCAAGTGCTTCTTGTGATGTAGGTGTTTCACTAGATCAAGGTCAGAAGGACTTCATCATCCTAGGGGTATTTTATCCTTATGGAATGGGTTTTCCACTAAATTCATAAGTTTTTAATACCTTATAAGACAAGTAGTCCATGTGTTTATAAGCTTGAGAGTGGGTTTTATTTCCCATGAGGGTTTCCCATATTAGATGTTGTGTTATGATGAAATTCTTTTATTCATGATTTGTATGTGGTCTCCTTTCTTTGATGGTAATCTATTTTCATAAGCTTGTTGTGTTGATTCAAGAATTATAATGAATGAATTATAAGTGATCAAAAAAACAAATATTGGTTGAATAATTCACCCTGACCCTCTCAGTCATCTTGTACCTCTAATAGTTTTCACTTTGGGATCTCAATATTATATTTTTTATGACTAAGGGTGTTCACCCATTCTCCAAAATAGGTGGTAGGATTGAGTTTTATTGAGAACCCTTGTTTGTGGTCTCCTAATAAAACATTATATCTCAAGCTTAAAAAATCACAAAAGGCCTCATCATTCTCAAACTCACTTATAGGCACTATGGATTCTTATTGGTCATAGGATATAAGTTAAGGGTGATATAGAGGAAGTGGATTTTTACAAGTAACTAGGATAAGGGTATAAATGGCATGAGTTTCAATTAGAGTGGAACTGGCAAGGTATTCATAAAGGTTATGATTGGACTCTGTATCACTATCAATATTGTCATCACTAGTCATTGGCATTGGGACATGAATAAAATATGTGGGGTCACCCCCATATGGTTTAAATCTAATACCATAGGTTCTTTTGTACTAAGTTATAGAGATTAGATGCAGTGTTCCTTATTGATTCGGATTAAGGCCTCCTCCTTCATAGGATTAATTCTCCATGATCCTATTTGGAATGGGATAGTTGGCATTTTTATAATAACTAGCTAGTTTTTCATTATATAGACATGATTCATCATTTTCAAGTGGGTCCTATTCTTGGCCAATGGCCAGTATGAAAATGATAGGTGTTAGACTATGTAATTTTCTTTTTCCCTTTTTTTGCCATTCCATACAAGCTAACTTGGATTTAGGTCTTCCATAGGACTTGTGGTTTTGTGGAAGTTTAGAAATGTGAAATGTATCATGGGTCACATATTACTTGGGCCATTAGCCATGATGCTTAAATGATTAGATAATTAAGGAGGTGTCACATGGTAATATGAATAAAAGCTATCTAGGTCAATGTAATTGGTTTTTAGTAAATAAATAAGTATTTATTTCCCCTTATCCTTATTAGGAATTGGATCTAATCCAAAATGTCAATTATAGATTTTATACATGGCCTCTAAATGTTTTCAATGTTTTTAGGGCTGAAAATATATGTGGATGATGACCTCCATACCTAAATTTGAGAACTTGAGACACTGGTATAATGTTGAAGGGATTGTATGAATTCCATGTATCTAAGGTATACCCAAAATTAAATTATAAGATAAGTCTAGGTTTAACACATGGTAAAGTGTATCGTGGGTCAAGGGCACAATGATAACTGACAAGCTAATGATGCCTTGTGATTCCCATTCTTCATTTTCATAGGCCTTAATAATGATCATTTATGGCTGGAAATTGACTATTGTGTATCTAAGATGCTTGATGAGATTTAGAGACACAATAGTCAAGCCTAATCTAGTGTCTATGAGGACATGTTTTAATTTATGTCATGTGATGACAACTTTGATGTACAATGGATTTTTATGGAGAGGGTCAAAGGATGACATATCATTTTAGTCAAAGGTTAATTAATGGTATAGGGTTAGATGTCTAACCAAATCTTGGAATTTGTTAGGGGATATGTCATTGGTAACTTTGGATTGGCCAAATAACTATATTAATATGTTTTTATGGATAATAGATGTACATAACAAATACAAAATGGAAATTTTTATGAGCATCTTCTAAAGCTGTTCCACAATGTCAAATATCTTTTCTTTTACAATAGTATATGGTTTATTTCAAGCCATAATAGTGGGTTGGATGGGATTAGTGGAAAGTGGTTGTGGGTTGGGAATGGTAATCATTAACTGTCAAGTTGTGATTACACACTTGGGATTAGATATAGTGTCATTATTGCTAAGAAATAATGGTGTAGGGGAATATATAAGATAAGTCTCAGTTGTTAGTGAACTTGTATGTGGTCATAGGTAAATGATGAGTTATCATTATATGGTCCAAAATTAGTAATACCTACTTATTAGTACTCTTTTACGCAATCCCAGGTCAAGGAAGGATCACTAGTATAGGTTGGTTCGTTGGAATTGTTTAACAATGGTCCTATTCTATTAGCATTAGGTCTTGGATTGATGGTAATGGTGGAAATAAGACTTCCCACAATATGGCCTACAAATGTTTTGTATTCATGTGAAACTTTATGGTAAGTCTATTAGTTATTAGTGTCATTCTAGCCTTGGTTCCATCCATTTAGTTGTCATTATTATTGTTGCTAATAAATTTTTTATTGTTGTCTTGGCTACTAGTATTTTTTATACTATTGATCTAGTCTTTTTTATTGTTGATATTGGTTTTTGTTAATATTATGTTGTGGAAAGGGGTTTTGAATACCAAGTTCTAATTAGATGTAAAATATCTATTATATAATGTTATCTCCCTATTTTATAACAAATTTTCAATGAGGTGATTGATATACACACAATGGCATAGATTATTCCCATGAACATGATGGTATTCATAGAGCTCATTTTCTTGGTACTAGTCTGGATAAGGAATGCCCTAAGGATAGTGCTTTAGTATTGACTAACTAATCAATTAGTTTTAACTATTTTGAGAAACATAACTTTAATGGGTTTCCTAAATTCACTAAAAATTTGATGATTAGGTACATTTCTCCTTAGAGGATGGGTTTACAAAGGTAAAGTTTTTTTCATTTGTTGAGTTCGTCTAGGCTATTGTGAAGACTATGCTTGCTAAAGTGGTTATGGATGAGGAGTATTTGCATTTGTGGTATAGGCTGAGTAGATGGTGTTTGAAATATTTGTATATGTCATGAATTAGTTAATCCATTTCCAATAACATTCTTTTTATATTTTAATTTCTTAGTTTTTTTATAATTACTAGTTTGAGCTAGTCTTAATGCTTGTGCTTGGTCTTGGTTTATGGTTTAGGGTTTGGCCTGTTCCTTAGTTTTAGGTCTAATTTTGATTTGATGAAGTTAAATTGATAATCCCTTTGTTAATATGTTATTTTTAGATCAATAAAACTTTGTTGATGATCTTCTTAGAAGTGTGCACATGTTGTAGCTCCAGACAGTAAGATATCTCACTATACAAATTATTGGTAAACATAGTGGCCAATTATTTGTCTGGTAAACTATGGGTGAAGTGGATAGAAAGTGATCTCCATCACTATATATAACTTGATTAAATTTCATAGGCCTTATATTTATATTGAGTCAAATATACCAATGAAATCTTATGTTTAAGATTGTAGGAGAAATGCTACATATATTTATCTAAAAGGTCAACAAAATTAGATACTAAATTATTTAGAAATTAAAAAAACCACTCCAAATACTATCCTTGTAGGCTTAATTGAAACAAAATTAGGAGTTATATGTCATGGTAAGTCACTACCTGGAAATTAACAAAGGATTATGCTAAATGGGCCTTAGGGTCTCCTTTACCCTTGTATTTGTCAAATTTTAGCGATTCATACGCTAGGGGAAATGGTATATGTAGATAATCCAAGTTTAATTTTTAGGAAAACACATAATGTAACTTAAAATTATTTGTATTTTATGGTGTATCCTATAATTATTTAATTTCCCACTTCCTGATAGGGGGTGTTGGGGGCAAAGCAATTTTTTTTGAAAAATACATTGTAAAATATTGTAATTTCATAGTGAATCTAGACCATTCACTATTACGTCACAAATATGATGGTAGTTATTATGTTGGTGCATTTTTTACTAATATCTACCCTACTTTGATATGAGGTAATTTAATCATGATGACACATTGTGTGAGTGAAGAGGACATTGTAATCAATCTATTGCAGGTTTTTCCCCTCATTTGTTGAATTGAATAAGAGAAAAACTAGCTATTTATGTGTGGGCATAACCCATATTAGGTCAATCATGTTAAATATATCTATATTGTGTTGTGTTTTATAAATTTTATTTACATATTTATTTCATTAATATTTCTCTTCATTATATATTACTAACACTTGGTTTGTTTCTTGACTTGGATGGCAACAATTGCATCCTTCATTTGTTACAGTTCTTGTGCCAATAAACTATATGTAATATTGGCTTGAGGTGGAGGATGGGTGGTCAAAGGTGGATTACCTTAATTTAGATGTAATTGAGGCATGTTTTTATATGGAATGTTGTCTTGGTTAGGGAAGTGACTAGGAATATGCATTTGTAGATTACAATGTGATTATTGGAATTGTATGCATTGTGGTGTGATATTTTGGTTTGGATTTGGTATATAGGATTAGTTTTGAGGGAATTATGGATGAGATATAAATATTTGAATTTGAGTGAAGTATTATTCCTACTGAGGTTGATTATGTACTTATTTATCATTAGTCAAACCTAGCTTGATAAGGGGAACTTGTTATGAAACAAGGCCCTATCATTAGATTTGTAGCATGTTTGGAATGAAAGGTAATTGATTCTTAATTGGTACTTATTAAACATTAGTACCCATTGGTTATTCAAAAACTTATTTTAAAGTAGATTATTATTATATATTCAACATTTATTTCTAGCTAATAGACATATGCTATTGATTAAATAACATCTATGATTGTAAAGGTATGTTGGTCTGCAACTATTGAGGCATACTTGTCATTACTTGATGAAGTGGAACATTGGTTACCCCTACTAAGGTGGTAATTTGTTTTGAATATATTGTATTAGTATATTGAACCATGCCTATTATTTTGGAATTTTAATTTTCACCTATTATGTTGGAGTAAAATTCATCATGTTTTTTTAAGGCAAGGCACTAGTTTACACATCACTACTTAATCCTTGCGATTACATGCTTGATGAATAAACTGGTTGAGGATTAGAGGTAGTTTGTTGTGGTTGGGGTGTAGGAGTTCCTAACTCCTAATGTTATGAACCAATCATGGTGTTTCTTAATGGTACTTATTATGGACTAGTTGTTGGTGTATTTAAACCATTTGGGTCTAGATTGGATGACACTTGCATGTTATCCATTGTGTTTGGTGCATTTGTATTAGACAAAGAAGTAGACACTTATTCAATGGTTGGAGCATTAAACATGTCTAAAATTTAAGTGATTCATACAAATGGGTCATTACATTGATTATTTTGGCCTTTAAATTTGATTAATACTCCTTTTAAAGCAGTTAATAAGTGGAGTGTTTGACATGGCCATGTTATTAAAGTTATGTGCCAAGTACAAATAGGTTTGGTATGATATCCAAATTTGTATATAATTGTATTCCATGAGGTCCTTTCCTATGAAAATCATATTAAGGTTTTTATATGTCATCAACATGAGCACTTGAGGATTGCTATAATAGGCATGTTCAATGTTTTGGTTCCATGACATGTTGTACGGCACTCTAACTAGATTAAGAAAATTTTCATTAGGGAAGTCTACTAGAAACTTGGGCCCTACCTATATATATCTAATTAAAACTTCATCCTTTTTTTCAAGCAAGTGATGATCATATAAAATGGGAACATACGTCGATGGCATCATAATGTAGTATGGTTGTTGCTAAACTTGGTCCATAACTAATGGTACACTAGTAAGGTATTGAGCTATTTTATCTTGGTCTTACTTTGAGTATAGAGGTATGATGACCAAAAAATGAGATATAGGATATTGGCTTTGTTCCTCCTATTGATTATTATAAATAGGATATGGATCTATCTCAAAAACTACATCATCACCATAAGGGTCTTGAACATATTAATTTTTTGTGACCATATTATCATATCTTGGATTGTACATGGCTCCATTATGAGTATAGTGAGACATATTCACATCAATGATGAATATTTCATGTAAAATGCCTAGATTTATATAAAATATTAAAAACAACATCCAAAATACAAATGGTTCAAACTTGGTCTAAAAGGTGGAGATGTATCTCCAAAAGGTCTTTGCAAAAAACTTGGTCTAAAATAGTCTAACATCAACTATATAATATCAAATGTCTTACTTAAAAAGGTCAAGTGGATGAATAAAAATTAGAATAATAAACTCTAGTTACAAATTTTTCCAAACAAGTATAATCTAAAGAAAAGAAAAGTTGATAGGTCTTTCAGAGAAAAAATAAAAGCTAGGCTCAAAATAGGTATTGATAAGTTTTTTGGAAAAGACACAAACTCTAGACTTTAAACAAAACAAGATTCAATGGTATGATTTAATATAACAAATTTGAAACACTTTGGCATAAACTAGGCATTTGTATTTAAACATGGATTTTGGTAGTTATCAAAAGACATGAAATAATAGGCATATGGAAGATAGACTAGTTCCCTCCAAATCTAGACACATACTATAATTTTATATTTGAATAAAGAATCAACATAAGTTACACAACCCAAAAGTTAAATATTGATGTATAGGATAAAATTTAAACAAGTCATAAGTATAAATCAATAAATATTTGGATTTGAACTTTTCAAGTCTAATTAAAAACTTAACTTAGAAAACTAGGCATATTTAAACAAACAACAAACTAGGCAAGAATGGATAGTATAAAGACACTAGTTATAAATAAAAAGGTACACATGGCTTGGTTTTGAATTAGAATTTGGACACAAGGAAAATAAGTCCTTGAAATTATTTGAGTAACATAATGACATTATCTTTCTCTAAATATGTGATAAATGTTTGTTTCAAGGATATAAATCACAGGTTTTGAAATGATTTGAGTAGTGTAATTACACCCTTTTCAATCAAGTCACACACACACAGAAAATGTTTGTCAAAAGACTAAGGCAAAGGCATTCTATCAAATAGATATCATAATTCCTTCTCAAACAAAAGAGTGATGTATACATAAGACTCATGATGTGGTAAGATAAACACAAATATATAGCTTGACTCAAGACCATGTAAGAAAAAATAAAATGACACAAACACATAAGTATAACTTCCTAAATCCTAAAACTGACAAGGTTGCATAGTACTAGTAAATTATGTAAATATATTCACTCTTGAGAATATTTTAATTGTTAATCCAAAAAGTAAAGTGCATGAAAAGTATGGTTTTTATGCCCCCTCTTCTCTCAAGAGATCATACTATGATATGGAACTTTGGGCTACTCACCCTACATCAACACTATGTCTATGGTAAGTTGGTTTTTCTAAACTATAAATTGTCACTTATTTCTATATGGTACCAAATTTGGATAAAAATAGATATGAAAACATGACATTTGGATCCATGTCAATTACATTGATATGAAAAGGTATTATCCTTTTCACAACCACTACATCCATCGCTTGCTCAGTGTAGTGTGATGTCTAAGTTTTTCCTACATTTTGAGGTTGACTACCACTAATTGAGCTTGTTTTAACTACTTAGACTAAGCATCCTAGTGGGTCACACTCAATTTATATACCTCATCATGGAGTGGGGTTGAAATGATGCTTGGAGATGAATTCTTGGGTCAACACTTCTTTAAAGAACCCATGAGGAGGTGATGAACTTGTTTTAACATAGAATTACACCATTATGGGAGATTTTTTTAGTTCTCTCACTCCTAACTACAATATTATAGCAACCTTAGGCTATGAGTATCTTGTAGTGACATTGAACCTTTTAAGGTCGTTAATTTCCTCATGGTAGATCACCTAAACTAATGTTTCTACTTGGAAAAGAGGTAGAGAGTGGGTATAGGGTAATTAAGAGAGATAAATAGGTGATACACCAACTTTATTAACACTCACATAAGCATGAAATAAAAAATAATTCAACATAAGATAATTCTTGCTTACACAACCTCCAAAACTAGCTAATTTACATGTGTTTCATAAACTAGGCTCGCCAAACAATACATGAAGCAAAGAGTAATTTAAAAATTCACACCAAGCATCCATTAATGGTAGAGATAGCTCAATTTTAGACCTAAAACTAACTTGGAAACCCCTAATAATAGGCAAGAAAGAAGTACAATGGACATGGAAGAATACTTCTTCACAAGACCATCAAGCACAATTTAGAGGCAAGAGATAGGTAAAAATTGATATTTGTTGTTTCAAAAGGTATTTCTTACAAATTTTGACATGGTTTCTCCTTTTCAAATGATAATATCTTGCAATAATGGGGTAGAAATGGGAGATATAGGAGAAAAACGGAAGAGAGAGAGAAGAAACAAGAAAATAGAATTCAATAAATGAGATACAACCACCCTCCACAGATTATCACCCACATTTGGGTTAATTATAACTAATCCTTCTTTAGAAAATTATCCTCCATTACCTCCAATAGTGTTCAAACCCTCTCATTAGTTGAGAAACACACTAGAAGACAAAATCTTCTTGAGGGTGATGATGTCATGATCCACTAAGAAGGAAAAGTCTTCAAAGACTTTGAAAAGGTATTTAATGCTCCACTTTTACTCTCCAACCTTAAAATGTCTCTCCCATAGACTTCTACGTCCCCCTCCACTTGTTCTTCTAGAAGATGATAGATAAAAGATTACTTATCTTGGCATTTTATGCTTAATTGACCACAGAGGTTATATTCCATGTTTGATTTTTGAGGTTATTTTCTATTTTAAACTTGAATTTGATCCTCCAACCCACAATAAACTCCATGATACCTGCAACTCCCATAGACCCCATTGATGGAGGTCACAATCTTGAGCCACCCTCAACCATCTACCCTAAAAACTACTCTCAAGGCCATTTGGCACCCTGAAGACTACTTCTAGACCTATAAAAGACTTATATACATCTATGGCATGTGTATGATGAATAAAATGAATATTTTTTAAAACCTTCAATACTTGAAATAATGGTGGAAATCACCATTAAACCTATACGTCAAAAACTAGGTTTTTAACCCTTTTGCTCAGTAAGACATTGTGGAAACTCTTTTAAAAATCTCTAAATGCCATGTAGTGATGTTTTATGGCATATTATACCCCTTCCATGTTTTTTTACCATTCCTTCCTTTAAAGAACTTTAAAAACATGTACTTTTGAACTATTTTGGGCCTCCTAAGCACCCAAAAATCCTAGATTCTTCTACAAGATAGGTTGGTCAAGATCTAAATAGATTCCTCTACACATTCCAGGTAGTTTCTAAGCAATTATAGTCCATTTTATGGACATATGAGTCTAAAAACACAAAATTGGTCAAAAAGCTTTAGTACAAGCTTAAGCAAATTCACATTCAAGATGATTTTTCATATAGTGAAGACACCAATTACACTAATTATTTCCATGGATATATGTTACATAGACCCTTTCAACACCCTTAAAAATATTGGGCTACCATGTAGAAGGAGTGACAAGATACACATGTAAAGATGATTGCTTGCAAGGTTTGTAAGCATTCTAGATATGCTTACACTCTTAATGATTGTTCATAAAACATAGGACATTAAATATCCTAAATACATAATTAATTTTATATACATAGGATTATTCAAAACATACTAGAATCACTTGTCCCAACTCTTCATGGTATCAAAGATATGAGCATCTGAAGATGGGCTAAAACTGGGTGTCTTAGGCCTAAAAAGTTTGAAATTATCAAAATGAAAATTTTGACCTTTATTATAAATATTAATTTATTTAAAACATCTTCATGACATCTGAAACACCTCATGACACCTCTCTAAATTATCAAAACTCAACTTTGCCTTTTATGCCTTTGAGACTGCCTATGGGGATTTGAGCATGCCTTTAGATTTCATATGAAATTTAGAGTGTGAAAAATATTTAAAGGTATTTAAGAGTATTAAAACCATCTAAAAATTATTATAAAATATTCCCCTAAGCTTGGAAACCTCAAACACACCTTCAAACACCAAAAAGTGTGTCTGTATGAATAATGACCATTACAAGACATATGGTGGATTGTGTATAAATAGTGGGCACTTAAAAAATTACATGATGTTAAATATATTATTTATTTATATAATAGGTCATTATTACCAATATTTAAAATTTTAATGTCGTTTGTATGTGTAATTTGTCATGTAGACCCTTTTTACCAAAAGTTACCTTGAGCTACATGCATGTTTCCTTCATGCCAAATATTGTCTTTCTTCAAACCTTTACATGAAACCCATAAATGTGATAAATATAATAGGTAAATATATGTTTAAAATATTATATTATACCATTTTAATACCTATCCAATTCCTAAACTTTTTTTTGGCATCTAAAATTGAGAAAACTTCATTTAGTTTCCAATGGTTGCCTTCTTGAGTACATGTGGACTGTCTAACAATAATGGGAAATTTAACTATTTATAATACATTTATTATGGAATTGGATGATTTTTTAGGTCATTTATACCATACTTACCAAATTTTATTCTTTGAATCAACCTATAGATGCCCCAAAATGGCCAATTCCTCTAAGGCATGCTCTAATGTTGACCATGATTCGAAATAGGATTGAATGTACTAAAAAATTGAATAGTAAAAATTCTAAAAAAAACTTTTAAATTATTTTTAATAGGTATAATATTTCATAATTATCCTCTAAACCAAATTTCATGATTAGATCCTACATATTTTGGCCTATAGGCCCTTTTTGGTAAAAGCTAGTGACACGTGTCTACTTGGTCACCATTCAAACTATGTTTTTATTTATTTTGACTTGTATAGAGATAAAATAAGGTAAATTTTATTTTAATTTATCATTTATATTCTAATTTAATGATTCTAATATTCATTATTTTGCATTCAACCTCATTCCACCATGTATGGCTTAAGTTCCTCAAGGAAAATCCATGGATGCCTGTGTGCTTAGTGATGTAGGTGATGGATATGAGGTGTAAAAATGTATATTAAATTATTTTAAAACCATTATCATGATTATAGTGATATAATTCCCCTTATTATCCTTAATAATCTTCTTATAACATGAAATCCTATAGAAATCACTAAATGACTTTAGTGAATAAATGTTAATATTGAAGGCCTTCAACCACTTCTTTCATCTAGTCATACACCACTTTCCTTTTCAAATTATTTTACCATATGATATGGATTAAAGATAAGTGAATTTAAAATTATCAAAAACCTATGCAAAATTATTATTTGGCATCAACAAAAGGGCTTGGGACCTCTATTTTGGTATTTTAGGGAAATTGTCCCCAAACTGAGCTCTTCAAACTTGAGCATGGTTTATTGAACCTAAAATTTTATCCAATTATAGTTAATATTTTAAACTAATTTAAAATATATTCCAACCTTATAAATGTGACCAAACACACTTCAACATTATTTCTACCTTTTAAGCTTTTAATGACCGTATGAGGCTCATAGCCTTTTCTTTTCCATTTCTTCTTGGTTTGGTCAAAATAAGTACCCTTTTTAATATGTAATAATATTTTCATCCATACCATACCTCATTTTAGGTGTGTTTCAAGTTTCATGGTCAGATTTAACTCCAATACCACACTTCCTTCATTAAGCTCCCCTCAATTAGGCCTAATTAAGCCTTGAGCACACCCTAGGTCTATAAATTGTATCATACGACCTCCAATGAACCCACAAACTCTTAAATAATTTATATCACATTGAAATACATTAGATAAAATTTTTTGGCAAAATTGGAGTGTAAAAACTCTTGGAATCTTCAAAACCCTAGTTTAGGGCTTTTCTCATGCTCTTTCTGAGACCCTATTTTGGATTGGGGGTTAAAATGAGTTATATGCATCACCTAGCTCTATTTTTTTATTCAATAGATAGGTATAAATTTTATAGACCTAGGAGAGTTGGAAAATATCATAAAAACATCACCAAGCTCTCAAACAAAAAATAACCAAAAAGTGTCAGCTTGCTGCACTATTTTTGCTTTGATGATGGTTCTTGAGTTATAGGGGTGAACTAGGAAAATTGGGAGATATTTTTGTGGATCATACATTCCCATAACTATACTCCAAATTCTATCATAAATCCCAAGGAAAATACTTCTATCACCCCCTTCACTTCTAGTATTATAGGCCTCTCTTAGCTATCTAGGCTTAAAAAATTAAAAAAATGGATTTTTTGTCCTTTACATGTATGAAAATTCTTATAACAGGTTTGATACACATTGGGGAAGATAACATGATGTCCCATGTAATATTTAAGACATTTAATTACTATCTTATGGTGTGAAGGTCATTTAACACTCAAATCTTGTAGAATACACTGAGTGATCAGAGTGAACAAAAGTGAAACTTTGAGGCCCTCAAATAATATTCTCCTCTATTCACACACCCTATTCATTTTTCAAAGATATTCCACTATGACAAGGATACAATATTAAAACATTTTTATGCATCAAATCTCTTTATAAAATTGTTCCATGACATCAACAAAAAGTGCTCAGGACCTTTATTTTTGTGTTTTAGGGAAATTGTCCCTAACACAGTCATTCAACTTTAAATATGGTTTCTTCCAACTTTCTTGGCACTTTTTGACTCAAAAATTATTACCATGGTTTATTATAGGTGAAAAAAACATATCCTTTATATTCTTAACCCACTACAAGAAAGGAAAACTTTTGTAGTTGATAAACTTACATGCAACTCCATTGGAGCTCTAACTAGCAACTTGACAGTTTAGTCTATAAAGGCTTAACCAAGATACTAGGAATTTTTTAGAAAGATAACTTGTGTAATTTTATGTTTCATAAGTAGGATGAGTTACATTATCCCTCTAACACATGTTCTTCTCTAAAAATTCTCAAATGACCATTTCACAAGGATATAAAAGAAAACCTAATTTATGCCATAAGTACCTTCTTGGAATGAAATATCTAATGAAACCAATTATAATAGGTTCTATTTGACCCTTTAATGACTCATCTAAATCCATTATTTCTCATTTAATTCTAACTTGAATAAACAAGGGAAAACCTAGGCCCTATTTGGATGAGTAGGCCATCTAGACACCCCTAAATTGTTAGCGATTGTTCATAAATATTGGGAGATGAAATAGATAACAAATGAAACAAAGTGTAAGGCCATTATTGTCCCTATTAATTCCCAAAAAATTAATTCCCAAAAATTATATCCCAAATCTCTCTCTCTCTCTCTCTCTCTCTCTCTCTCTCTCTCTCTCTCTCTCTCTCTCTCTCTCTCTCTCTCTCTCTCTCTCTCTCTCTCTCTCTCTCTCTCTCTCTCTCTCTCTCTCTCTCTCTCTCTCCCATACTGAGCGAAAATTTGAGACTCTCCTAGAACTATCCTAAACTACCCAAAAAGGTTTTTAATTAGCATGAAGAACCAAAATTATGTCTATACAATAAAATAATTGGGAAAGATTTTTTAGGCTATAAATGAGCTTTACATCCTTTTGGAAACCTTTTGAAATACCTCGACCTCCATTAATGATAGAAAAACGATTTCATGCCTAGTTTGTATCAAATATGTTTTCCTTACCTAAATTGGTTCTTATGATAAAATATGATTTTAAGGGCCTATGAGAGGATGTTATGGACAAAATGGATGCATGAAAATGATAGCTAAATCCTTTAATAAATCAAATCCTCAAAAAACATGTTCTACCAAAGCTCCAAAAGGCTCCAAAATACATCATTTTTCTCTAAAACTCCTTCCTTACATTTCAAATGATTTAAAATGACATTTTACATGTATAAAAGGGTTAAAATATACATATGGAGGTGGGAGGAAGTCAAAACCTTCATCTAAAATAGTCTAACATCAAATGTCTAACATCAAATATCTTACACAAAAAGGTCAAGTGGATGAATAAAAATTATAATCACAAACTCTAGTTACAAAGTGCTCCAAAAAAGTATAATCTAAATAAAATAAAATTTGATAGGTCTTTCAGAGAAAACACAAAAGTTAGGCTCAAAATAGGAATTGATAGGTTTTTTGGAAAAGACACAAAATCTAGACTTTAAATAAAACAAGTTTCAATGGTATGATTTAATCTAAAAAACTTGAAACACTTTGGAATAAAATAGGAATTTTTATTTAAACATGAACATGGGAGGTTATAAAAAAGACATTAAATAATAGGCATATGGAAGATAGACTACTTCCCCCCAAATCTAGGCACAAACTATAATTTCATATTTGAATAGAGAATTAACCTAAGTTACATAACCCAAAAGTTAAAGATTGATGTATAGGATAAAATTTACACAAGGAATAAGCATAAATCAATCAATGTTTGGATTTGAAATTTTCAAGGCTAATTAAAAACTCAACTTAGAAAACTAGGCTTATTTAAACAAACAACAAGATAGGAAAGATTGGATAGTATAACAACACTAGTTATAGATCAAAAAGGTACACATGGCTTGGTTTTGAATTGGATTTTGGACACATTGAAAACAAGTCCTTGAAATGATTTGAGTAACATAATGACATTATCTTTCTCTAAAGATGTGATAAATATTTATTTGAAGATTATAAATCACAAGTTTTGAAATGATTTGGGTAGTGTAATTACACCTTTTTCAATCAAGTGACACACACATGAAAATGTTTGTCAAAATACTAAGGCAAAGTCATGACATCAAATGGATAGTGTAATGCCTTCTCAAACAAAATATTTATTTATAAATAAGACTCATTTTGATGTGGTAAGATAAACACAAATAAATAGTTTGACTCAAGACCATGCAAGAAAGGATAAAATGACACAAACACCTAAGTGTAACTTCCTAAATCCTAAAATTGACAAGGTTGCATAGTAATAGAAAATTATGTAAATATATTCACTCTTTAGAGGATTTTAATTGTTTATACAAAAATTAAAGTGCATGAAAAGTAGGGTTTTTAGGCCCCCCTTTCTCTCAAGAGCTCATACTATGATATGGAACTTTGGGCTACTCACCCTACATCAACAGTATGTCTATGATAAGTGGGTTATTAAAAACTATCAATTTTCACTTGTTTATGTATGGTACCAAGTGTGGATAATAATAGAGATGAAATCATGACATTTGGATACATGTCAATAAGATTGTTATGAAAATGTCTTGTCATTTTCACAACCACTAAATCCATCGCTTACTCAGTATAGTGTGATATCTGAGTTTCCCCTACATTTTGAGGCTAATTACCACTAATGTATCTTGTTTTAACTACTCAAAATAAACATCCTAGTGGGTCATGCTCAATTTATATACCTCACCATGGAGTGGGTTTGAAATGATGCTTGGAGATGAATTCTTGGGTCAACACTTCTTTAAATAACTCATGATGAGGTGACGAACTTGTTATAGCATAGAATTTCACCCTTATGGGAGAGGTTTTTAGTCTCTCTCACTACCAACTACAATATTGGAGTAACCTCAGGATATGGATATCTTGTAGTGAGGTTGAACCTTTGAAGAAGGTAGGATTCCTCTTGGTAGATCATTTAAACTAATGTTTCTACTTAGAAAAGAGGGAGAGAGTGGGTATATGGTATCTAAGAAATATAAATAGGTGATACACCAAATTTATTGACCCTCAAATAATCATGATATCAAAAATAATTTAGAATAAGATAATTTTTTCTTGCACAACCTCACAAACTAGCTAATATACATGTGTTTCATAAACTAGACTCACCAAACAATACATGAAACAAAGATGAAACTCAAAATTCACACCAAGCATCCATTAATAGTAGAAATAGCTCAAATTCATACCTATAACTAACTTGAAAACACCTAAAAATATGCAAGAAAGAAGGACAGTGGACATGGAAGACTACTTCTTCACAAGGCCATCATGTACAAGCTTGATAAGCATAGTTTACAGGTAAGAGATAGGTAAAAATTGATCTTTATTTCTTTAAAATTTCTTTCTTACAAATATTGATAGGGTTTATCCTTTTATAATGATAATATATTACAAAAATGGGGGAAAATGGGAGATATAGGAGAAAAGGGGAAGAGAGAGAGAATAGACAAGTAAATAGAGTTCAATAAATGAGATCTAACCACCATCAATTTATTCTAACCCATAGTTAGGTTAGTTAAAACTAATCATTCTTAAAAAAATTAACCTCCATTAGCTCTAATAGTCTTCAAACCCTCTCATTAGTTGAGAAACACACTAGAAGACAAAAACTTCTTGAGGATGATGATGTCATGATCCACTAAGAAGGAAAAGTCTTTAAATACTTTGAAAATGTATTGAATTCTCCACTTGTACTCTCCAAACTTAAAATATCTCTCCCATAGATTTCTACACCCCCTCCACTTTCTCTTCTAGAAGATGTTAGGTAAAATGTTAGTTAACTTGGCATTATGTGCTTAACTGACCATAGAGGTTATCTTTCATGTTTGCTTTTTTAGGTTATTTTATATTTTAAACTTAACTTTGATCCTCCAACCTGAAATAAACTCCATGATACTTGAAACTCCCATATGGCCCATTTATGGAGGTCATAAGCTTGAGCTACCCTCAACTAACTGCCCTAAAAACTTCTCCCAAGGTCATTTGGCACCCTAAAGACCACTTTTGGACCTGTAGAAGACTTCTAGACATCCACGACATGTGTATGATGAAGAAAATGAATATTTTTGAAAACCTTCAATACTTGAAGTAATGGTGGAAATCACCATTAAACCTATAATAATACATAAATATGTCCCAAACTAGGTTTTTAACCCTTTTACTCAGTAAGACATTGTGGAAACTCTTTTGAAGAGCTCTAAATTCCATAGAATTATGTTTTATGTCATATTATACCCCTTACATTATTTTATACCATTCCTTTGAAGACCTATAAAAATATACAATTTTGAGATATTTTGGGCCTCTTAGGCACCCAAACATGTTATATTATTCATTAAGATAGGTTTTTCAAGAGCTATATGGATTCCTCTACACATTCTATGTGGTTTTTTAAAAAAATTAGGCCATTTGATGGACCTATGAGTCCAAAAACATAAAAATGGTCAAAAAGCTCTAGTGAAAGCTTAAGCAAGTTCAGTTTAAAGATGATTGTTCATACAATGAAGACAAAAATTACACCAATTATTGACATGGATATATGATACATATACCCTTAAAAATATTTGGCTCCTATGTAGGAGTGAAAAGATACACACGTAATGATGATTGCTTGCAAGGTTTGGAAGCATTTTGGGCATGATTACACTCTTAAATATTGTTCATAAAAATTAAAACCTTAACAAACCTAAATTCATAATTAATTTTAGTTGCATATGATTATTCAAAACATACTAGAATCACTTGTCCTAGCTCTTCATGGTATCAAAGAAATGAACATCTATAGATGGGCTAAAACTAGGTGTTTAATTTTACCCAAATGAATAATTTGAACTTTCCCACTAATATTAATTGATTTAAAACATCTTCATGACATTTTAAACACCTTATAACACCTCTCTAAATTATCCCAACTCATCTTTGCCTTCTATGCCTTTGAGACTGTCTATGTGGATTTGAGCCTACCTTTAGAGTTTACATGAAATTTAGAGTGTCAAAACCATTTAAAAGTTTTTAATAGGATTAAAAACATATTAAAATTATTATAAAATATTCCCTTAAGATTTAAAATGTCAAACACACCTTAAAATTCCAAAAAGTGTGCCTACATGAATAGTGACCATTATGAGACATAGGGTGGAATGTGTATAAATAGTGGGAACTTACACAAATTAAATGACCTTAAATATATATTTTTTATGGATATAATAGGTCATTATTACCTATATTACCAGTTTTAAAGTCGTTTGTATGTGTATTATGTTATACAGACCCTTTTTACCAAAAGTTACCTTGAGTTGCCTACATGTTTCCTTCATGCCAAAAATTATCTTTCTTCAAAACTTTGCATAAAAACCATGAGTTTTATGACTATAATAGGATAATATATGTTTATAACATACTATTATACCATTATAAGACCTCTCTAATTCCTAAACTTTTTCTTGGCATCTAGAAATAATAAAACTTCATTTGGTTTCCAATGACTGCCTTCTTGTGTGCCTGTGGATTGTGTAAGAATAGTGGGAAATTTAACTCTTTATATGGCCTTTATTATGGAATGTGATGATTTTTTATATCATTTATACCATAATTACAAAATTTTACGCTTTGAATCAACCTATAGATTCCCTAAAATGGCCAATTCTTCTAAGGCATGCTCCAATATTGACCATGATTTGACATAGGGTTGGCTGTAATTAAAAATTGAATATTTACCATTGTAAAAAAAACTTATAAATTATTTTTAATATGTATAATATGTCATAGTTATCCTCTTCACCAAATTTCATGATTAGATCCTGCATATTTTGGCCTATAAGCCCATTTGGCAAAAGCTAGTGACACATGTCTACTTGGTCAAAATTCAAAACTAAGTTTTTATTTGTTTTGACTTGGATTTAGATAAAATAAGGTGAATTTTGTTTTAAATTATCATGTATATTCACATTTCATGATTCCACTCTTCATTTTTTTGCATTCAACCTCATTCCACCATGTATGACTTAAGCTCCTCAAGGAAAATCCATGGATGTCTATGTGCTCAGTGATGTAGGTGGTGTATATGAGCTATATGAATGTATATTGTATTTTTTTAAAACACTTATAATTATTATAATTATCTCATTCCCCTTATTATCCTTAATCATCTTATTGGAACATGAAATCCTATAGAAATCACTTAATGAATTTAGTGAACAAATGTCAATATTGAAGGCCTTCAACCACTCATTTCCTCTAATCATACACCACTTTAGTTTTCAAATGATTTTACCCTATGATATATATGAAAGATATCTTAATTTAAAATTATCAAAAACTGATGAAACATTGTTATTTGGCATCAACAAAAGGGCTTGGGACCTCTATTTTTGTGTTTTAGGGAAATTGTCCCCAAACTGAGCTCTTCAAACTTGAGCATGGTTTATTGAACCTAGAATTTTATCCAATGTTAGTTACTCTTTTAACCTCAATTAAAATATATTATAACAATATATATTTTCCCAACCACAATTCAACATTCATTTCTACCTTTTAAGCTTTTAATGATCGTATAAGACTCATATCCTTTTGTTTGCCATTTCTCCTTAGTTTGGTCAAACTAAGAACCCTTTTTAATATGTAACCACATTTTCATCCATCATATACCTCCTTTTATTTTTTTTTCAAATTTAAAGGTCATATTCAACTCCAAGACCACACTTCATTAAGCTCTCCTCAATTAGGCCTAATTAGGCCTTAAGCACACCCTAGGTCTAGAAACTATATCATATGGCCTCCAATGAACCAAAAAAATCTTCAATAATTTAAAAAACATTTAAATACATTATATTACAAAAAAAATTCAAAATTGGAGGGCAAAATCTCTTGGAATCTTCAAAACCCTAATTTAGGGCTTCTCTCAATCTCTTTTTGAGACCCTATTTTTGATTGGGGGGCTAAAATGAGTTATATGCATCACCTAGATCTATTTTTGGATTCATTGGATAGGTGTAAATGGGACAGACCTGGGAGGGTTGTAAAAAATCATAAAAACATCACCAAGATCTTAAACAAAAAATAACAAAAAAGAGCTAGCTTTCTACCCTATTTTTGCTTTGATGATGATTTTTGAGTTATAAGAGTGAACTAAGGAAACTAAGAGATGTTTTTGTGGATAATAAATTACCACAAGTATCCTCAAAATTATAGGTCCTAAATTCAAAGTAAAATACTTCTGTCACCCCTTCTCTTTTGGTATTCTAGGCCTCTCTTAGTTCTCTAGGCCTAGAAAACTAAAAAATGGTTTTTTGGTCCTTTGCATGTATGAAAACTCTTGGGAAAAGTTTTATTCACCTTGGGAAAGATACCATGATGCCCCATGTAATATTTTATACATTTAATTACTATCTTAAGGCGTGAATGTCATTTAATACTCCAATCCTATGGAATACATTAAGTGATCAAAGTAAACAAAAGTGAAACTTGGAGGCCCTCAAAAAATACTCTCCCTTATTCACACACCCTATCCTTTTTCAAGGCTCTTCCTCTATGATAGGGATACAAGATGGAAATATTTTTATGCATCAAATATCCTTAGAACATTGTTCCATGGCATTAATAAAAATGCCTAGGACCTCTATTTTTATGTTTTAAGGAAATTGTCCCTAACACAGTCATTCAACTTTAAAGATGGTTTCTTCCAACTTGCTTGGAACTTTTAGACTAAAAAATAATTACCATGGTTTATTATAGGTTTAAATATTAAATATTATTTATTTTTAACCCACAACAAGAAAGGAAAACTTTTGTAGTTGATAAACTTGCTTGTAATTCCATTGGAGCTCCAACTAGCAACTTCAATGTTTGGCCTATAAAGGCATAATTGGGATACTGAGTATTTATGAACAAGATAACTTGTGAAATTTTATGTGTTATAATTAATATGAGTTACATTATCCCTCTACCACATGTTCCACTCTAAAACTACTCAAATGACCATTTCACAAGGATAGAAAGGAAAACATAGTTTATGCCATAAGTACGTTCTTGGAATGAACTAGTTGATGAAAAAAATTGTAATAGGTCCTATTTGACCATGTAATGACTTGTCTAAATCCATTATTTCTCATTTAATTCTAAAGTGCAATGGAAAACCTTGTCCTTATTTAGATGAGTAGGCCATCTAAACACTCCTAAACTATTAGTGATTATTCATAAATATGGGGAGATGAACAAGACAACCAATGCCAAAAAGAAAAAGTACATTAGGCTCCCTATTAATTAAAATAATATTATATCCCAAATATCTCTCTCCTGACCATACTAAGTGAAAATTTGAAGCTCTCCTAGAGTTATCCCAAACTTCCCAAAAAGGTTTTTCCTTAGCATGAAGAACCAAAAGTATTCCTATGCAATCCAACAGTTGGGAAAGAATTTTTATACCATAAATGAACTTTCCTTCCTTTTGGAAACCTTATGAAATACCTAGACCTCCATTGATGATAGAAAACCTATTTCATGCCTAGTTTGTAGCCAATAGGTTTTCCTTACCTCTATTGGTTCCTATGATGGAATATGGTTTTAGGGGATTATGAGGGGATATTATAGACAACATAGATGCCTAAAAATGATATATGAGTCCCTATATAAAGCAAATCCTCCAAAAACATGTTCTACCAAAGCTCCAAAAGGCTCCAAACTGCATCCTTTTGCTCTCAAACTCCTTACTTCCACTCTAAATGATCTCAAATGACTTTAAACATGTCTAAAAGGGTGAAAATATCCATATGGAGGTGGGAGGAATTTAAAACTAATTTGACTTCCTCAAAAAGTCACTTTTTCATTTGAAATTTCTATTTTGAGGACACTTAAGTTATCTAATGCACTTTTGGGGTTGTTTTGAGCATAATAGCTTATCTAGGACTCATTTTTGGATTTTTAGAACCTATTAGACTTTTTTAAAACCTCATTCATGCCCCTAGATGCTTGATCACCATGAAAACCTACTAGATCCTTCACTTGTAATTCTAGACCTATTTATAGGCTTTTTCTTCAAAATCACTAAAATCACCTTAAAAATTGATTAAAGTATTTCAAAATATTGTAAGTGACATATGGTATGGTCATGAGGTTTGTCTCCTTCTTCCACCATTGGATCACTCACTCAACTAGAACTCTACTCAGCTTCTCACACCACACTAGGACCTTCTAAAATACTACACTGCATCATCAATTTAGGACCACAAAGGGACTAGTCATAGGGGTAGAAGGTTACTATAAATTCCAAGAGAATTTATTGATCCATCTAGGAAAATGTTTTCTATGTAGGCTAATTTTTTCCAATATAATTATCGCTTATAAACCAAAATACATGAAGATAAAGATAAGTGAAAATACTTTAGGGTCATTTTGGGGTCACCCAAAACCAGATGAATTTTGGGGAGGGCCTTAGTAACTTTGTTTTCATGATTTTGGATGAATGTGACAAAGGAAAATAATGAGATATTTTGATAAGCTAAGTTCCCTAAATGATACATTGGAAGAGTATACATGCATCACTCATCTTTCTTAAATAAACAATCATAAAACAAATAACTCTTAGGAGTATGTACCTAAATGTGAAAGTTCATTTTATTGCATAAAATAAAGTATGTTGTGAAATTTTTGGCCCCTTAGCATTTGGTTGTTGAAAATTTTGAAATATAAAAATGATTTAGGCAAAAATATTATTAAAACACCAATTTGATATGTGAAAATTTCAAGTTATAAATGTTTTAAGTGCCTCTTTTTGGCCTTTAGATCCTACAAAAAATGTTAGGGAGTCCTTGTGCTTAGAAGCACATCATGAGTAAACAAATGAATTCCAAAATCTTACTCTTGAGTTTATCATTTTTTACACACAATGCAAAACCATAAAAACATAGAGGAATACCACAACTTACTCTGCAAAATGAGACTGTCAAAACAATATTAAAACTTACATAAAAATAGAGTATACAAAGCAATATCTCTACTTTAATATAAAATAATTGAAATAAAGGAAATATCACTAATTTGAGAGTCACAATATTTTAAAGCACAAAATTATTATCCTTACCACTATCAATTTAATGTAATATCTCTAAAATTATTACAATATCATGACTTTTTAATTTTTCATATGTTGTACCCAACACCCCCTTTTTCCATAGAGAAATGGGGAGCCACTTTTTTCAAACTATGGTTTTGACTTTGAGCCCCTCTTCTATATGTTTATGTAAAATTTGGGATAATATTGACTATTGGCCTTTTCATACTTTAGCAAAATGGCATTGGTATTATGTTTATAGACTAATTCATTTTATTAGGATTATGTTTTTGGGTTTGTCTTTATTAAACTTGTGCAATTTGTCTTTTTATGGTTTTATGTCTCATGTGTTTTGTCCATTGCCTTTGTCAACTAATTATTTATGGAATTTTTTTCCATAAAATTATTCCACTGGGGAATTATTATGGACATTTTGTTCAAAATAATTCCTTGAATTAATTGGGTATGTAGACATTTTATTCAAAATAAATCCTTTGATAGATTTCCTTTCACCCTACAGACCTACCCTTTGACCTTAACCCACCTACCCTTCAGCCTTTTTGAAAGTTCCATTCAGCCTTTTCAAAGTATCCTTCAAGGTTTTTTCTTGATGAAAATAACCCTCTAGACTTTTTTCCATCAGATATTTTATTTGATGCAAAAGGCTCCAAACAATTCCCTGCATCAATCTTGCCAATACAATTTTTCCCAAACAATGACCAAATGACACATACACTTTGGGATTTATGCAACCTACCCTTTTATACTTTTATCCTAGACCCTTTTCCAACTAAAACATTAAATTAAAAATTAGAACCTTTGGGCATTTTTATCCATAAAGTAGATCCTTTGAACCTTTTCACTTACCCTTCAGATTTCTTGAAATGACCCTTTAAACATTTTGAGTGACCTTTCATCCCTTTTTGAAATAGCCACCTACTCATGAGGACTTTATCCCAACCCATTTGTTGTACTAAACCTACCCTTTAGGACTTTTTTCTCATCCCTTTTACCCTTTGGCCAATTCCTTCAGACATTTTATTCGAGACATCATGCCCTTCATCCTTTTTTGAGACCATCCCTTTGAAACATTCCTTCGATAATTTTGTCTAAGTGATTTTTGTCCTTCAAACAATCCTTTAAACATTATGTTTAAGACATTATATCCTTTGAGACTTTTGTCTTGGGCCCTTTCCCTAGAAGATAGACCTTTCAAACAAACACACTTACCCTTTGAGACTTTTGTCGTAGACATTTTTCCCTACAAGTTAATTCCTTTCAGACTTTGTGTCTTGCACATTTTGTTTGATGAAAATTGTTGGTTGAATATTTTTTCAATCAGTGTACTGATAAATAAAATAGGTCTGATAAGCCAAAGTAGGAAGATTAGTCATCCAAATGTGTAGGTTTACCACATCAGAAGGACACTGATCTCTCTTCTCATCAAGGGGAAGTTCCCTATAGGTATGCTATATATATATATATATATATATATATATATATATATATATATATATATATATATAAACAAAAAATAATACTCAAGGGTAGGACAAACCATCCATCTCTCTTTCTTCAGAGATAATGCATGCAAATCAAAGGATAAACTCAATGGAAATAACAGACAACACTCCTCTTCTTTTAGAAGTACTATTCAGCAAGCCACAAGAATACTCCAGGTAGTAACAAAAAAATGTAACAAAGGATGTAATAACCAACAAATCAAGATGCATCACAAATTCTACACCTGAATTGCTCAAGAGTAAGATACGAAGGACAATGAGAGCACAAAGTCACCCCAAGGTCCTTTACATAGAAATGAAAAAAAACACACTAAAGGCAATTATGGGGGCACATAGTCTCTCCATAGTTGACTCTTCAGGACACTTTGACTGCTATCACTAATTATGCTTGTTGAATTAAAGGAACAGAAGATATATTGAGGAAAAAGACATAAGAATAGTTTCCTCAACAATAAAGATATTACAGCACGAAGTCTAAAAAACCACTTACTTTCTTATTCAAATAACAAAATATGATAAACAAACTAAGCTCAAAGTCTCAGAAGTGTTTTTCAATTTGGGCAGAGTTTCATTATGATAGTAAAAAAAAAGATCCATTTAAAATAGAAGAGAGTCCCTTATATAGCCTCTTCAATAAGGACTCAGGAACAGTAACACATCATATTACGTTGGAATCTGTTAAGAAGACATGCTGGAACTTAGGGGTGTTTACCCATTTGATTTTATCAATGCAAAGAAATAAGTGACACTATTGAAAATTTAAAACTTTCAATGTCCACCTGGCAACCTGATCCTACCTTTATTGTTCCTCCTTTCCTAGTTAATTAAATCAGGGCCTAGATTTAATTTGTTGTTATATTCCTTCCTCACTTTCTGCTAGCCTTGGCCTTAAAGCCTATGAATGCATTTGGATATGTAGGTTCAAAGGATCAATGGCTATTTTATGAGCTTTAAAATTTATGTTCACGTTCATGTCACTATATTTTCAATGGCTAGTTTGTTGTGTTTAATTTGACGTCTTCCGGCGCGTCACCCCTTGGTCCTCTTTCGAGTTTTCTATTTGGCACTTTCCTAGATTGAACTTGCCCTTTCAAGCCTTAATAAATGACCTAATTTGGGTTAGGAAGAGCCCCTTGCAAGGGTATCTACCCTTTGGGTGGTCTTTGGATGGCCTTCGGGCTTCTTTAGAGTCTCTCGTAGCTTTTTCTTTAGTGGACTATTCATCGGGCTTTCCTGCAGACGATTCCTGTGGGTATTTTCCCCAAGCTTTCTCCACAGGCAAATTCTCATGGAAAAAACTTCTAGGGATAAATTCCCATAGACAAAAAGTCCACATAAATTTCCCATGGACAAAAATCCATAGAATGTTCAATCACTTTGCCTTTGTTTCTTTGTAAATTTCTTCGGGCTTTCTGCTTGCAGCCACTTTCTCAAATTCCTTCAGACTTTTTGTCTGAAGGAATTCCTTCAAACAAAAAGTCTGAAGGAATTTATGCCTTTCTGCCTTATTCTTTTTTGAATTTTAAAATAATTACCTTTGTGGCCTCCTTCAAAAATGACCCTTCTGAAGTGTGTTTTTATCAACCAAGTGCCCTCCATAAGGGTACTTGTCCTTCGGGAGGCTCTTTAAACTTTTAAATTGGATCACTCCTTTGAACCAAGGCATTGAACTACTTGGTTGAACCAAACATTGAACCAAGATGATGAACCAAACTTTGAACCAAAATGGTTCAAGCTGATGGTTCAATTGAATGAACCAAGTTGATGAACTATTCCATTAAACCATAAGACGTTGAACCTTTTCGTTGAACCAAGGCATTGAACCAAAATGGTTCAAGCTGATGGTTTGAGATGATAGTTCATTTGATTAAACTAAAGTGATGAACTAACCATTTAAACCAAAAGACTTTGAACCAACCGTTGAACCAAGTTTTGCTTCAATGGTTCAAATGAAGCCTTGAACCGATTGATGAACCATTTTATTGAATCCACCATTGAACCGAAAGCATTGAACCTAATGTTGAACCAAAAGACATTGAACCTGTTGCTGATGCTTGCCAATGGAGATTTTTGTTTGAACTAAGGCATTGAACCAATCTTGAAAATGACCAAGTATTAGAAACTAATTCTTTTGGTTGAACCCAATGTAGAAGCCTTTGAACCCTTCAAAAATGAACCTGCTTACAGAGTCTATAGAAAATAGGTTTTTAGTATTCTCTAACCTTGAAAGAGTCCATAAAAATAAACCTATGAAGCCAATTGAACTTGGCCTATAGAGTTCATATATTTCTCTTCCTGCTGAGTCCATAGATTCAAACCTGTAGAGTTCGTAGATTCAATCCTGTAGAGTCTGTCGATTTAAGCCTGCAGAGTCTGCAGATTTCGGAGAAGCTTGAAAATTTTCAAAATTTGAATGCCCATGACAAATTTTGAAAAGGGAAGAGACAATTTTGGTATATAGGACCAAAATAGTTCAAATGTTGTCCCAAAAATGAGTGATATTTTTGGGGGACAACAGCTGGCTCTAGATGGGGAACTTCTATCAATTGTAAAAAAAATTGAAGGGAGTAGAATTCAGAATCTCTAGTGTCTTCATGTGTACCACTGGGTTATGGAGTCATGCTACCCAGAAATGAAAGGCATAAAAAAGAAAACAAACAAAATAAAATAGAAATAAAAACTTGTACAAATATACATATATAGATGCAATGATCTGACACTTCAAGAGTTGAAGTTTTTCAGATGCTGCCCATTGTGAGGCAGAGAAAAGAGTGTGCCATCTTGATATTTTAGTAGAAATATATTTTCAAAAATGTGCTGATGAATTATAAATGTGCCTCTCTAAAGGGAGCCAAACTTTCCATGCATCCCCTTTGGTTCTCTTCTTTTGTCCCACAACAGGACTTGATCCCCAATCTGGAAATCATGATTTCTGGCCTTCTAGTCGAAGAGTTTCTTTAACAGAATTTGATGAGCAACAATTTTTTCCACCACCATAGTTCTCAATTCCTCCATCTCTGTTAGGCACATGATTCTTTTATCAGGACAACTTTCATATGTCTGATCTTGAATTGCCTTTGCCAATTTCAAGGCTGGCAATTATAAGGTGATTGGTATCTCAGCATTGATACCATAAAGAAGTTGAAAAAGAGACATACCAATTGCCCTCTTTGGTGTGATTTTGTCTACCCATAGAGCATTAACCAATGATTTATGCCATGTTATTTGATTGTTATCTACTAGCTTCTTGATAATAGTTACCAAATTCTTATTACTGGATTCAGCTTGTCCATTCCCTTGTGGAAAATAATCAGAAGAGTGAGAGAGTATAATTCCATAATGGAAATATAATTGTGTAATCTCATAGGAGGTGAAACAAGTTGCATTATCAGTAAAATTTTTAATTGGAACTCCAAACCTAGAAATGATATTCTCTTTGAGGAAGTTGCATACAACTTCTGAAGTAACATGCTTAGTTGGGATTGCTTCTACCCACTTGGTGAAATATTCAGTTGTTATAAGGACATAATCATGTACAACACTTGAAGATGGGTTTATAGTCCCAATAAAATCAAGTCCCCATTGCTAAAAAGGTTCTTCTATGATCACTGGCTTGAGAGGTATAACATCTAACTTGGGTCTTCCAATAAATTGTTGACAGAGTTCACATTTCTTCACCCACTTATGTGCATCTTGGAAAAGAGTTGGACAATAATACCTAGCTCATATAATCTTGTGAGCAATCACATGAGTATAAAAATGTCCTCCATAGGCTAGATTATGGAAAGATTTCAAAAGTTGGCTTTATTTTTCTTTGTCTACACAGCGAAGGAATACTCCATCTATGCTTCCCTTGTATAAGTCATTGTCCTAAAGGACAAAATTGATAGCTTTCAACTTGATAATCCTCCTTTATTTATAAGACAAATGAGAAGGACATTCACCATAGGTAAGGAAATGAGTGATACCTGAATACCACTCATTGGTAATGGAGACAAAAAAGACTATTGGTGTCTTTTCCACTTTAGTTTCTTTACATTGTGTGTCTTCTGGCATATTGTCAGCTATTAATTGGCATAAGCCTTTACCCCTGACCAACTTTGTCAACTTGATGTCTAGATCAAACTCTTGGATCTTTGCAATCTAATTTCCTCTTTTCATGCCAAACTCTTACTGATTTAATATAGACTTGACTGTAGTGTCAGGCACTAGGGCAGTAGTATGTGAATTCAGAATATAGAAGTGGAAATGTTTGACTACTTTCACCAATGCATAATCATGCCTCTCTACATTTGAATACTTCATCTCATGGGTTTTGAGAGGGAAAGTCATGAAAGAGATAGGAGATTCCATACCTTCCTTGTCCTATTGAACAAGAATTGCTGAAAGAGTGTGTTCAGATGCATAGCTGTATATGATGAAATCTTTGTTGTAATTTGGGCAAACCAAGGTAGGGGCATGAGCAATGGTGGTTTTGATATCCTAAAATGTTGCCTTGCCTTCTTTCATCCAGCTGAAGATGGTCTTCCCTTTCATCATGTTCACAATGTGTCTATTCTTCTCAGCAAATTTAGGGATGAACCTCCGTAATAAATTCACCTTTCCAAAGAAAGAATGAACAACATTCTTACTTGTAGGAAAATTAAGTTCTTGAATAGAATTGACTCTATTTGAGTCAATATTTATGCCTTCTTTGGACACAACGTGTCTAAGGAGTTTCCCCTCTATTACTCCAAAAATAGACTTTTTAGGATTTAAGGAAATACCATTCTAGTGGTAGCACTCTAGCACTTGTTGTAAGTGGAGTATATGATCAGATCGATGCTTTGAAAAGATAGTCAAGTCATCAAGGTATACCACTATGAATTTACCAATCTCATCTTTGAAAGCCAAATGCATTGCTCTCTGAAAGGTAGCAATAGAATTTATCAAGCCAAAAGGCATTCTTCTATATGCAAATGTACCCCAAGGTGTGGTGAATGTAGTCTTGTGTTGGTCTACTTTACCAACTTCAACTTGATTGTATCTTGAGAAGCCATCCAGCATTGATAACATCTTTGAACCTGTCACTGTTTGAAGAACTTGATCCATGATTGGCAAAGGATAATTATCTTTCAAAGATGCTTGATTTAGATTCCTAAAATCTACACAAATACAAATTTCATCATTATTCTTCCTTAAAGGCACTATGTTTACAATCCATGTGGAATGATGGATTGGGAAGATGATTCTAGAATTTAACATTTTTTGTATCTTAGACAGAATAGCACCTAATATTTTTGGATTATACTATCTAGATTTTTGCTTGTATGGCATTGAGTCGGCCTTGAGATGAATGTCATGGTAGATTTCATCTGGTCTAAGAGACTTCAAGTCTTCATAAGAATATGCTAAGACATCCATGTATTGATGGAGTAAAGAGATGAACTTTAATCTTTCTTTAGGGGTGAAACACTTACCAATGTTAACCATCTTGGGATTTTTTTCAGTGGTTAAATTCACTTGATCGAATCCCTGAGAGAAACTTGAGTCTATTTGTTTTTATCTGATGAATCTATCATGCTTGTCAAATAAATTCTCAAGAGAAACTAGGCCTTTGGGAATTTTGTTTCATTTTAGCTATAAAAATTCTTCATTAATATCTAAACTAGATTCAGAGGCTGATTCATTCTTCTGAGATTCACTGCCTTCAAAATGTAGTTGTTCAAAATTATCTTTTCATTCTAGGAAGGCAATGATTTGATGATCATCATTGAATACTTACCAATGATCAGCATTATCAGGAACACTTGTCTATATACCAGATCAATAGTATACCTATCTTATTTTAAATTTGAATGAGGAACTAAGAGAGTTCCTAAAACAACAAGTGCATCAGCTCTATCATTAGACTCTCTGGGTATAGCAAAAATGTTGAAAGCATCAAAGCTTTCAATTTGGTCCCAAACCAGGTTACGGTAGTGGCATAATCTTTCATTCTTGGTTTGGTATAAGTTCCTCACTTGACAAACCACTAATTTAGCATCCCCTTTGGCATGAAAAAACTTGATGCCTTTTTCTTGAGCAACCTTCATTCCAAGCAGCAGAGATTCATATTCAGCTATATTGTTAGTGTTGCTAAATTATAATTTGTAAGATGAAGGAAACATGTCTCCTTGAGGAGATATCAACACAATCCCAAATCCTAAATTGGTAGAGGAATAGCTACCATCAAATTCCAATGTCCATATCTCATCTGATACTAGTTTTTCTTTAGACTTTCCTTCATCAGAGATGAAGGATCCTTCATCTGTATTACAGCCTACTAGTTCTCATGTTATTCTAGTTGAACTAGTTTTTGAGTTGACCCTTTCAATAATTATATAAGGTGTTTCATGTACTTCATCTTTGGATAGAAAATAGTTACCCATACCTATGGATTCAAAAATAATTTGAGCTTCAGGGGCTGATGTTTGGGTGACCACATTCTTTGCTTCCTCTTCAGGGAGCAACCTCTTCATTATGCCTTGTACATGGATCCTTGCCTCAGATAGATCCATGCTTAATTCTCTTCCCATGTCCTTACAAAAATTTCATCCAATAAAAATTCCATAGGATGCTGAGACCTCAGCCACCAAGATAGTCATCTTGATTCTGTTGTTTGGAAAGGCTGTAAATGCAAATTAGGCATCTTTAATTTACCCCAGCAATGGTACTTGTTTTTTCTCCATGGAGAAACATCTCCTAAATGTCTTGGTCAGTGTGAGACCAAGAGACTCAACTAATTTAGTAGGCATGACATTATCAAATGCACCTGAGTCTATAATACAGTCACTCAACTTGTGGCCATTAATTAATAGGGAAACATAGAAAGGTTCTATTTTTCTAGGAACAACTGGGGGAGTAATACCCAGATTATTTGGAATAAGCATGTTCCTTGGAGAATCAAGAGTTACCTTTTTAGATTTTTGTCCTATAAGAATGGTTTGGTTCTCGACATATTGGACCAACTTATTCAATTGATCAAGATTGGACTATAAATATTCAAATTCAGACATTTGTATTTTTGTCTTTTTTACATGATCGATTATGTCAAATGGCTGAATCAAGCTAGGTATAGAGAAAGGTAATTCAACTTTATAAATTTTAGGAGGGATGGGAGGTGGGTTGGTTTATGAATTTGAATTAGAAGGGTAAGGCAAAATTGATGTATTTGCCTTTTGGGTGATTACCAGATCATTTGACTGAAAAGGTAGAATAGTTCCATGCTTAGCAATCATGATTGTTGGTTGTGGTTGTTCTTCTATCTTCCCTTTATCAGCTTGTTGGACTGATTAGTTTTTGGACCTGATAAACACTACATATGATCCATCAAAAGCTTCTCCTTTGCTTCTGGGTTCATCCTAATAGTTTAAGAAACTAATGTGGGAGTTACCAGCTAATTCTTCTTGATTTTCTTCAAGGAGATCAGTGTCATTTTATTGATTCAATTTAGGCTAGAAAGAGAAATCTAATTCTGCTTTAAGATATCCCATTACTAAATTGGTTAGAAGAGCTTCTAGGGCAAGTTTCCCTTGTGGGGGAGGGAGGTGATTCTGTTGCCCTTGATTCCTAGCAGCATTGCCCTGATATGATTGATTTGGGAATGTTCTTTTGTATGAAGGAGTAGAAGACATTCCTTGAGCCATTTTCTTTTTGAGATCAAGTAACTCATTTGCCAACTTATACACCATTGGATCTATGGTTTTTGTAGATGCATATTTAGAAGATGATAAAGCTCTATTTTTATTTGGATCTCTTCTTATCTTCCCTACTAAGATGAGATCATCTTCTACCTCAGTGGCCAAACATTGAGCTGCAGCAAGATCTATTTGACCAGCACATCTCAAGAGAAAACTTACTTCAGGTAACTAAAAATTAATGAAAAATCATTTGAGATTCTTAGCTGTAGGCTGAGTAATTACAGGAATTCTATTTCTCAATTTGTCAAATTTGGCTATAAAGTCTCTCATAGGCTCATAAAGATCTTTTTTCATCTATGTAAATTGATCTAGAAGTGCATGTGCATCTTCTACAGGTTTGAATCTAGCTTCAAACTTATCTTTGAGAATATTCCAATCAGTCACTGACTGAGCTTGTAGATGATAAAACCAATCTGCAACAGCACCTTGTAATGTTTCTACAAAAAGCCTGACTACTACATCTTCAAATTCTACTCTGATTATTCACAAGCTATGCTGAAGGCTGTAATGTGTTCATTAGGATGAACTTTCCCATCACAATATAATTTGGGGAAATTCTTCCTTGAACTGCATGGAAGCTCATGTAGAGGTGGAATAAGATTGAGAGGACCAAAAGCATTACCTTAGGGTCCTTGAACTACCATTGTAGGATTATGAAAAAGAGGGATAACAAATCTTAGAGGGGTAATTATAGGCAAAGCTTTATCAACAACAAAAGTAGATACTTTATCTGGCAATGGAGATCTAACTTTAGTAGGAGGAAAGCTCTTGGTTCATTGGAGATGAGATGGTGAAGTAAATAGATCAAAATCACTTTGTTGTACCAACTTGAATACAAGGTCAATGATACCTTTACCCCTTTGGCTTCATGTATACCTTGAATCTATCAGATTGTGAAACAAAAATGGAAAAGAATTAACTTTGCTTTAGTTAAAGCTTGAGGCTTTAAATTATGTGTTCTTTCCTGGTTAGTATGGAGGTGAATGGATAGATTATAAATGGATAATGGATAAGATATCCCTAGTAGATTTGCCAAAAACTGTTGGTTGAATATTTTTTTGATTAGCATACTGATAAACAAAATAGGTCTGATCAGCCAAAGTAGGAAGATTAGTCATCCAAATGTGTAGGTTTACCACATCAGAAGGACACTGATCTCTCCTCTCATCAAGGGGAGGTTCCCTGTAGGTATGATATATATATATATATATATAGAGAGAGAGAGAGAGAGAAAATAATACTCAAGGGTAGGACAAACCATCCATGTCTCTTTCTTTAGAGATGATGCATGTAAATCAAAGGAAAAACTCAATGGAAATAATACACAACACTCCTCTTCTTTCAAAATTACCATTCAAAAAGCCACAAGAATACTCCAAGTAGTAACATCAAAATGTAACAAAGGATGTAATAACCAAAAAATCAAGATGTAGCACAAAGTCTACGCCTGAATTGCTCAAGAGTAAGATATGAAGGACAATGAGAGCACAAAGTCACCCCAAGGTCCTTTACACAGAAATGAAAAGAAAACACACTAAAGGCAATTATGGGGGCACAAATTCTCTCATAGTTGACTCTTCAGGACACCTTCTTGACTATTGTCACTAATTTTGCTTGTTGAATTAAAGGAATATAAGATATATTGAGGAAAAAGACATAAGAATAGTTTCCTCAACAAGAAAGATATTACAGCACAAAGTCTGAAAAACCACTTGCTTTCTTATTCCAATAACAAAATATGATAAACAAACTGAGCTCAAAGTCTCAGAAGTGTCTTTCAATTTCAGCAGAGTTTTGTTCTAATTGTCAAAAAAAGATCCATTTACAATAGAAGAGAGTCCCTTATATAGCCTCTTCAAGAAGGACTCAGGAATAGTAACACATCATATTGCATTGGAATATGCTAAGAAGATAGGCTAGAACTTAGGGGCATTTACCCATTTATTTTTATCAATGCAGAGAAATAATTGATGCTATTGAAAGTTTACAACTTTTAATGTCCACCTAGTGATCTAATCCTACCTTCATCATTCCTCCTTTCCTGGTTAATTAAATTAGGTCCTATATTTAATTTGCTATTTTGTTCCTTCCTCACTTTTTGTTGGTCTTGGCCTTAAATCCTATGAATGCATTCAGGTCTATAGGTTTAAAATATCAATGACTATTTTATGAGATTTAAAATTAACGTTCACGTGCCCATCACTATGTTTTTAATGGATAGTTCACTGTGTTGAATTTGACATCTTCAGGCGCATCACCCCTTGGTCCTCTTTCGGCTTTTCTATTTGTCACTTTCCCAGATTGAACTTTCCCTTTCAGGCCTTAAGACATGGCCCACTTTAGGTCAAGAAGAGCCCCCCGCAAGGGTATCTACCCTTTGGGTGGTCTTTGGATGGCCTTTGGGATTCTTTAGATTCTCTCGCAGCTTTTTCTTTAGTGGACTATTCATCAAGATTTCCTATGGACAATTCCCATCAGTATTTTCCCTAGGCTTTCTCTTTAGGAAAATCTCCATGGATAAAAAGTCTGGGGACAAATTACCACAGATAAAAATTCCACAAAAATTTCCCATGGAAAAAAGTTTGTAGAATGTCCAATCACTTTGCCTTTTTTTCTTTGTAAATTTCTTTGGGCTTTCTGCCCGTAGCCACTTTCCCAAATTCTTTTAGAATTTTTGTCTAAAGGAATTCCTTTAGACAAAAAGTCTGAAGGAATTTATGCCTTTATCTACCTTAGTCTTTTTTGAATTTTGAAAGAATTACCTTTGCGGCCTCCTTCAAAAATGACCCTTTTGAAGGGTGTTTTTGTTAACCAAGTGCCCTCCGCATGGGTACTTGTCCTTCGGGAGGCTCTTTGAACTTTTACATTGGATCGCTCCTTTGAACCAAGGCCTTGAATTACTTGGTTGAACAAAATGTTGAACCAAGTTGATGAACCAAACTTTGAACCAAAATGGTTCAAGCTGATGGTTCAATTGAATAAACCAATTCAATGAACCGCTCCATTGAACCACAAGACATTGAACCTCTTCATTTAACCAAGGCATTAAACCAAAATGGTTCAAGCTGATGGTTCATTTGATTGAACTAAAGTGATGAACTAACCATTTGAACCAAAAGACATTGAACCAACTGTTGAACCAAGTTTTGGTTCGATGGTTCAAATGAAGCCTTGAACCAATTGACGAACCATTTGATTGAACCCACCATTGAACTGAAAGCATTGAACCTAACATTGAACCAAAAGATGTTTAAAATGCTACTGATGCTTGTCAATGGAGATTTTTGTTTGAACCAAGGCATTGAACCAATCCTGAAAATGACCAAGTGTTAGAAACTGATTCTTTTGGTTGAACCCACCTGCAGAAGCCATTGAACCTGTAGAAATGAACCTGCCTGCAGATTCCATAGAAAATAAGTCTGTATTTTTCTCTAACCTTGAAAGAGTATATAGAAATCAACCTCTGAAGCCCATTTAACTTGGCCTATAAAGTCCATAGATTTATCTTCCTGATGAGTCCATAGATTCAACCCTACAGAGTTCGTAGATTCAAGCCTATAAAGTCCATAGATTTAAGCCTGCAGAGTCCGTAGATTTTTGAGAAGATTGAAAATTTTCAAAATTTGAATGCCCATGACAAATTTTGAAAATGGAAGAGACAATTTTGGTCTATATGACCAAAATAGTTCAAATTTTGTCTCAAAAATGAGTGATATTTTTGTGGGACAACAAAAATGACCCTTTAAATTTTTAGGATTGACCTTCAGCATTTTTTCTACAAAAATTTTTCTCTATGAAATAAGACATACCCTTCAAGATAATTTCTTCAAACATTTTATCTAAAATAATTTCCCTAATGATATACATGACTCATAAAAAATCATGCAACAAATTCCCCCACACAAAATGGCTGAAAACAATACCCTACTGCCAATGACAATAAACTAAAAATACCATGGAATGGCCAAATGGTACCCTTGCTATGAGAGCATTTTTATTATGTTTTGAGCTTAATCTAAATATTTTAACCTAGGTCATAATCATATTTTATTAATACTAAGACTTTAGGTTAAAAAAATATATATATTTGGTCCCTTTTTATATCTTATGATTTATGCAAGGTCAAAATTAATGCAAGGACTCTTACATATTCTAGGCCCAAGTAAAAAACATATTTATCAATAAAACCATGACCTTAGGCCAAAATATTTTATGTAAGGTCTTTTTTATTAAACTTATGTATCTTATTTATTCCTATACATCTAACTACATGTGTTAGCTCACACACCATTGATTGAACGAAGTGAATTCAATGTTGAAATGTTAAAGCATTATGAATCCTCTTAAAAGTGATAAGTATCACCATCATAATAGCCCAATATAATTTTTCAAATGAAGTGAGGGATCTCATTACATAGAGGAACACAGGATATGGCAAGTGTCAAGCTTATGAGAGTTAAAGAGTCAAACACCAAGATTTATGGTGTGTGTTAAATCATATACCAAAGATCCGATGGTGTGAAATTAGGAACAACAATAAAGGGATTTCGAGAGCAAGTGTGGTAGTGTCAAGTGTCACCCTCATAGGAATGTTTAAATAAAGTATTTATTAAAATCTTCTTAAGAGTGCCAAATAGTAATAGTGCAAGAGCTTAGTACCTAAAGATCCAATGGTGCATAGGAGTCTAGTACATGAAAATCAATAGTGTGAGATTAGTAAATACTTTTCAAAATGTCTTATAACAAGTGAGAAGTTAATATGTGGAATAAATACATTCAAGTTATAAAAATAAAAGGTACTCAAAGATCTCATAGATCTACCAAGTAGTAAGCTTGTATGCCATCATGCAAAAAATCAACGGTGTGAGTTCTAGGTTGATTTTTTTTAAAATATCAAGACTCAATGAGAGGTATGAGCAACATGTAATGCACAATTATTTTTAGTCACAGTTTCAATAGTTCTAAAGGATTAATATAATGATACTTGTCTTTGATCTATGTCTTAGTTCCATTTGAAAGCGACCAATCTAAAAACATTTAACCAGTTGTTCTCAAAAGCTATAAAGGGCTAAGAATTTGTAAATGTATAGTTTTTTAAATGGCACATATATTTTGAGGTTTTGCATGTAGTTTGAGTTATAATAGTAAAAATTGCCTTTATATTCATACACATGCACATGTTGTATAGATTTTTCATAGGCTATTTTAAATGGATAATTAAGTAGACTCTTATATGGTTTTAGACTATAGTTATAAATAAATTTCTAACTACCATATGTAATGACATTGCATGAACATGTAGGATGAGGTGAACCCTTCCCCAAGTCTATTTAAATAATTATAATCCAACTTGGATTTTGGTTAGATAATTTTTGAATATAGGAGTAACATCAATTTTGATCATCAACAAATGTGTTTGTTTAGTTTCTTTCAATTTTTTTTGTAATTATTTGTTACTTTCTTTGGTTTTATGTTTCAATATTTTTTAGTGTGTAATAGTTGTGAATAGATTTTTATTTATTTTGATTGATGCACTAATCTATAGATATGAAATATCTATTGAAAGATTGGTAAATATATTGATTAGGATAATTAATTTCAAATTGATTCATACTTATCATTTTACATGAGTGCTCATTGGATGTATTATTTTATCTATGTGTAAAAATTGCCTCAGATACTTCACTAGCCTGAGCTATAATCTCCTAATTAAGGGTGTGTAAAAAATACCTAAAAAGATCAAACTTTGTCTAAGGCTTGTGAATTTACTACATATTTATCTCCTTAGACTTCTTATCCATTTTTGATTATGTGTGTGTAATTATTTTTAGCAACAAATGTAAGTTATGAGAGCACTTGTCCTTTTAGAAACCAACTAGTGAAGTGATTCCTCAAAACTAGAGAGCCTTCTTTTATGCCTTACCCTTGACTCCTTTTTTGAGTTTATTTTAATACATACCCAATTTAATTTAGAATCCAAACATCCATCAAAATCACATAGAGATTCACTACCCTTATTATGAATCACACCTCTATCCAAAAACTTTATCAACAACCTGTATGCCCTACCTGCTATTCCATCAATAAGTTGTAACAAACCACATACCTATAACTCATGCCCTAGAGTGGAGTTTACCTCCATTTATATATTAAAATTTTAGAGGCTACCTATTTAGAATATGGTGTGCATAAAAACCACATCAACATGATATTGTAATATTGTAAGTTAACTTGCAAGAAGGAAATGGTTAGCAAAAACCTTACTAGTTAGGCATAAAAACATTATAATTATAAGAAACACATGTCTCTATGAGTAGTGATATTATGTAAATATTGTGATTACATAGATAAAAATTTTGACTTCATATGGAAAATTTTTGACTTCTAAAAAACATCCTTTGGCCTTCAATTTTCACCTATTTTGATCAGCAAGCTTAAATTTTTACATGAAACTTATTTGAAGAGTTCTCTAAAAGGCATTAGGAACAAGTTCATGGGGTGTAAGTACCAACATACATTCCAACATGTGAAAAAATAATTTACAATAGAGGGGAAGTTAGTCTTTTGTTAGTCTCATAAAAAAATGAAACAAACACACTAAATCCTAACACCTCTAGCCTAGACACTAGGGAGAGATTAGGTAACAAAAACTAAATGAAAGTACAACAAAAACATAAAATAATGAAAGCACAATAAAAACATAAAATAAATAAGTCTTTTACCTTCCTTATAGATCCAAATATCTTTTTGAATGTCTTTCTCGGCTTGTGCATCAAGAAGTCTTTGAAAATGGAGGTCATTTGGCTCTTTTTCTCCTTGGTACCTTGGTTTATGATTTCTTAGATTAATATTTGGGCATGGTAACTCTACTTACATGAGTTTTATGGATAAAATCCTACATAATAACTCTATAAGATCCAAGACTACTAAAGATATTTGTTCATAATAACTTTGTACCAAAATAGATTAAAAACCAATAGGCATGGCCTTTAATTTATAGCCTTAAGAATTAACTCTCACCCATGGTGAGTTAATGTTGAGTTTAGGCTTTGAATGGGTTAAAACTAAACCTAGGTGAGCTAAATATAACTCTATTTGAGATAATTATTATCATGTAATTATGATTTACAATTAATAGGCATGGCTCTCAAATTATATATTTTAGGATATTTTCAAAGAGCTTGATAACTCATAAAGGCAATGTTGAAAGGCATAGATATTTTGAATTTTAGAATTTCCATTTCTAAATTTTCATTAATTACAAATGGATAATTTAGCTAGGCATTTAATCTTGTTAAATTTTTAATTAATTTTATTATCCCTTTATCTCTTTCAATATTTGAACAAGTGTGTAAGTTCCCCACTTAATAGGCCCATAGGCTAAATTGATAGTTATGATGTTGTAATGTGATTAGGGATGAATCTAGGAGAGTTTATTGTTGCATACAAGCTAGTATCCCAAATAGGGATGCCTCAACATTAATTTAAGCTTTGATGAATGATTTATAATATAATTTTGGATTTTTAGTGATTCTTAGGATTAATTTACAATGGTTTCAGGAATCAGTCTAAAGTTTTGTCAAAAGCCAGTTGTGGCTAGTTTTAGGTGTCTGAAGGTGGTACCTAAATTTTGTAGTTATATGAGAGCCTTATTCTTTATAAATTGGTAAAACCATTGTAATTATTTATAAACACATTATCATGTGAACCCATCATCTTTCCCTTGGGTTTTTATTTCATTTTCACATGTATATTACTTATATCATGGATTTTTGTGGCTGTTTACACACACTTAAGTCATACCAAGACATGTTATTTGTTGGAATGTGAATCCTGCACCCATTTTATTATCTATATGATTTAGTGAAATAATGGGAACATCCTCAATGTGTAGTACCTTAGATCCTTGAGATAAACCTTTGTAAAAGTCCAGCTTTTACCTAAACTAAGTGAACTTGAAATAAGATCAGTCTACATGCCTAAAACACTATTAGAAAGACTTATTTACAACTATTGCTAAGATTCTTAATGTAAAATGGAATAAAATAAAATGTGGTGATACACCAAAGATTAAATAACTCATCAAATTTCTTTAAAGAACACAATATAATCTTCTACAACTAATAACTTGAATACATAATCTTCAATTCAAAATTATCTCACATAAGTATTTTGTATGAAGGTAAGAATCCAATACAACACTAGGATTGAACACAAATCATCTTTTAAAAGTATCAAATGCTGAAAATCCACACCTCATTTATACATAAACCTAATTATACACAACATATAACATGTAAAATAATATACTTCTACATGAAGGTGAGAAGGATTAGACAACAATACCAGGGAAGAATAGAATTACACAAATAAAGATCAATAATCCAAAGATCACACATAAAATGAAATAAATTTGAAGAAATGTAATCTTAATTATTTATTGATTTCAAGGCTAAATAAAGTGTTAAAAATTTCAAATGATTAGAATTTTACTACCCCAAAGAAGAGAGCTCCTAAAAAAAGTCCCCTTTTAGTCATATTTATAGAATACAAGAAGTGAGATAAGAAGAGACATAATAACTTCCTCAACTACTTAATCAATACAACATGTGCAGGAAGAAAGACCAATAACTTGGAAACATTAATCCTTTTCAATTATTTATACTTGTTCTATGAATACTTACTTGGATGCTTATCATAGTAGAGGGTAAGACACCCCATTTCCTCTCTAATTGTCTCCTTGAGAAGGTTTATCCATAATAGATTTGTTCAAAATCTCACCTCATGTTGCTATATTCTTAGAGTATACTTAGTCTTCCTAACTTAAATATCTTTGAACTCATCATTTCCTCTTGGGAATGCATTATTAGAAAGAGGATAATTAGTCTTAACATGTTCTCAATATTTAGATCCCTTGCTAATTCTCATGCATGAAAAAAAACTTAAATCCTCCAGTTAGAGCTTTTTCACATGTTTGTCATAAATTCTAGTTAGTTTAAGGAGTTTTAATTTCATAAGGATCATATTTCCAATCATTTTCCATGACTTATGGATGTTCTTCAAACAACTTAAACCATTCATTAATTTTAACAAGGCTTATTTCAGTCCTTATATATTTCTTAGGGTATTTTCATGTTTGTGAATGATTGGAAACCTATTTGGAGACATCTAATCATTAACAACCTTTACAAAACTCTATATATTATTTTTAATAGTGATTTATAACAATGAATACTTGTCTTGTAGGACTATGTGCTTTATTAATACTATATATGTCTTATATTCTTTGTCTACATCATAAAAGCCTAAAAAACTCTAGTTTCCCTCTTAATATGGTTATAAAAAACTATAAAATATCGGTATAGACTTGTAGGAGGAATTTTGAGGGATTGAAACTCTATTTATACCCAGCACATAGGTATGCAAACTTCTTCTTTTTGCGTTACCTGAGTTCACAAAACTATTAGACCTCATGAAACCTTTGAAACATTGCTCAAAACCTATAACCTTGGATCTTAGATTTATACCATTTTTAAAAGATTATAATCCATGCATGAAGACATATATAAGAGTCTTGATCATGATCTAGAAGTACTATCATTACCTTACGTCACCAAAAACCTTTCATTCTCTTCTTCATCAATCAAGGAAACACGGAAACTTATTTATAGAACTATTAGTGTTTAAAACCTTCTATCTTATTATTAGTTTTTAACATATAATCTAGTTAGATATGTTTTAAACCTATTATTTAGGTCTTGATGAATCATACTTCTCTCTTACCATTGTCATGACCTCATATAACAAAATAAATGTTGGAAACTTGTTGTATACTTGTGTGAAGGTAATGTTCATGTTAAACATTCAAACTCTATTTGTTGACCTTTATGCTAGGTTTTTGATTTATCATTATACTATGAAAACCTTAAAGCTTATTTATAGAGTTTTATATGCTCTCTATATCTTGAAACACATCTAAAAAATTACATCATCATAGAAAACATTATAGGAACTCTTATTATAGACCTAAAACATTTTAAGAAGACTCTTAGAAACATGTTATAGTCTTGAAGGTACTTTAAAGGATGTTTGAAGCATTGGTTAGATCTTATAGTGTTATTTGACATGTTTAAAACCATTATATATATATATATATATATGTATATATATATATATATATATATATATATATATATGTATATATATATATATATATGTATGTATATATATATATATATATATATAAATATATATATGTATATATATATATATATGTGTGTGTATATATATATATATATGTATATATATATATATATATGTATATATATATGTATATATATATATATATGTATATATATATATATATATATGTATATATATATATATGTAACTATCTTTTTTGAAACTTTTAGATTCATTAAAACCTTATCTTCTACCTTAGAGATCCATTGAACATTGTATAAAGATTTGTAGACCTATAGGTGGGTCCTTGGAGCTTAAAACCCTCTATCTTAACATTATAATAATCAATAAAAATTTGAAACTCTATTAAAATAATGTGAGTGCACTTACAGGAGTATGAAAACCCTAAACCTTGCCTTACAAGCCTATATGTTTCTTGTTTTGACTCAAAACTTTCTCTTAATTTTGTGACTCATGTTTCTAGCTATAGAAACCTTGTATTGTGCTTACAAGAGCATGGAAACATGTTTCATCTTGATTTAGGCCAATATATGATATTAAATATTACTTTTATCTTGTTATGTTGGCATTAATATAATCATGGAACCCTATAATCTATTATTTATGTATTGATCATGGTTAAGACTCAAATTAATTCTCAAACTCTTGATAGTCATAGAATAATTCTAAGATGTGTTATTTTTACCATTGATATAGTCATTGAAGCTTTGAAAAACCTATAACACCATGATTATTTCTTTTAAACTTATTCACAAACCTACAACCTTGGTAAAATGTTAATATCTTGATTTAAGAACCTATAAAACCTTAGAAACATGTCTTAAACCATTTTATTTTATATATCACTTTAGATGTAAGAGAAGAGTCTATAGACTTATTTGTGGCCTTTACATTCCTGAAAAACCATCATAATGTATGCTCATAGGTTTTGGGATTTAGTTATTTCTAAGACTATTTACAAGGATTTTAGTGAATCCGTATGATTTTAAACTTCTCATAAAGTATGAAAATCACCTTGAGGTGAATTAATACTTGCCAAAAGTTCTAAAAAAACATTCTCCATGCCATGCATAAGGATAAATGTGATAGGATGTGGTATTTGGTGGACTATATACCATACAAACTTGATTTCTTATCCTATACCTTGTTTTTAACCTTTCTTGAAAATCTTTTGGGCTTTAAAACTATATTTCAAGTCCCCTTTGATTTCTCAAGATATTAAAATGATCCTACAAACTTTTACATGCATGTATACCTTTGTTTTTCATGTTTTTTGGCATTATATACAACTTTTAAGACCTTACAACCTTATAATATTTATTTTATCTTGTTATTTAATATCCATACATCCTTAATACATGTAACATACCTATAACTTTGTAAACATGCTTGGATCATGGTGATAACCCATGATATTATACCTACAACTTCATCTATGAACCCATAAATTTACATAACATGGATTAGACCACCATTAATTTTATGTTTCTAAACCTTTCTTCATGTTAAAATATCAATAAGGCTTGAAAACACTTGAATCCTTATGTATATCTACATTCTAGACTTGTAATCTTCATTCAACAAGATCAAAACCCTTTGAAACATGATTTTATAACTTGACAACCTAATTAAAGACTTGAAACATTCATGGTATGGTTATGGATACCTTATAAACTATGTTTAAATATTGGAATATATATTTGATCATGCTTATATCTTTTTTATCAGCCATGGAAACCTTTTATCACTTTGTAGGTCTATTAACAATGATTGATATAGATGGTACTATCATATAAATATTTAAACCTTGGATCTCTACCTTATTTGAAATCCATAAGAATCTTTGATGATGTTTGGAACACTCAAAAACTTATTTTTATGCTCAAGAACTTGGAAACCTTATCATTTTCCATGGTTTAAAACCTACAACCCTCATAGTATAACACTTTTAAATGTAAGAAACATGCAATAGTCTAAGAAACCATGTTTTGAAGGAGATTTTCCCATGTTGGAAGTTTTAAAGAGTTCACAAAGAGGCAGGATAAGAGGGAAACAAAAATTCAAAGATTTTTTGAGAAAGGTGTATGGATTTCAATGAATTGTGAAGGAGTTTCAAACTTTTCAAATGACCTTTATCCCCCTTTTAGAAAGTTTCACTACTTTTCATTACTTAATGTAATGATTTAAAGACATTTTTGATATATTTTCACATTGAAAAGCACTTTTATGTCTCTAGTCATTAATTATGACTCTTTAAGGATAATATGACCTTATGACTTAAGAATTTTTATTAGTCCTTAATAAAAACATGCAAAAGTATGAGATACTAAACTAACTCATGAAAATTGATATTTTTTAATCTAAAGTGATCAATATGGAGGCATTACTAGCTCATGCTTTACTTATTTTGGCCCAAAGCTTCTGCTTCTATTAGGTGAGGTGATGAGAAATCAATTTGACTTGAAAATTCAACATTATTTTCTAAGATCTACTTATTATAGAAGGACATGATCAATTTTGTATTTGAGAATAAGAAGATAAAGAACATATTATTATTATTCTCACCTTATTTATGACAAGGACACCTAATACATTCATTTTAGCACCAAATTTCACATCTACAACATCAAATGAATACATAAAAATTACATTATCTTGTTCTTATCCATTTTGTGATTCACTTCATGTTTTTAAATTTCTCACAAATCCACTAGATGCATTTTTAAATTATGATCTACCAAATTGTGATTCATTTACTATATATAATTTTACTATTATTTCACCTCCTACACACCCCACTTTAAATTCACCTAAATTTTATTTTGAGAAAAATACTACTACCTTTAGTTCTCATATGGTTTGTTTCATGGTATGTCTTGGAAGAGGTTTTATAAAACATTCACAATACATCATTTATCCTATCCATCTTTTTCATTGGGTTACTAATCATGACATTAGTTTTTACGTAGTTGTCTCATCTTCATTAGGGTCATTTGATGAGAGATATCTAACTTGTGTTCACTCTAATCTTCCTAAGGATGTTGAGAAACATATGATTTCTACTTCACCTTCATTCATGCATGATCAACATGAAATTTTTTTGGATGTTTTCTTATATGTAACTTATATGCACATTGTACTTACATGAAATTATCATTATCAACCATCCTTATTCATTTAGGATGGATTTTAGATCACTTTCGGTGATGGTGTCAACATTCTTTGCAAGGGTTATATTAGAATGGTGCCTCCACTATTCAACCTCTTCATTTACACACTAATCCATTATTTTATTAGACACTCTCATAATTATTGATGGTATGGCCCATAAATTGATAATATTCTAGAGTTTATATGAATAATTTGGTGGGGTTGTTTTTATGGAATCATTTTTTAATCACGCCATTTAAAAAGTTTTATGGGGGGTTTTATACTTTAGTATTTTATACCTTCATGCATGTGTGATTTATTTTGGGATCCTTTTAACTATTTTAGTTGATGGACTCTCCCATCACCACTAGGGCCATCTTATTGAAATATATTTTATCTATATTTTAGAAAATTTATTTAATAGTTTTGTAGTCTCATATAAAATGAAGTGTAGATATCATGGTAAATACAATGTCAAATTTTATTACTCAATAGTTTTATAGTCTCCTTCATCTTGGTGTGGAACTATTCTAGTGTATATAGTTTCATCTTGTCCATGTTTGAGTAATTGGCTTCATCTGTTTATACAAATTTTTCATGTCATTCCACCTAGTCAATAATATTATTGGGGGTGTGTGGTGTATATACTGCTTCTTTTAGTGGCATTCCATTGATATCCCTTGACACACTACATTTTCTATTTTAAGTAGTTGATCAAATTTAATTTGGTGACATTTTTCACTTTTAACACCTTTGATAGTCTCCTTTTTATAAGGAGCTAGTATGGTGAATACAATGTCAATTTTTTTTATTGAATAGTGGATTCAAAATAATCATGCAATATTAAGTTCATTTGTGACTTATAAGTGTATCAAGTGAACCTTATTAAGTGTTGTGTTTGAGTATTAAGTCCTTTGATTTATTTAGACACCTTGTAATATATTTTTTATCTTTTCACTTTTATTGTTGTTGTTAGATTTTTGAGTGATCCTTGTAGTGTCTCTATTTTTTTAGTGTGTACTTATTTTACATGGTTACTTCATTATTACTAGTTGTTAGGATCCATTATTATATGATTATTATCTTTTTTATTTGTATAGACCTCAACCAATTAGCTAATGCTAAGTTAACTTAGGGAGTTATTTATTCCACTAAGAGTTATTAGTTTGTGCATATGTATAGAGAAGTGTGTATTTACTACTTACTCACCTCATATGTGTTACCATCATTTGTGGAAGCCACCTTTTGTGGAGCCAATAGGGAAATGGGAACAATATATTACATAAGATATTTATACCCATCATCTCCCTTTGTACATGTATCATGTATTAATGATATTATGTCCTATATTCTCAATTTTATATTAAGGATTTTGTATTCCTCTTCTTGTTGTGCTCAATGGCTTATGCTCTAATTATGGTAATGTTTTTTGAATTTTATCCTAGATGTATTATATAATTCACTTCTTCAATAGTTTTTGAATATATGTCCAATGATATGTTGTAGACCAATTTATTTCCCAAAAGTTAAAAAGATTATGCTCTAATATGGTTTTATGATTTACCACATCAGTTAGTTCATGAATTTAATCCTTTAAAAAATTTGTTCCTTGTACATTTTTAAATCACTATAAGTGAAAATATATTTTATGCTCATACTACTTAGCTCAAAAAGGAATCCAAATATCATATTATAGATTATGTATTGTGGTATAATACCTTGTTATACAAGATGATAAATTATATGGTCGATAGGAAATTATAAGACATATTCAAATATAGTTTACTTCCACATCTAGAGGAATATATTATGTTTAATATTATTATATCATTCACAAATTGATATAGATTGAATTGTTGGTAATAAATAAGCTAAAGTATACAATCAACCTAATTTATACTTCTCATACAAAGAGTCCAAGTAAGCCACCATAGTAGGTGAGACCAAGTGAAAATAATAATCATCTAAAGACAAAAGTGAATTCATTTTTAGAACCTAATCCACATATTGAATTATCAAATCCTCCAAGGAAAGACTTTTACCAACTTACAATAAAATATCTATAAGCTATTTTAAAAGCTACTAGAATACAACTTGTGGCTAACAAACCTCATTATTTAGAGAAGTGGGGGACCCATTAGAAAGTGCTTAACTCAAAGTTATTGGAATTTTAGTCCCTTTCTATTTAGCATCTTCTTTGAAAATCCTCAAACCTTTATTCTTATTTGGTGTTCCAATAATTTAACAATGTTTGTAATGAAAATTTGGTCTTTATTAAAAATCCCTATAGTTATCTAAGTATAAACATACTCTAGTTCCTAATACATTTTGTAAGATAATTTTTTTCACACTTCAAATATTTTATCATGCTAACTATGTTATTCACAAGTTTAAACTCATGTTTGTTTTCTCAGAGTGCCAATCTCATGGAATTTTACTTAGCATTTCATAAATCTCTAATCATAGATATGTGAGAATTTAATTTATTACATGGATTTATTTTAACTAAGTCACTTTTTTTTACAATATTATAGGAGATCTTGGTAAATGAATAAGTGTCACATGGCCCAAATGTTAGATTTTTTAGTCTCCTAGACCTATTAGAGATATTAGAGCCTAGGAGAAATCCAATAAATGAGAAAGTGCCATGTAACCTAGATATCAGATTTATCAGTCTCCTAGACCTATCAAATATGTCAGAGCCTAGGAGAACCTGACCAAATAATGAAGCATGACATAGCCTGACTGTCATATCTACCAATATCCTACACCTACCAGAGATGTTAGAGCTCAGAAGATCCTAACCAAATGAGGAAACACCATGCAATTTTGATGTCAGATTTATCAATCTCATAAACTTGTCAAAGATGTTAGAGCATGAGAGATCCCACCTAAATGAGGAATCACAATGTAGCCTAGCTATCAAAAGTGTTAATATCATAGACTTTTCAAAGACGTGAAATCTTATTAGATCCTAATAGATTAGATAAATCCATGCGGCACTTCCATACAAATTATAATAAAAAACCTAGGACTCCCAAGATGGTTAGAATAAGGTATAACTAGATTCATAAACCAATTATAAGATGCCACATCACCTCAATACTCTAAGTGGTAGTTTGACCCAAATTAAAGTAACCATTAATAAATGAATTGCAAAAGATAAAGCCACCTGAGATACCATAGGGGTGAAATATCCATATGCCTATAATGATACACACATTAACCAAATGTGAAAATAGGCCCTGATTAGATAATTTAAAATGTCTTATCATAGCCACTAAATCTAAATGGGGAGAATATCATTTTAAATTCTTGAGTTAATTCTAAATTAAGTAATGAATAGGTGGTGTGTACACCATCTAAAATTTGAACTCATGTTAGGTGAGATACCAAAAACCATTAATATAGGAGATATTTGTAGATATCTACAAGTGACCAAAGGCAAATTGGTTTAATGTTATTTTCTATCAAATTCTTAGAGTTTTCCTCCTCACTTTTATCTCGTTCATGTGTCCTTCATGCCCTCCTTGCTCATGATTAGATTATATCACATTTCCCTCTTTATTTTATGATTGCTTCATTTTCCAACCTTAGTATTGAACTTGAATATAGAGATACCACCTTCCCTGAGAACTTAACCCATTTCAATCACTATAACAAAATATTTAAAGCAATTGAAGTTGTGCCTAGGTTTTCATCTAGTGATAATGAAGATGAGGTTGATTCCTAGATGTCTTCAAGGCATATGAAATATATAGGTTACACAAGGCCATAACAAACCCTAAGGTTTTCCCCTATGTTCACCTCTTCAAAAATATGATACTCACATCTAAGTGGTTGTAAGATGGTACCTAGGATGTTGTTTACTCTATAGGGTCTAGGCATAAGATTGCAAAAATTTCAATAGATATGTTCAAAGCATATTAAAATATATCAAATTAAATGGTCACCTATGAAAATTGCACCATTTATGCATGGTTTTGCACCCAAAAAATATACAAGGCCTTGTAGGATTAGGTGGATAGCCCTGATGCTAAATGGGTCAATAAAGAGGGCATTAATTCCCACATTATCCACACCTTTAAGGATGGGGTCCATGCTAGGAAGATCTTTCTTAATCACTTGTTTATGGAAATTTATTCAATGAACATCAATATACTTCAAGTTCCCATATCCAATGTCATCCTTGAAAGATAGGAAATCCTAAACCTTAGGGATTTTATTAACTTTTAGATAGTGTATCATGTCATGGAGGCAATGGATGGTGGTAAAATTTACATGATGAGTTACCTAGTGGATTTCATATTTATTAATATCATATTTAAGCCTTATACTTTCCCATTGTGGACTCCTGGGTGTACAATGGTATATGTAGTGTTCTATAAACTATATGTCCACCATCATTAGAATCAGATCTAGGAAATATGTGAGTAATTCTACCTAGTGGTATACATGGCCATCAATGAGGTGGCCATGCCTTGGATCTCTAATAAAATTAGGTAATATCTTTCCCCTATTGGTGATTACTATTACTATAAGGATGACACCATCATTTAAGTGGCTATTATTCCTAAGTCCCCCCTTTATTTTCCTTATCAGGTTCTAATTTATTTGGCCAAACAAGATATATATCTATCAACTAATAGAAGGAATATTCATACATTACCTAATATTCCAATAGAATGCATGCCTATCCTTACCTATCATCATATTCCATCACATATGTAAGAGTTTACTTATATTACATAATATGGAGGTTAGTATGTATTCTTATAACCTAGGTAGAGTGGAGCACAAATAAAGGGACCCTCATGTAATCATCAAGACTCATGTGATGAGGTATCGATATTATATCAATATCACTTATAGATACATGCCTCACCTATACAACAAGATCCACCTCAACCATGAAAATGATAAGGAGGTGCTCACAAGACTTGATTAGAATAAAAGGAAAGGAAAGAAGGTTTAACCTAGGCCATCTACCTATAGTGTACCTATTTCACCTACACCAACTCAACCCTAGAGATTTTTCATCTCATTTTTAAATAAATATCATATATGGGGTCCCATTTTCCTCTCCTATGTGATTTTAACCTCCCTTAGTCTCTACTCCATCTCTCCTAATTCCTATAGTTTAGGATACTTGGCCATAAGTTATGTAGGTACTATGATTTGACACTAGTAAGAACCTTGATCTGATATCAAAGTATGACCAATAATTGACATATATGCAAATCCCTTCCATTATTTTTACCATACGTCAATAACTTATTGGAGAACCCCTATTTTCTTTTTTCCTACCATTCTAGATCAAGTAATGCTTCCCCTATTTTCAATTCTAAACACCCCCATAATTTCATTAGGTACATCTAGATTTAGTCATTTATATCATCCCTATGTCCTCATTTTTATCCACTCAACCCATTCCTTAAGTAGGGATTCCTACATCTCACTTCTCATATTTAGGAGCTATAATTTCCTAGCTCTTAATGACCTCATTATTCAGTACACAATAGGTGGATACTACCAGACCTTCACCAAATCAAATACTTATTACCTTATTATAGAGTACACCCATGTAAATAATTATGTTAGATACATCCACCTTAGTGCCACATAAAATCACTCTATAGACTCCTTATTCATCCCCTTCCACCACCACTCCTATTATTACACAAGTTGATTTAGGGAAGAGGCCTAAGAATAAGAAAATGTCAACTCTTGTTACACATCCCCCTATTGATCCCCTTATCCCTTATATGCCCCCATTTTCCATTATCTTAAGTTCCCAAGAATTTATATTTAATCATCCAATTTCCTATTTACATTTGAATACTCCTCTCCTTAGCACTATGATCCTATAAGTGAATTTGACCCAAAGATAGTGGCATGCCCATATGTTCCCCTAGGCTTCCCCATATATCCTTCCCCATTAATCCCAATGTCTCCTCAATTTATATCTTCTTTCCTTCCCTCTAATTCATCCATTCCTCTACTTCCCATCCCTTCACTTCTACTTATATCTCTAACACCCCACGTTCCCCCCATTCAACCCTAAGGATAGCCATAGGATCATAAGGTCCCAATATGATTTTTCAATGTGATATAAAATTACATTAGGAGTTTGACATGAACTCAAGGAACATGAAGAGGATCCTCACATATAATTTTTGTCAAACATGAGACCCAATGGTTTGAAAAACCAAACATGACCTATTCTCCATCACTAAAGTGATAACATCTAATAGGGATGAGATAATGGATGAGGGTCTGGTATCCATACTCTAAGCCACTCATGCCATGTCTAAGAAAAATATATAGGACATGATGAAGAAGTTTTAGGTGATTGAGGTGTAGGCGAATATCACCTTCCCTAAAAATTTGATAGTCTAGGTCAAAGAGGTCTTCATATAAATATTCACATATCTAGGGGATGTATTCATAACATTGACTAAAATTAGGGAGAACCTTAAATAACCATAGGTATACTTGGAGAGGATTTATTGCATAGACAAAAAGTGTAAAAATATTTGTATATTTTTTAACAAATGCATGTTCTCTAGGATAAAAATCATGCCTCTCTCTTATCTAAACTTATATCAAGCCTATGCCAGAAGCATGAAATGCTTAAATTAAGGAGAGCTTGGAAATGGCATAGATGGTCATGGAACATATGAAAAAAGGTAAAGAATGAATTTTGACATATTTAAAGGAAGTCAACATCATAGTTTTGTTTTATATATATGGTACCCATATAGATTAAAGAGAATTAAAGTTCCACCTAGGTCATTTCAATCAGGTCATGAAGAGGAGGGTGATGAAGTAAAATAAGGTTGAAGCCAAGGTAATTACAAATAACTTGACCCAATCCATAACAAACATTAGCTAGGTACTAGAGATGAAAGTTTCCCTTGAGGCCCCACTCCAAGTACAACAAAGACTACTTACCCAATCAAAAGTGATCTTCTAGGATCCTCCCATGAACTTGGACAAGTTATATATGAAATTTAATTTGGTAGTAGCCATGTTGGCCACTAAGGATGCATAACCTAAGAAAATAGGAAATTGTTATTCTCCAACTACATATCATATCAATTTAGTGGGCCCTAAGGTATATTTTAAGAGAATATGGAAGCTTTTATTTTTTTAATCATTATAGGTGTAACAACATTGGTATGTCATCATGGATAAGGATGTGAATATTGTTCTACATGGAGGCAAACCCCATCCTTTATATATTATAAATTACTTTCTCTTTGAATGGTTGACACTTTGTGTAAAAAAACTCTATTAAAACTCTAATGGAATATGTTTATTTATTTTAAGTCGGTCTTCTACTCATGGAATGTGATCTATTGTTTCTAGTTTAGAGTTGATTATTATGTAAGATGAGTGATTTTATGATTATGTTATAGAGATGAATATGGTATTTATATTGTGTATCTACTATATAACTCCTTGTATGTTCTTTTTACTTTCCTTGTGAATAACTAATGTTTTAAGTAGTTTCAATTATTAAGTGTTTTAAAATCTTAGTGTGTCACTACTGTAAATATTTTGAGTGTTTACATTATGTGAAGAAACTCTAAGTAGGATATTCATATTAATTTCCCATATAAGCTTACCCACTATGTGGCTAAATGTTTATGCAATTTATGAACCATGCACATATTGGTATAACTGTGGCTTCGCATGCTTCAATTCTCAAGTATTATCATTCTCTTGATTATAAATATCTTTTTATTTGTCTTACATTTCTCTCCATTTTTATGTTTATCTTGGAATTGAAACACACTCCCTTATTTTAATAAAATTCAAGACTAATCTTAAGATTAGTCAATAATCAAATCCAATCATGTGACAAGAATTATGGGCATTTATCAAGTAGAGTTTGAGCCTCCAGTAGTATCAATCTATGTTTTATGAGTATAACAAGTTAAAATTCTCAGTCCTTTGATTGAACTAATACTAATTATAAATTTAATGAGGGGATATCTTTATCTAATGAATTATCCCTCACTTTTCTCTCTTGAACACTCAACATAATGAGTGCTTTTAGATGCAAGATTTTAGGGTAAATAATAGCTAACACTATAAGGAGTGAAATTTTATAGTTATTACTAGTAATAATACCATATTTTAAAGAATATTTTATTAAATGAGCATTATTCACCATAATGTACACTTTATACACTATTGTGTGAATCAAACACACACAACAAATAGTTCTTGAAGGAGGGAATTTAACTTACATTTTAATATTTGATAACACACAAGAATAATTGTAAATTATTTCAAGTTCTTAGGAATTGGTAAAAAATTATTGTATGCTTTAAGATCCAATGACTATTGCTTGTTTTATTCTAGTTCCTTCATTTATCATTGTAATTTTAAACACACATAGTAGTGGACCCCAAGAAGATTAGTTGGAACTAAATTATGCATGATAAACCAAGTTAGATCCTAGTGAGCACATTAGATAGTACCAATTTGTATATCAAAGGTTGATTATCTTACCATTATAAATCCATAGGAAGGCTAAAAATACCAGAATTAGATCTAATCCTTAAGTTACCTATGGCATTACCTATGTATTGGCTTGTTGGGTCTACCATAAACATACCTAGGGTTATCCATGACCTACCTAGGAATCCAAAAAAATACTTGCCAAAATTCACTTATAATGTAGGAAGGATTGTAGAGGAGAACATAACATCATATAAAATGGCTTTGATACTCTTTAATGTTGAGCATGAATATATTACAGACTATTCCCCTTCATGATTATGGATGCATCATATGATTGGTTTTTAAACATACCTAAGGACTTGATTGCAAGATGGGACTAGATTATTATCACCTTCCTTACCTAATTTGGGAAATTTATAGACCCAAACATGATCCTAATGAGTCTATTAGGAATTCTAGTTCCCAATTCCAAAAGATGTATATTTTAGTCACTAATATATATAAAACTAATGTTGAGTAGTTTAGTATCACCTTCCTTACCTAATTTGGGAAATTTATAGACCCAAACATGATCCCAATGAGTCTATTAGGAATTTAAATGCCCAATTCCAAAAGATGTATATTTTAGTCACTAATATATATAAAACTAATGCTCAACTAATGTTAAAGATGCACAAAAACACATTGGACCCATAGAATGTGATATTCTTGAGATGAGACCATATGTTAATAACATTACCTTTAGCATATGTTGAACATATAAATATTGATAGATAAATTAACCCTCAAATTCAAATGATATCTCCCATACCCAATATACAAGCCTTGAAACTCATTCCTAGTGCAAACCAAAATTCTCCTATCACAAATGTTACCAATAACTAACCAACTTCCTTTGAGACATGTGGCTCCAAATCAACACTTGGGTTTTATTAACCTAGTGAATAATGAAATGGTTCCCAATTTTAATAGCAAGTGACATTATTAATAACTAAAAATACCCAAACCATACACCAAGAGCCTATGAAAAATGAGTTGGATGACATCCAACAAATGGTACAAAGACTAAGTAATGGCTTTCTTAGTCTGCTAAGGCAAATGGGTATCTCTAATGCTAAATGTTCAAAAAATAACTTCACTTACTAGAGATAAAAATAAATTAAAATCATCCCCATAGTTAGCCAGAGCCTTCTCCAAATAAGCTATCTAAAATAAAATATTTATAAAATAGACCTTCTAAATTGGTGTGATGTACATAACATAGGAAAGCGTAGAGATCTTAACTACATCAAATTATATAGTGCCTTTAATATTTTCCAAAGGGAAATGGAGGAGAATGATGTGGTGTCAAACCCCCCAAAATCATCTAACATAAGTAGATCCCATAGTACAAACATAGTTTTATAAACCATATAGTTCTATAGACATGAAGAAAATGTACCAAAGGAGAGTGTTATTGAGGTACATGCCTTTCAATAATTCTAATGAATCAATTATGCCCTTAGAAATAGGATGATATAGTATCCCCTCACCACTTCAAACCCTCATAATAATGGTGCAACCACACCTAATTGTAATGCTAGGAATAACCCTCCACCTCCAAAGCCTAGAAAATCCAAAGCCCATATGGAAACTCTATCAAACCAAGGAAAATCTAGGTACAACATAGTATAATATATGAAGAAGATTAATTTGAGTATCACTCTTCATGAGTTTTCTCAATCACTGAGTAACATTATCTTATATTGAAATCACTCACCTAAAATCTAGCTTAGCCAACCCAAAGGAAGAAAAAGTCTTCCCACACCAACATGCTCATTCAGAATAATGAGACTAATGTTTCTCCCATTATTTTATCTATTAGACTATTTGAGAAGAATAGGAATAATTACTTGGTATACTTATGAGGTTAAACCAATGTGATGCCTATTGGTATTTATGAGAAACTAGGTTTAGTCCCCATCAAATTAGATAAGGTTGTAGTCTAAATAGATAAGTATGAGGTTAAGGTAGTTGGAGAGTTTCTTAATGTGCACATGAAGTTTTAAAAAGAACCTAAGATATAATAGTTTATGGAAATTTAGGTTTTGGAGATCCTAAATCCTATAGGGTTCTCCTCATCTAGGATTGGTCAAAATAATTAAATAGGTACATGGCTATGGATTTATCCCATGTGAGGTCACCTTGGAGAGGTGTAGCTAATTATATTAGATTGTATAATGAACCTAGGATAAATAACATGATAAATGAGTACAACATAATTAATGAGAAAGTGAACCTAGTATCCTTTAACTTAGGAATATATACTCCATGTATGAAGCTTAGTAAGGATAGAGTTGGAAATGGTCCTAAATTTATAGGTTTATGGTCCTTATACATTGATGGTTACCATTCCAAACAAG